>CM063595.1:12092825-12684505 GCA_032356905.1 Salix exigua | reverse complement strand
ATTTTCTTATTGATTAGTTGATTTTTCGGTAGTGTTCAATATATAATCAATATTTTTTTGTAAAATAAATTGAGATTGTGACACACTAAATGATACTTTTTTAAAAATAAATAGTAAAACGTTGATATATTAGATCAATTAGAGTGAACCTTGTTTAGCCCACAAATCTCCATAAACTTTAGATACCTTGAGATTGTGGCAACACCATGAAATCAAAATCGAACCAAATTATAAACTGTAATTCAAATTAATCAAATATTAAAAACTTGGAGTGAAAAATCATCCAATTCAAAAAATAATCCCAAAAAATGGCTTGAGCAAACCTAGATCGGTGACTCACACTATGGCGTGACTCAAACCATTGTTTTTAAATAAGAAAGAAAACCTAAAGACTTGGAAAATTAACCTGACCATATACATTAAGAATGTTTAATTTAATAATATAATTAAAAAATAGTGGTGAATGATTAAAAAATATCAAGATTACACATGTCATTTTCAAATTAGTAAAAAATCATATAGAATAAAAATGATCTTCAAAAAAGAAAAGAAATAAATAATGTTTTGCATTACGCAACACTACAACTTAGTATTTTTATTCAACCTTAGAAGAATATTAAAAAAATGGATACTATTTCACGTTGGATGATATATTTTTTAAAATACATATTGAGAAATTTATTTACTTTAAATTAGAACATGATTATTTAAAAAGAATCTAAATAAATATAAACAATTGAGCCAATTTATCTCATTTTTCAAAGCAATGATGAATTGTTAAATGAAGAAATGTAAAACATGAGTTTAAAAAAGAGGAAAAAAAATTAAATAGAACAAATTTCTTAAACCTGGGTTAACTTTTTCAAATTCATAACGTATTAAATCATAAATCCAATGTCAATAAAAAAGCTCAATTTAATATCAAAATTTTTAATAATGATAGAAATAAAAAAATGATTGTAAAGTTTTATATGAAATATAATAAATGAGGATGAAATTGTAAGACAAAAATGAATTCTAAACACTATGCATGATAAAATAAAATAAATAGCAATTAAAAAATAAGGATTAAATCCAAAATTAAAAAATTATAATGAAGGATGAGATAAAAAAATCAATTCAATAAATTAATTAAATAATAATAATAATAATAAATCAACTAAAAGAGAAGTGATCAAAACCCAAGAAAAACAAAATTGAAAGATTTTTATGAAGTATTATAAAGGCAAACACGAAAACCATAGAAGAAAGAGAAAAGAAGAAGAAAGTCAATCACCACTAAACTATATTTAATTTCATGTTTTACCTTAAATAATTCAATTCTATAAATTAATTAAAAAAATTAATATATCATATAAAAAGCAGAGATCAAATCCCAAGAAAAAAACTGAATGGTTGTTATGAAATGTTGCAGGAACAGACATGAAAACCAATGAAAAAAAGGTCAATTGCCATTAGATTGTTTTTAGTTAAACCACATGTGCCTCGTAGAAAGGTTTAACACATCGTTGCAAATTGAAAAACACCAAGAAAATCGATTTTAACCTTCATAAGTCACTACACACGTTGCCTAAAGAGGATAGGGTGACTTTCTCATTGGGGTGTTCAATGCACACACCGCTTACTTTTTAATTTATTATTTTTATTAATTAAATGATCAAATAATTGATAGGACTAAAAAACAAAAACATGAGATACACTAATATGATCCTAAAGTCAAGCCTAAGATTATTATTTTTTAAGTTTAAGGGTAGTAGAGTAATAAAATTTGATGTAGCATCATGAATTGTTAAAAAAAACTTTTTGGCCAAAGGTTTTTTTAAGGATGACCAAGTAAATTAATTATTTAAAATATTTTGAGAGATCAAGATACCCCTAACAAAATATAGAAGAACAAATAAACCATGTGAAAAGATTATTTTACCTTTCAAGAATAATCTTTGTTTTCTAAGTGAAGAGAAAAATCATAATTTAACTATCATAATTCACAATAATAAATAAATAAATAAATAAAGACAAGTGTACAACAAGTTTTTTCATATGAAATATGTTATGCTAATGTAGAAATTATGGAAGGTTGACTCGAAGAACTTGCTTAGTTATGCACTCAAAGTCGACTGTACGGACTTGTTTGAATGCTCAAGCCCTTGTGAATGGCAAAACCCTGGCTTTCCTGGTCATGTAAAATCGGGTCCAAGAAAAAAAAATCCATGTGACTGTATCATTGCCAATTGAATTTAAGATATTAATGGCAAACTATTTCTATTCTTATGATATTATTTAAGATATTATAATAAATGTTTAGCTTTAATTAATATATAAATTGATCTAGATATGATTTTTAACATTAAATAAATTATCCTTCTTCAAAATATTATGGGATTTAAAACCAATTTCAAAATTTAAAGTATAGGAATCGAAATAAAACTGAAATATATAATCAATTTTAATTGAATGGTACAATTAAAATAAATTAAAACTTATATAATAGAAATTAGGATCATGCCAAACAATCAAAAGAGAAGAGACTGAAATGAAAACAATATAGATAAAGGGGGTTGTCATGTGGTTTAGCATGTAGAAGAGAGTAAAGGGAAAAAAAGGATCAATTGACCATCCTCACATCTCCCGCTACCTTGGGACATCACGCTTACCACCACGAGGCGAAGGACATGGTGACGAATTTGGTGAGACTTCAAATGAATATTTTTCATCACCGGAAAGAGTTGAATGCGCTTACCAAAGGGCATGTGATGCCGAATATCATCTGCCCTTTTTCCAGACGCGTTAATAGTATCTAGTAGAAAATAATAATAATAAATGGTAAATTACCGAAACACTCATACAACTAACTCTTAGATTTTGTCTTATATCAGGATATACATATATTTATACATTTTAAAAATATATATGAAATGACCCGAACCACCCCGCAAAGCAGCTCTTGTGTTTTGTTTTATTTGAGGATAATAATGTTATATTACTGTACAATGACAATGTGAGATTATAGTGACACCCTCGACGACAACTCTTAGATTCTTCTAATTTAAGGGTATTATAGTTATTTTACTGTGTATAAAAATATAAAATATTCCTAAATCCAAGACTAATATTATTGTATATTAAAGATATAATAATAATTTAACTATTATAATCTATAGTAATACAATATGTATTTATTAATACAGTAATATACCATGCTGATTTGGCTTTTTTAGTAATAAGCCATATGTGACGGCTGAACAGAATTTATGAGAACTTGGATTCTAGAAAAAGTTATAAATCGTCCTCGCGAATCTATATTTGGAGGGCATATTGGTAATTTCAATTGATAAATCCATCCTCGATACATCACAAGATTTCTTTGTTACACGCTAAGGCTCTGGCGCGTGGCCGCACTATATTAAACCATCCCAGCAACCATGCCGGCTTCTCCTAGCAATACAACTTCTACAGCCCCTCTATTTCTCTCTCTTGCCAACTAACCACCTTCTTCTAAAGCATCTAACGCAGACATGACGTGGCAATTTTCTATTCCAATGACTAGGCCACAGCAGTGCCTTTTAGTTCTGCACTTTACTCCCAGCATAGGGACTATTCTGTCATATTGAACCTCGTACTATGAAGATGTGCAATTGCAGCCTTGTAATTTGATTTATTTTTCGCCAAGCTAATTTTTACTGCATGTTTTGGATCTTCCCCTTGGATAGTTCTTAAAGAAACCATTTCAAACAAAAACTTATGAATAAATTCGTGATAATAATTTTATATGATTTACTTCTGTAACTCTTTGAGCCAAAGCTTTTGAAACTTGAAATTTTCCAATACTAATATTGATTAGTTTAATCATGAAGATGATGATACAATTCAAACTCATAAATATTTAATTATTGAGTTTTTGATATTATATTAAAAATAATAATTAATCTTAATAAAATTATATTGACTTAATAAAACAAAAACATTGTCTTATAAACAAAATCTCGAGTTTTGTTAGAAAATTCATTTTGTACTTAAAAAATCTCACCATAAAGTATTTAATTATTCTTTATTTAATTGAGAAAAACATACATTTGATTTTAAAGCAAATCATTTTTTTTATAATTATGTTTCACTTTTGAAAAAAAATAGATTTTAACGAAGCATAATTCTTAAAATAAAAAAAAGATTATGAACTGTTATATTACAATAATCCAAGAAGGAAAGTTATTTATGAACAAGCTAAACATCCATCTAGTTATCCAATTATAATTACTTCATCATTAATCATAAGATTCAAGAAATAAAGCATGAAATAACATTGTTTTAAAACACGAACCGGCAAGAAAGGTTGACTTGAGACCCAACCAAATCTGGATATAATCCAGGATGAAAAAAGAAGAAGCTAATATTGTTTTAAGAACTTGGATTGACTTGATGATGTTGTTGATTCAAGATTGGTTAGGTTAAAATCCATTAATTAATCCATTGATTCTCTTAAGTTTTTTTTTTTTTTTTTTTTATCAAAATAATATTATTTTAATAAATAAATAAATAAATTAGATTGACTTTCTCAATTCGCTACCAAGCTTGCCTCGACGTCGTTTCCAAAACCATCTGTTCTAACTTCTACGCCAATTTCTTATGAAAAGATTGTGCTCTTTCTGTGCCGTGGAAGATTGTACAGTGCATGGACGAGAAAAGTCATGAGGTGGAGGAATCTAAAATAAAGCCAGGTGTCATCTAGATGAAGAGAGTAAAGTTATAAAATAGAAACCGCGGGTGGAGATACCATTCGTGTCCTAGTAAACGGACCGGAGCTAGAGACCCCTATCTCTCTCTTGATGAAATACACGATTGATCCCTTATCTTGGGACTTTCATCATATTTATCCCTGTATTTTTGGTTTAATCATTATTGCCTCTATCTTAATTTTGTGGTCAAATTTTCTCCTAAATCATCTTTTTTGGGTAATATTCACCCCTATATTTTCTTTTATTGTCATATTCTACCTCTGATTTAGGTTGAATTTCGTGTGTATGAATAAAAATTGTGAGTAAATCAAAAGTATAAGAGCAACCATGACCATGCTTTAAATACAGAGACCAAACAGTCAAATTTCATCATCTTTCTCTCTATGAAGAAACGACGAAACCCGTAAAAATATTTCAGTTCTCCTCTGCCAAGAAGTTAAATCTTTCTCCTCCATGAACACCTGGCTTTCTTGAGGCAAGTACGTCTCCCCCCCCCCCCCCTCTTTCTCTATATATATAATCACACACGCACACTTACAGCTGCTGCTGTAGTTTGTGTTGTGTTTTCTTAAGTGGGTATATATATATATATATAAGGTCACGTTTTGTTAACTTTTAATCTATACCTGTGTGAATCGGTGCGTAACAAAGCACGCCCATTTCCGCTCTCTGCCTGCCTGTTGCCCTCTCTCTCTCTCTCTCTCTCTCTCTGTATATCACACTTGGGTCTTGACGGGTTTTGTGTTTTATCAATGGAGGTATAGTAAAAACTTCATCTTGAATGTTGTTGGTTTGGCTGGTGTTACTTTAATTGCTCTCTTTAACATAGAGCATCTAGTTTTGGATTTCATATTTCTAGTCTTTTATGGTTTTGTTAACGGTTTCTTGTAGTATTATGAGGTAGAGGAAAGAGTGGAATTTTGTTGGGGGTCATTTTGGAATTCTTGTTGGTGCTGGTAGTAAATAATTTTGTCTCTCTCGTGCCTTGTGGCTGTGCAGAAGATTGTCTAAGCTTTGAGTTTTTGTTGTGTTTTGGGGTTTGGTTATGGAGGTGGATTATTAAATATGCGGATGGGTTCATTTCATTGATTATAAAATATGCTGCTGTTCTCGGGTTGGAGAATGGTTACTTTTGACTTGGTTACCTTGGTTTCACTAGTGTTGCCTGGTTTCATCCTGCTGCATGTATTTTTTTCTGGTAGGTGATTTTCTGTAAAACAGTGCTTAGGATTATTTTTTACATTTGCAGCTTATTAAATTTCCTCAGAGCTTTTTATTTGTTTGTTTTATACTACTTTAATTGGGAAGAAATATTTTTCTTAATTTTGATAAGTATATAATTAAATAAATAACTTTTTTGCATGTCTTTTGACTGATATGTAAAATGATTTACTTCTAGCTGAAAGTATGAATTTTTTTAATTCCGTGGAACCTTTTTTTTTTTTTTTTTAAGGTGAATTTCTGTTTGATAGATGTTTGGGCAAAATAATTTTTTATGTTGTTTAAATTTTAGCTGGAAAACATGATCAGTGATATAGGAGCAGCTGTTATCTTCATAGTATTCATCAATCATCAAGCCAATGCTTCTTCTGCTTACAATGCAAGACAGCTTTGTTCCTTTTATTTGTTTTTTTCTTGTAAATTTTAATTAATCATCTTTGTTTTTTTTTTAACTCCTTTTGCAGATGGATGTTATCAAAGGAAATTCTGAGTGGAATTGCAATGAAGATGAATCTGCTGAGCATTTACTTTCTCCAGGTATTTGTGATGCCTACAGAGATCCTGAGCTGCTTCCCCGCATTGGAGATGAGTACCAAGTTCAAATTCCAGCTCATATGACAGAATGTGCCTACGAGTTGCTTGTAGAAAGTCCAGCTTATGCAATAATCTCGTCTGCTACTTACCATGATATTTTGGTTGGATTGCCTGTATCATTAATGTGGATAAGAAAGGAAGTCGAGAACAGTAAACATGAACCACAAGATTATCCCCGTGGTTTGACCAACTATTCCACTATAAACAAGTCTGCAAAACCTGAAAGCCTTAGAGAGACAAATATTGTACCAGAAATTGACTTGAAAGCTGAAGTTGAGCTTATGGATGTTACTGCGAATGATGACATAGAAGTAGGAGAATCTGCAAAGTTATGTTTTCCGCCAGAAATAAGTAGTGAAATGCTTTGTGATCTCGGTGGAAAAGATTACTATTTGGTTCCTGGTTCTGTGGGCAACCCTTGGAGTGATGCAGAGGAGGACAGTTTTCTCCTTGGTTTATATATTTTTGGAAAAAATCTTGTTCAGGTGAAGAACTTTGTTGAGAGCAAGAAGATGGGTGACATACTCTCGCTTTATTATGGGAAATTTTATAGGTCTGACAGATACCATAAATGGTCAGAATGCCGTAAAGTAAGAAGCAGAAAATGTGTTTATGGGCAAAGGATTTTTACAGGATCGAGGCACCATGAAATGCTATCTCGTTTGCTCCCACAATTGTCGGAGGAGCGCAGAAGTATTTTGCTTGAGGTATTTTATGAAGTATTTCTAGATGCACAATTTTAAATGCCAAGATTCACCAAATGAGTGAGCTGATGGACGACTATGCACAAAACACTAACACATGGATGACTGCACAAAAGACAAACACATGCTCACACATATCGGAAGGTCACAAAAAACATTCTGAATTAGCTAATTGCTTTCATGAAATATGTTTTAAACACTTTTGTTGAAATATTTCCCAAAATTATTCTGTGCGCTTCTTTAAACATTGCATTATTTGTACAAAATATGAGAATGTTCAACTTTCAATGCTACATGCAGAATATATGCTTCGTTTTTCTCCATGAATTGACAGATGGAGCTGGTATAAAATCTTTACATGATATGCCACTGCATTATTTTCATCCTTTATATAGCTGATGTTATAACATGATTAGAACAAGCCATTTCCCTAATGATTTGTGATTGGTTGTGTGAAAGCCTAAAAATGCACTTAATTTTTATTCCACTGAGGATGGCTGTTAAATGACAGTACAAAAAGGGTGGTGTGAACATTGATCTGAGACGCAAACTTCATAGTTTCTCTGCTGATAGGCCTGTCCTATGCTTGTGGCTCTTATTTTTTAAAAGAAAATTTTCCAGTGCTTGGCTCTTTCTCTTTGATCTTATCTAGTTCATCACAAGTCCATAACATCCTATTTGAATATTAGTTTCATCATTTGGCAGGCTGCTAAGGCATTTGGAGAGGGAAAAACGTTGCTGGAAGAATATGTATTCTCTTTAAAGGTGATGGTCGGATTGCATGCCCTTGTAGAAGCTGTGGGAATTGGTAAAGGGAAGCAAGACCTCACAGGCATTACCACGGAGCCTCCGAAGTCCATTCAAGTTGCTCCTGTCCGTCCAGAAATACCAATTGGAAAAGCATGCTCGACCCTTACACCTGTTGAAATTATCAACTACCTTACGGGTGGCTACCGCTTAAGCAAAGCCCGGTCTAATGATCTGTTCTGGGAAGCTGTTTGGCCTCTATTACTTGCAAGAGGTTGGCATTCTGAGCAGCCTGATGATCATGGTTTTGCTGCTGCCTCCAGGCATTCTCTGGTCTTTCTGATCCCTGGCATCGAGAAGTTTTCAAGAAGGAAACTAGTGAAAGGGGACCACTATTTTGATTCTGTCAGTGATGTCCTGAATAAAGTTGCTTCAGATCCAACACTTCTTGATCTTGACATTGGAGAAGATAAGGGTGATGGTAGCAAGGAAGAAACTGCATGGAGCAATAAAACAAATTTGAACCAGGGAATTTTTCCTTGTCAACAACGCCATTGTTACCTCAAACCTAGAACTCCAAGCCGCACTTCAAATGCCATGATGTTTACCGTTGTTGATACAAGTCTTGCCAATGGGGAAATAAAAAAGGTGAGAGAACTGAGAAGCTTACCAGTTGGACTGAGCATGTGCACCTCCAGAAGTGATTCTGAAGATAGTGATGACGATTCTTTGAAGGAGTCAGCTGAGGAATCTGATTCTTATGAGAACCTGTGTCCTGATATGAATGGGACTACCACTAAAAAATCCACAAAGAATGATATGGGCAAGGGAGTATTTTCAGACAGGGAAGATGTTGAAGATAATGCTTCGAAGCAGAGTTTTCATATAAATAGTTTAGGTTTTGCCAAGGTTCATGAAAAAAATCCCAAGGACCAGAAAGTTGATAGGTGTAATGGTACGCAGACAAGAAAACGTATCAAGCATCAAGCAACCTGGAGAGGCATACTTTCTGACAGAAAAGTTTTGGGTCCAGTGACAAAACGTCAACAGAGATTAATTTCTCATGACCACACAAAGACAAGCTGTGGCACAATTGATAGACATGGATCAAAACTAGATGAGCCTGGTTGTACTGGAGAAGGTGATATTAGAGTGGATTTTCTCTCTCGAGTGGATCCACTCGTGGAGAGGTTATCGGCTACAAGTTCTAGAGGCAGTCCAAATATTAGTAATGAATGCACTCTCAGCAGTAATTCTTCTGATGATGACCATCCTCATGAGAAACATCATAC
Organism: Salix exigua; assembly: GCA_032356905.1. Classification (NCBI taxonomy): domain Eukaryota; kingdom Viridiplantae; phylum Streptophyta; class Magnoliopsida; order Malpighiales; family Salicaceae; genus Salix; species Salix exigua. The sequence continues at coordinate 12,675,214 of CM063595.1, read as the reverse complement.
TCGGGCATTGATAGACCTGAACATACCTATACCTCAAGATGCTGAAACGGAGCCTTTAATGATGGAAGTGACAGAGGTAAAAGATGATCCAGCAAGCAGGCAAACAAAAGATTTTGGGATGCTAAAAGTCTCCACATCAGTAGGTGATTCTACTCCTCAGCAGTCACCTAATATGAACTCGCGAAGACACAGCACAAGAAACCGACCGCTGACCACTAAAGCGCTAGAGGCTCTCGCTTGTGGTTTTTTAAGCATAAAGCAGAAGAGGAAGAGTCGAGATGTTTTTTCCCTGGATAACCAGATGTCGAGGCCTTCACGATGTGCTCGTAGTAAGATGAGAATTACAGAAAACTTCCAGGATGAGATGACAGATTTTGAAGGGGATGAGAGAAGAAATAGTGGTTGCAAGAGCAATGATGACATGGTTAGTGAGGTTCAGATTTAAATCATGGGTAGTGTACCAGCTTCGGGCTCAAGATTTTCTTTCTGGTGTTGATTTGCCAAATTTGTAGCAATAGGAATGGGACCTTGAGACTCCAGACGACTCAGCTGCTGAAGTAAAAATCCAAGACTTGAATGGAGCGATCTTTTTTCTAGCTTCAAACTGCAACATGCATGGCTACATGCACAACGGACAGAATAGAACGATCTACTTTCCAAGACAACCTTTCTTGATCGAAATGTCTGGCATCAGAAAACAGGATGTAGATAAGGTTAAGGTTGCTTGTTAGTCAAAGTTCTTTCTCAACAACATTTGACAGTACAGATACTTCTTGATTCCCATTTCACCTTTGCTTCATCGAGCGACCCCTCTCCCCTTGATCCAAGCTTGGATCAAAGTCAATTGTAGCCTTCAAAGCCATGCATATGACCGAAGCTTGACCGCTGTTTTACTTCTTGATTATGTTTATTTAGTTTTATTTCATTAGGAAAATATATTTTGTCAGTGGGCTAATCCTCTATAAATTTTGCGGTCTTCAAAATCAACACAACAAAAATGCAAATAGAAGTTTTATAGATGTTTGGAAATTAATTTAATTTTTTTTAGTTTTTAACTCAATTTGTTACAAATTTTACTTTTCTAAAAATATAAAAATTTCATTTCTAACTTAATTTTATTTCAAGCTTACTGATTTTTTTTTGCCAAGTACATATTTATATAAATGACTTTTGATTATGATTTAATGTTAAAGTTTGTTTCCATTGTTAAGGAACATCTCTCCTAAAATTTTAAGCTGTAAAGTGAGACTTCATAATATAATTTATATTATTCTATAATGCTCTTTCTTAATTAAAAGTTTTTTGGGCTTGAAATTTGCACTAACTCATACTACCTTGTACTTGGTTTTTTATCAAATAGAATAAAGATGGTGAGATTTGAACTAGTAATTCCTTAGTCAACAAAGTTTTGATACCATGTTAAGGAACTATTTCATTTAAAAACTTAAGCTATTAGGTGAAACTCCAGAATATGATTTATATTATTCTCTATCACCTATAAATATACACTAAGAGCTTATTTGGAAGTGTGATTGAGGTTGTCTTTGAAAGTGTTTTTTGTTTAGAAATGCATCAAAATATTTTTTTATTTTTAAAATGACATCAACACATGATAATGATATTAAAATACTGTTTTTTTTAATTTAAAGTAAAAACTAAAACTAAAAATAAATTTTTTTTTTCAAAGCGCTTTTGAAACACATTGCTAAATAGGAATTAAATGTTTATTTTTAAATGGTTACTAGATAGGAAAATCAAGGGAATTAATGATTTAAACTTTATAAAAAAATAGATTTTTTTTTTGTTCTAAGCTCTCCTTTTCTTGCTAATATATTTTTTAGCCATATATTGTATAAAAACTTAAGGCAATTAAAATAATATTTGAAATAGAGAGGGATAAAAGATTTCTTTTTAATCTCAACTTTTAACCCCTTTTCATGCTATCCTTTTCTCTCTTTTTTTTCCTAATAAAACACATTTTTTTTTCTGAAAATAAAAGATATATTTATAGACACTAAAAATTAGGCCACTCAAAGCTCTTTTTTTAACAACTCTTTATCTCTCACCCTCGAATGGAAATTTTTTTTTAAGTTTAGAATGAAAATATAATAAGAGCAACTCCAACCGAGCAGACAAATAGAGAGCTAAAGGCAAATTTGTGTACTTTTTAGCTTTTTATCAATTGTCATCATCTCCAACAGCTAAATAAAGTTGAGCAAATGACAAAAGAAAAAAGTACATGTTACCATTGAAATATTTTTTTCTATGTAATTAAAACACACAAAGCATACATCTTCGTTCATAATTGAAACTGAAGCCATTGAAGAGCATAATTTTTGTCAACCAGCGATTTGACAAATTTGTAGTTTGAAGGAGAACAGAAGCTGAACAGCTAGTGATTTAATTTTCTGTTCAAAGGTTAGTTTTCCAAACCGTTTCTATTTTTTTTCTTACATATGCATTACGAGCCCAAATGGAGATGAGTTTGGGTATGTTTGTGATTGGTCTTGTCGAGTTTTTTTTGGGCTAATTGTTTGCTCTGGGAAATGCAAGTTCTTTTTTTTACTTTGATTTTGGTTATGTGAATGGGGTTTTGAGGGAAAAAAAACTATGATCAAATGGACTAATAAGCTCTAGTCTCAATTTGATCCTCAAACTAGTAAAACCAAATATATATATATATATATATATATATATATATATATATATATATATATATATTTGTTTCTAGGTGATTTTGTGGTTAATTAATTGTTGTTTTTTATTAGTTGTTTTACAATGGATTTTGGTTCATGGTAAAAGTAGATTAATTATCTTAAAGGTTTGAAGTTTTGTTATTGATCTTTATAATTTGGCTATAAATGTGATATTTTAGTTAAATTTTGGGATTTCAACTTTGTTTAGTTGTTGATAGAACAAGAGGGAAAGATTCTGTGATTTGTTTCTACTAGTTATTTATTCAGTTAATGGGTTTTGAATGTCTGGTAAGCATTTGTCTTCTAGTGACTTCGGGTTTTGAGCTTGGGTCGTTGTGTAATTATGGGAGAAACTGCTCGTTGTACTTGTTGAGCACTTTCTCGCAGAAGGTAATAAAACTTTGGGATTAGAAAGTGGAGAAATTTTAGATGGGTTGTTAATTCTCATGTTTTTATTGATATTAATTTGTTTAGGGCTTATTGCAACGATGAGTTTCAAAGAGGTTTGAAGAGGAATTGTTAGAGGAATTGTGTGAAGCTGTAAGATAATCGCATGAGCTTGCGGTGTTGTGGAATTTTATGCATGAAGTGATGTTGTATTTGTATGTTCAATCTGTTATAGAGTAGTATAATTTTGAAATTTAAAGAATAGCTGTGAACATTATCTTCAGTTGTCAAATTTATCTCCTTTATAATTCTTCTCATCATTATTTGAATAATGTATGGCTGATTTGAATATGAATGGAGTGGATTGCTCTTGTTTTATTTTTGCTATATATCTTGCTATAGCATGTGAATTGCATTATGCTTGTTAACTCAAATGTTTCAACCGGAGGGGTAGCGTTGAAAACATATATGTATTGTATTTGCTTGACTAGAAGACAATGTGTTCTTGTTAGCCATGAAAATGGTAAAAAATAACCAAGATGAGATTGTAGATCTTTCAAATGCTTTAGATTGACTTCAAAATTTGCTGGAAAAAACATCTTTCTATTGAGCTTAAATGCACCAACATGTGGAGGAAACTCTTTGGTGTTTGTTCACTTGTATATGGAGGAAATTTAATTAGAAGGCATGTGCCATCATAGATGTAAACATAGAACTATAAAATTTAATGATGAGTATGGTTTTATGATTGTTTGATAAGGAGTTTGATAAGGAATTTAGGTATAGGAAGACAAAACAAAATTGAGGTTTAGGTTGATGAATATTTGTTTTGCAAAAGTTGAACATGTGATTGAATGAAATCATTTTTAGTTACTAATCTAAATTTGGGTTTTAAAATTTGGGTTTAAAACTTTTAGGTTTTTTTTTAAAATCAATTTTTTTAATTTAAATATAATTAAAAAAACATTAGCCATTATATTGTTGGTGCATTTTTTAAAAGAAATTATTTAATTATATAAAGTACTACTATTAATTTCTATAATTAATTGCATAATTAAATTATATAAAAAATAATTGAACTATATTTAAAATGATATATATAAAAAATAGCTCTTCTAAATGGTTTTTACCATTGCAGTAAATATAAACAAAAAAAAAAGTTATATTTACAATATTCAAAAAGTTATTTTAGAGATTTAACTCTTCAAAATGACTTTTACCATTGGAGATACTCTAAATTAAAAGAGTAATGATGAAAGAAAAGAAGAAATTTAGAGATTGTTTGGCACAGCTGTTGCAGTTGTGGTTGAGGTTGAAAAAAGCAGGTTTATGAAAAGCGCTTTTAACTGCGGTTTGTAACTAAAATTTGTGTTTGGTTAAAATTGTGGTTGAAGTTGAGTTTAATGAAAACCAGTTTTGTGTGTTTGGTTACCATGTTTATCATATTGCTGTTAACTTGTGAAATTAATTAAAAATACATATGTATACACACACACACACACACGTACACATTAATAAATATTTTGTTGGAATAATTTTGTATATTTATTAATAATTATAATAACAAAATATTTGAAATAAATGAAGTAAATTAAACACTTGTTTTTATTCTCTTATCAACCTACTTATAATTTCATCATGAATTAAATTCATACGTAAGCGCGTTTGCGATCCCTAACTATTTGATCGATGAATAATATTTGTTAAAATATTTTCAGGAACAAAAATAGGATTGCAAACCTTGTCATTGTTTTCTAATAAATTAAATATTTTATTTTATCATCAATATTTTATATTATTAAAAAAGATAATCATCTCTCTCTCTCTCTCTAAGTTTTCATTAGTCCTGACACGGCATAAAAGAGAAATATTAGAGGAGCTAAAAACGACATGTCATTGGATGGTTCACTCTAATCTCATGCACACACTTGGCAAAATCATAGGCGTTCTAGAGGCTTCGACTTTTGTCCAGAACCTGCCTGCCAGTCTTTCAAGTATCCCCCTCTCCCATGCCATGTGAATTCGTCTTCCAATCTTAATCTTCATCCCTGAAAAATTGATTCATTCTCTTCTACCCCTGTCTTGTTAAACATTGTTGTTTGATTTTGTATTTCAACAGAGATATAATTAAAAAAAAGGTTGAATCATAGCTGGTGGTGAATCTTGGTCGGTGGAATGATGTCTGTGTATGAGAATGTGATAGAGAGGAAGCTGAAGCTGAAGGGCAAAGCACTGGACGTGAAAACTGGTGGCATTATCAAGAAGAAGAAGAAGAAGAAGAAGAAGAAGAATCCCAGTTACAAGAAGAATCATTATCAAGATCAATCTGCATCCGATTTATGGTTCTTGCCATCCTTTTTCTTACCCTTCGTTTTTACCTTGACATTTGTTGGTAACTATGATATTTTGATGGATTTTTTTTTTTAATTGGATACTCTCATGTCTGGATTCTCGACCGTTGCCCGTGGAAGCACCGCATTGTATTTTCAATTTTACTCCGCAGTTGCTTTTGCTATTGCGGCGTGAATTCTTTTTGTACAGTGGGACCCACGACCAAAAGCTGGGGTCCCATTTGGTAGCAACGTGGTTGGAGCCGTGGTTCAACACAAACGCATGTTGAACCGCGGTGCCAAACACCCATTTAAGGATGATAAAAAAATTATTTGTCTTTTATTAAAGTTGGTCCCATCTCTTACTTTGTTTTTGTTTTAACAAAATGCTATAACTTTATTTCGTAAAATTAGATATTAATTTAACGGCTCATAAGATAATTGTAGTGACCTAATTGTACACTATGCAAACTAGAGAAACGAAAATGTAAAATAAAAATGGAAATGAAGAAGAGGGTTGAAAGTTGAAACCATGCAATGGAAGAGCCATCCACCCTTTCTACTCACGGTCAAGTGTCACCCAAAGAAAGAAGGACATGGAGGATGTATACGTGGCTTGCAAAGAAGCCACCAACGCGTCACCTTATTTTCCAATTAATATATATATATATATATATAAGCGCGTGTCATCCACGCCTGTTTCCTTCTTCTTCTTCTTCTCACTTCCCTTAAAGCTGCCCTAAAGCCACGCTCTATAAAGAAATTACAACGTGACGATGACGGTGACGGCGTTATAGGCATTGGCATTTTGAGCTAGAAGAAAGAAAACAAAAATGGGCCAGGCATTTCGTCGAGCATCTGGAAGAATCAGAGCGCCACCTGACCCACCTCCATGTAGGGTCACTGATCGGAGGCCGCCGGTGACCTCCACTGAAAAGTTGGAGATATCAAAGATCACAACCACCAATCAGAACAATCTTGGCTCTGGTAGATTATCAATTCGTATTGCTGCTTCTTTTAAGAGATTTTTATGATAATATATTCGTTCATTCCATGAGAAAATAGCACAAATTCTGCTATATACTAGGTTTTCATCCTGAAGAGAAAATGCATTAGAACTTTTGGGCTATCGAGATATCAAGGACCACCACTTCATATGTATTGACATTCATTTTCTTGGAGGGTTTTAATTTATTGCTTTCTTCCCCTTTTGCATGTTTGATGTTATCGACTGCTTTGCTGTGAAGGCAGGAAAGAAACTGTTGTAATAACAATAGGGAAATCAGTTTGTGATTTTGTTGTTGAAATAACTGGCTAACTTTGAGACTGAATTGGATACGTGATCAAATTTGTGATTTAATTCGTGATTCCTTCTTCCGAATTATTGATGATAGTGGCCTGCTAAAGACTATCTGCTTGACCAATTCTGTCAATTTGATCGGATTCAGCACATACCATGAGAGCAGGGATTCATATGTGCGGTGTATGTTCTGTAAGAAATATATTACAACTGACCAGTCATATGATCTTTTCAATGGGTGCAAGCATATTGTGATTCGTTTATGATCTTGGCCTTAACTTGGTAGTGTAAATTAGTTGGTAATGATAATTGACCAACTTTCAGATTTTACAAAATGATCTATGTTGTGCTCTGGATATTGAGTTAGTATTTGTAAGGTCTTCTGAACATTCTTTTTTGTGAGACTACATGTTTGTGGGGTGCAATTCTTAGGAATGGAAATTACTAACTTCATATCTCTTCACCTTTTGTGATTTTTCCACTCCCCACTGAAGATGGTGCTCCAAGAATTAATCCTGACAATGTCCTTGATCAACGAGATACTCAGTATGATGCAATGCTTAGTCAAATGGTGGGTAGAATTAAATCGAAGCCTGGAGGGAAGCTCGAAACTGGTGAGGTGAGTTACTGGGATTCATTCCTGCTGTTTGTTAACTTTTTTTCACTCAACTCTTGGTTAATGTGTCATCATTCAACTTTACTGCTATATATTGATCATAGATGTGCCAGAAACTTTGTCAAACCTCCTTGTTGCAACGTGCATTAACATGGTGCTGGATTGACACTAATCAAAAGAAAAGGAGAAGAATAAGAAAAGTCTTTCATTTTATGATTTCCTTGAAGTACTCGGATAAAAACTTGCTTAATTTAATGTCAGAGAGAATGCTTGTTTGAAGTGAAAAAAAAATGGTTTAGAGAAAAAATCTTTGAAGAAAATCATTAGGTGTACTTCAATAAAGCCTCACGACGGAGAACACATTTGCATGTTTAACAAGTGATTCCACTTCGTATTTACACCTCTTTGACTTTTTTTAGTTAAAATCTTGACTGTTGCTGCTCTGGTGATTGGTGATGCGTTTAGTTGTCTGTTGTGATCCTCTTGCAATGGTGTCAAATAGATGACTGTTATTGAGATTTGCTTGGATAAACAAATTCTGGATTGCTCCTTGCATATCTGAATGCTGATATTCTTCTCAAAGTTTTGTAATAATCCACTTTGGGGATTGTGGTGGTACATGCTTGTCACTTCAACACCTTTACTGTTTTCCTTCCCATTTCTCTTAGAATGATCTTATAACTTGATAGATTAGAGTAAACTGAACCTGAAAATTATTTGCCTCAGCATGTTTCTCGTACTTCAGATCATCATCTGTTGAAAAGCTAGTTGGATTTCTTGGCAGGCACCTGTAGTTGAAAGGTACGATAGGCAAATGCCAAAGCTGAGAAACACAAAACCTGATTCTGGCAGATATGAAGAAAGGGCTGTTGCTCCAGGAACTCTGAATGTGGCCCAACTGCGCCACATCATTCTCCTGTATCAAGGAAAGGCTGATGATCATGAAGGACCTATGAACACCCAACAAATCGCTGAAAAATTTCTACTTGAAGATGCACAAGTCCAGAGGATAGTGCAGTTCTTATCGCTGCCCCCAGAGGATAACAGCAAACAGAAAAGCAATCGGTGAAGATTGCAGGTTCTCACCTGCTCTTCAGCGCCAGATATTCTATTGAAGAGTCGATGCCGGAATTTCATGTCCTTCATTATAGAACAAATTGTAAACAAATTATTGTACAATAATATGTTTTGTTGAGCATGTCGTCAGCAATTTTTGCTGGTAAATCTGATTCGGACCTCCAATTGACACTATTTTTTATTTGGATATAGAGTTGGGAACTATTTGCATTCCTCTCGTGCTGAAATGTTTCAAATAAATTATTTTTTTATATATATATTTTTTATCAAAAATAATTTTTTTAAAATAAAAAATATTATTGAACTGATGCAAGCTCATCCATCGACCATTGAATCCACAATCAGTCGAGTAGACCTAAATTGAACAGATGTAAGCCCAGATAGATACCAAGGGATGAAATCACCAAGAGAAGGAGAAATTATTTGTACTCCTCCCTCTCTCTTCAAAGTAGGATTCATGAATTATTTTCATGATAAATCTTGTGTTTGTGCATCTTCTGATATACCAAAAAATTTCTCATCATTCAGACATGAATCCCTGCAACTTCTTACATTCATCAGCCAAACAACCATTCCTTGATTCCCAGGTTCTCATTGTTAAAATCCTGCTCCTGTATTTAGGGCAAATGCGATTTGCATAACCATCTAGATACAGTCATTTTGATTGGCATCCCTAAACCAGCAACAAACAACAGACTTTCTGTGTATGAACAGATTTAGCGATCCAATAACAGTCTGATGATTTCCAGTGATATTAAGACCCCGTTTGTTTGCTGGAAAGTGGTTTTCTTTTGGAAAGTGAATTACGAGGAAAGTGAATTTCTGGAAAGTGAATGTCTGGAAAGTGAATTTCTCGGAAGTGAATTCCTGGAAAGTGAATTTCTGGAAAGTGAATTCCGATGTTTGACAGTGTTATGGAAAATGAGCTGGAAAGCACTTTCCAGTGTTTGTGTTATGGAAAATGAACTGGAAAATAATTTATTAAAAATTATTTTTTTTCAAGTTTATCTAATATATATAAAATATTTAATCACTTAAAATAAAAAAATGAAATCTAAAAAGTATAATGATGATTTTTTTTTATTATATCCTATATTCATACATAGCTTATTTTATAAAATATAACAATATATGTCATATCATATTATAGAGAAATAAGCTTGTGAAATATTTTTTAATAAGTAAAACTTATTAATATATATTTTTTTCAATTTTAAAAGCTTAAAATAAGTTTTTTTTAATTTTAAATCAAAATCTCAATGCAAAATTTTAATTTAGGGTGATTAAAAAAAAAAGAATTTTTAAGATTTAAATTATTAGTTTTTGTGTTTTTTAATTGTTAATATCAATTTTTTTTATATATAAAAAATAATACTTATGTTTCTATTTTTTTTTAAAAAAAACAATAACTATTACCGGTCCAACAATTTAGTCAACCATACAAAAACCAAAAACCAAACTTTACTAGCTAAGGAAAGTGTTTTCCGGTGCTTAAAAAGAGGAAAACACTTTCCTTTTGTCAAGGGTTGTGTTTTCCTTGGCTGGAAACAACTTCCTGGAAAGTTGTTTCCAGCAAACAAACAAGGCCTAAATAATTCTAAAGCGGCTACATACATTGACTGCGCCCTCAAAATCTAATCTAATTTTACTACAAGCATAAATCCAGACTATAAGAATGACTAATCAAAAAATCAACACCACCACCACCTTCTTTGGGGGAGTTCTGAGATTCAAAAAGAATGGGACAGCCGTAAAAAGGAACAGGAAAAAATATTATGTTAAATTCAAGTCAAAATTGACTCCAGCCAGTCTGATGTAAATTCATAAGCTAAAAATGTTATGGCACCAGCTGGTGCAGCCTTGACAGTTGATGGGACGATGCCTTTATAAAGACCAGCCCAGCCCTCAACCTGCAAAATTTGGCGAAGAGCATCAACCATATTTCTGTAAGCATGATGCTCAACCCGAGCACCATACCTTGGGTGCCTCTTCAGTCCTTCAATCTGCAGTGGCCAAAAACAACAAATCAAATATCATTGGAAGTGCTGGAAGACAAACAGATAGCAAGAATACAACTTGTACAAACTCAAGTCTTTTCACTAGCAAATAGACTTCAAACAAAGAGAATATTTTAACAATCAGTATATAAAATGCAGAATCTACCTGAAACCTTTTCTTGACCACATCAAGAGGATGACAGACAAGTTTGGCACAAGTGCCAGCCGCTAATCCACAGACAAATAGCTGAAAGCTGGAAAGGCTATCATCTGTACTAGTGAAGCCTGTGGTAGATGATCTATGATGGTTCCAAGCCTACAATCAATACTGTAAAATGTATTACTGTCCAAAACAACTCGGTATGTGTATGTGAGGAAAGCAGGATGAAAAATCCATCAAGTTCATGCAACACTCGTAACCTTCTCGCAAAATTGGTCTTTTAAGGAAATACTTGTTCGCCAGAAAAGGAAATACATTGCAATGCTTAAGTCAGCAGCTTCTTTAATAGAAATTACAAGGTGTCTCCAGTTTTAACATGGTAATGCATTCTTTACGATAGAAAAACATTCAGTTTGTAAGATTGAAATAACCAATTGTCTCAATCTCTTGTATATCTCCATCTATACCAGAATGGTGAATGGTGATGATTAAAATCTCAGTTTGTAATGGGTGGATAATGCAAAAGGACCAAATAAGCAATTCTTTTCATATGTTTTGCCAGCACACTATATTGAGTTTTCAACCAAATGCTGATCCAGTTCTTGCATTTCAAAAGAAAATTTAATATCCTTTTACAATCTTACCATGGTCCAGTTCTTAGACATTTGACTACAAAAAGAGATTGAAGTCTTACCATGGTCCAGCGCTTAAATGTATCATACATGCCAAACTGAAGGCCAGCATAAGGAACAATCTCAACCAGTGTTGGAGATAATCCAGCATATAATCCTCTGAATCCACGAGTTCTGGTAATATCAACAAATGCTGACCTCATTGTTGGATACACCTAAATTAAACTAATCAGTCAAGCAGTAACATGTAATATTATCATTCTTATTGAGTCATCTTATTCCAGCACCACTGATAGTTTCACTAATCAAAATCATCACTAGAAAAATAAAGAGAGCCACATTTGTCTCTTCTAAAGCATAAGAATGACACATAATCATGTTCTATACCTTGGGTTCACCCTGTGATGCTAATATGGTTCTTAGAAGATCAAATGGGTATGATCCAACTGTAGCTGTGCACCCTGCTAATGCTCCACTGATGTAGGAGAGGTAGGGACTCAAATGAATATGATCCTCTTCATCATAGTAAGCAATCAGACAATGACAAATAAAAGAGAGATTTTAGTATATGTAATCAGGACATATATTAAACATTGAAACAATTGCCTCCAATACCAGCAGGTATAAAATATATAAATTGACAGTTAGAATCAGGACCATACGATATGTTTCTAAACATACAGTAGAGCATAATACAAGGAGAAGATATTCAGCAAAATTGTGGCAAACCTGTCAGCATCACATAAAGTCATTTTTATGTATTGAACAATTTTGAATCGGTTTTATGCTAGTCTACATGTTGAAGAAATCAAAATAAAATGTGAGGACATATTTGATGTATAAAAAACATCTATTAAATCAATTCACAAATCAAAATAAAGTTTTACTGATCACAGCTAAACATTTAATAGAACACGCATTTCCAGAATAAAGTTACAGATGATATTAATCTGTTATAATTATACCTGTCTTAGATGAACCAGCAGCAAATGTTTTTAATTTGTGCAACACTGCAAATTGTATGGCAGTGTATGGCATGACCATGAGTAAAGCTGGAACGTTGCCACGCCAAAAGCCCTACAGCAAGCAACTGTCTTGGATAAAAACCAGAAAATGGTATATGTCTTGGATAAAAGCAGGAAATGGTAAACAGTATTTGGACATCATGAACATCAGCCAAACACAATGGCATGAGGTGAATGAGCTGTGGTATGTTATATCGGCCATCAAGATCTGTTACTAAAAGAACAGCATGTTTCATTTACCTTCACTACCTGAAGAGCATGAGAACATTAAAAATTATATTCTCAAATTCCAGGCTCAAACCCCTGCTAGTTGCCAAATTTAAAAAAATAAAGAAATTGCATTCTCAAAAACATGCAGATGTTTCTTGATGGAAGAACTAGAACTCAATAATAACATAGAAAATTCCTTTATTCAAAGGATTATAGCAAAAATATCCAGGTGGTGTTTAGAAATGAAAAAAAGAAGAAGTCTAAATTTGAAATTCATTCCATCATTTTACTGAAACTAAACCATAAAGTTGTTAAACTAAACCACCTGGGTTCAGCAGACCTATTCCTGAAAAGTTCAAATCATAGGCTTAGACTTCTTAATCAACTGCTGTGGACCAGCTTTGAGTTACACAGCGCAAATTTAAATCATCTATCCACAAATAATAAACAGAAAGAGGGCATCATACGGGTAAACCTTCCTCTCTAAATATATCCTTTGTTGCTTGCAACATTCCTGTGTACTTTGACGGTGCATTCATATTCCTGCGAACCAAATCCCATGAAGATGTTGGCTCCAGTTGAACCTGTCATCAAATAGATAACCCAATATTTTTCTCAGCATCGCAACTTAATACATTTGACTCGAAATACAACCATGCATTTTGAAAGACAAACACGCCACAGGTGTATAAAATAAATTGCACCTCTCCCCTCTTTTTTTATTGCGCAATAGCATGAGCTCTTTTTCATCTAAAGATCAATGTTTCCCATTTCCCGGCCTCCCCCGTGAACTCCAGATTCTTATTAAAGTTGCATATCAATTCCCTTCACATGTACAACAGAACTTCACAGATATAGAAAAGGATAACTAACATATAGATTCATGAACAATTTATTAAGTCTATTAAAAACCCATCTTTGCAAAACAATAAAAATTCACACTTTATAATTCAGCCATAAAGAAAAATCAAAACTTAACAGAAAAGAAAGAAAGAAAGAAAGACCTGGAATCTGATTTTGATGACATCAAGGGGAGATGTAACGGTACGCGAAATACCACCAGCAATAGCACCGGCAGTTGAATCTATTATCGCCCTTTTTAGCTGCCCTGGCGCTGCTGTTGCAGTCTCCTCCCCCTCCATTCTCATTATTACTTGTCACTATCCGCCAAATCCAAACCAAACGCCCCCTTTCCTTTTCTCAAGCTATATCAACAATAATCTAAAGCAAAAACATATAAAAACAACAGCAAATTTAAAACACTACACTAAAAGAAAGAAAGGACTGAAAATGATCCATTGGTTTACTTGATTTTTCGCAAGAACTTCTTCGTAAACAGATACCTACCTACCTACCTGGAAAGGGTGAGAGAGAGGAAGGCAAGGCAGCCATTCCTTGGTTTTTCTTTTTCTTTTTCGTTTTCGGGTTAAGTCTAGTGGTAAACGCCGCCTAATTAGATTTACTAGCGGCGACGTGGGAGAGAGAGGGATTTGGGGTTGTAAGCTGTTATGTTAGAGGATAGGCAGAGAAAACGAGGAGACAGATGTCCTAAAATAATTTTAATCATATGTTCTTAGTGTTATTTTTATTCTTTATTTCACAGCAATCTTTGGCCATTCAGCTGTTGGTCACTCCCTCTGTGAGCGACAATTTATGATTTGGTCCTTCTTGGTTAAAAATTCTAGTTAATTTAAATGTTAACTCACATTTTAATTATATTTAAAAAATAAAAGAACTGGGTTCATATAGTGTTGATCTCTTAGCATGTAATTTTAATTTGGAATGTTCGTAACGTGCCATTTCAGAGCAAAAATCGGGATGAAACGATGTTGGTTTCATCCCGGTTTTTATGCCGACCGGTATCGGTAATTCTGGCCGGAACGCATCGATTCTGTGCTGGGTCTCTCGTTCCGGTATATGACTCAACAAAACGGCGCCGTTTTCAATTTGTCAATTTCATAATGAAAGAAACCAACGACATCAGCCTGGCATTCTTCCCCAAATCGAATTTTCCCCAAATCAATGAAATCACAACCCTATCATTCTTCCCCAAATCAATTTTTCTAACATTCTTCCATCAACTTACCCATAATCTCATCGCAAATCTCAATCCCTAATCCATTAATCCCTCACCTCAAAATCGCAGCCCTAAAGCCCCTAATCCCTAACTGCAAATCGCAAACCCCAAATTGCAAATCTCAATTCTTCCCCGTTTACAACACAAACCTTCCAAGTTTCCGGCCTTCATCCCTTGAATACCAGTACAGGTTGTACAGCCTTCATCCCTCGTTGACAGCCACTCCTCTCTCTGTAACAGGTAACTCTCCCTTCGCAAATCTCAATTCTGCGTATTGATTATCTGTTTTCAAGTCATGGGTTGTTGAATTCTTATTTGTTTCTTGTATTTTGCAAGTAAAAAAACTAAATGGGATAGTGAATGATGTGAATCGCTTTGGGCGATGGAATAATAAATACATGTGTATGTCCTTGAATTCGTTGTAGGATGAAGGAGATTTAGTTTTAACTTTAGTTAGGGATGACTAAGTAATTAATTTTCCTTGAGCACAAATAGTGTATATAGAAAAGAACCCTCGATCATGAAAATACTATCACAAAAGTGACAGAACAGCTTCTCACCCATTCTAGCATGGCTCCTTTCTGGTTGGTTGCCTTGCCAAATTCTAGTGCTCTTTGGTCTATGATTAATTCAAGAAGCAGAATTCAAAATCCAAAAAATTCAGTTTTCTCTGAGGATTGACCTGTTGAAAGAATAAAAGTATTGATGAGTTGAATAACTTGGTTTGAGAGTTTTTCAATTTGGCCCTCTATAGTTAAAATATGGAGATTAAAGAGGGAATTTTTTTCGTTTCAATCAAGGGGCTTGAATAGGTTACTCCATATTTGCTTTTATAATTTATTCCTAAGATTTTCCGTTTGACTTTGTATACTGGTAGACTGGTGTTAGTATTCCTGTAGTTTTTATCAGCAAGCAATATATATATAAAATATAGATACATAACAAGCTGGATTTGAAAATATGAACAGAAGAGCCATAGAGTATTTGTAATGGATTTGGTGGTACCAACTCAAATACATTATCCCTTTTATGGCGTCTCGAAATATTAAAAAAGATAAGAAGAAGAAAAAAAAGGCTTCTGACCTTAAATCCATAATTAATCCATACTTTACACCAAGTACAACAGCTCCATTTATCGAACCATCTTTAAGGACCTAGGCACAAGCAATTACCATTTACTGTAGATTTATATTGCTTAACTTAAGTGCTCATGGTGTTTCAATAGAAACTAATGGAGATTGTACTATTCTTGTATTATAGTTAGCTTAATTCGTACCTTTTTCATAATGTTAGCTTGATTCCTGTCACTTTCTGAATGGTAATCTAAACATTTGGACTGGCATCAATTTGATGCTTTATGAGATGAGACACTTGTTTGTGGTGGTTGTGTTCCGAGATAAAATTTCTTTTAATATCTAACTTGTGATATTTTTTTGTTGCAAATAAAATTACATGGCTGAAAACTCATCTAGTAGTGGGATTTTCATAACTTCAGCTGCAGCAAGATCAGATGATCTAGCATTGGCTCATGGACAAGTGATTGTTGGTGCAAAGAGCACAAGTATATGTATTTATTGTAACAAACCGAATCAATGATGGTGGTATTACTCGTTTGACATATCATCTTGCTGGTGTTAAAGGCCAAGTTGAACATTGTAAAAGGGTCCCTAAAGATGTTAAATGGCAAATGAACCAATTGATAAAGGACTTGACAGTGGAGAAAGATAAAAGAAAGAGAGTTAGAATTGATATTGGAAATTCTCAATCAGTTTCCAATGATAAAGTTGAAGAGGGTGATGATGCAAATCCTCATTTAGGTGATATGAGTTCGCAAACAAATAGAAGAGGGACAATACAAGGAATAAGTTCAACTAGAAAGAAGTTGTCTTTATTTGCTCCACGAACTACTTCAGGTTCACAACCTAGTATTAGAAGTTTAATGGTTGTCTAAGGAGAGGGAACACAGTGCAAGAAAAACTATAGCAACATGGTGGTTTGATGCTAATATACCATTTAATGGTGCTAAGTCATATTATTATCAACCAATGATAGATTCCATAACATCAATGAGACCTGGTTTTAAAGGATCATCATATCATGATTTGAGGGGATCACTTTTGAAAGATGTAGTTCATGATGTCCATGAATACATTTTAGGAATCAAGGTTGATTGGAAAATTTATGGATGTTCTATTATGGAAGATGGGTGGTCAAATATGAAGAATGTATCAATTGTGAATTTCCTTTCTTATCCGAGAGGCACCACATTCTTGAAGTTTGTTGACACTTCAGGACTTTGAAAAGATAAAGAGACATTGCTTGAGATGTTTGATGAAGTTGTCAAAGAAGTTGGACAAGAAAATATTGTCCAATTTGTTAGTGATAATGAGGCTTCATTTAAGGCTGCTAGGAAACCTTTTTTTGGTCTCCTTGTGCTGCCTATTGCATTGATTTAATGCTAGAAAATATTTGTGATCCAAGATATTTTCTGATCATTGATTAAACCATTAAAAATGCAACAAATATAACCAAGTTTATATATAATCATGCATGGGTTTTAGCTTTGATGATGAAAGAATTCACAAATAGAAATGATTTATGTCGTCCTGGCATAACAAGGTTTGCTACCCATTTTTTAAGCATCCAATGTTTATTGAAGTTTAAGAATAAGCTTCGACAGATGTTTACTTGTACAAAATGGGTTGAATCAAGTCATGTTGTTGCTATAGTTAAAGAAGATAAGGACTTTTGGCCAAGATGTACACATATAGTCAACATCAGCGAGCCTTTAGTACGAGTTCTAAGGTTAGCAGACAGTGAAAAAAAACCATCAATGGGATATTTATATGAGGCAATGGATAAAGCAAAATAAGTCATCAAAACAAGGTTGAAAAATAGAATATCTCAATATAGACCATATATTTGGGTAATTGATGCTAGATGGGATAAGCAACTTCATAGTTCATTACATGCAGCAAGATGTTTTCTTAATCTTGGAATATTTTTTAGGCCTTCTTTTTCAAAACAAAAGGAGATAACTCAGGGTTTGCTTAGCACAATTACTAGATTGGTTCCTGATTGTTATATTCAAGATATCATTTGTGGCCAAATTGAAGAGTATAAGAAAGCAACTGGTGATTTTGGCATGTCCCTAGCTATTCATCAAAGAGAAAAGTTAAATCCAGGTAATAACTTTTATTTTCTTAAAATTTAATGTCTTTTTTATCTATAATATTTGATTTATTCAATTTTTTTTATCTAGTTGTATGGTGGGAGCAATTCGACAGTGATACTGAAGAACATGGTGGGAGAAAAGTTTGTAATTTGAATTCTTAGTCAATGTTGTAGTGCAACTAGGTGCGAAAGAAATTGGAGTGTAATTGAATTCATCCATTCTAAAAGGCGAAATAGGCTTAAGCACAAGAGATTAAATGATTTAGTATTTGTTCATTATAATCTAAAGATTCAACAAAGGTAAAGTAAAAACACTATTATATTAATAATTATTTTCCATTACATTAATATTATTTTTTTAATTTCTTTCGTGTTTATATTTTGTAGGAATTTGAGCAAAACAAGAGATACTTTAGATCCCATTAGCCTTGATAACATTAATTTATTAAATGAATGGATTTGTGAAGAACCTGATCTTTTTGATGGAGAGGATATAAGTTGGGAGAGTATCGTAGCACCTTTGTGTACTTTAAATTTAGATGATAAAGAAGAGACATATATTAATGATGAGAATGAGCTTGGCGGAAATGACTTTCATAATATTTTGGAATTTTAGAGATGTTTCTAATTTTGAAATTATGTTTGTTTGACTGTGTTTGTAACTTTGTATTATATAATTAAAAGTTAATTTATCTTAAATTTTAATTATGCTTGTTAAATTAATTGTTATATATATATATATATATATGAACAGTACGACGATCAGAACAGCACGCCGGAACGCTCTAAAACCGGAACATTCCGTTCCAATCGAAAAACCAGAAAGGTGACCGGAACGGTATTTATAGTTATGCATATAGCTGTTGGTCAGTCCCTCTGTGAGCGACAATTTATGATTTGGTCCTTGGTTAAAAATTCTAGTTAATTTAAATGTTAACTCACATTTTAATTATATTTAAAAAAAATAAAAGAATTGGGTTCATATAGCATTGATCTCTTAGCCTGTAATTTTTATTTGAAACTATGCCCACTGTTCATGCAGGCCATCCGTTTGAGTTTGGGTCGGGCTTCGGGCCCGACTCACATGCATTGAGGAGGTGGGTGGGCATACAGCCCACCTGGACTGGAGCCCCAGTCCATGAGAGGTGGCTTGACAGCCCACCTAGGCCTTTAGCCTAGCCCATAAAACAATAAAAAAATAAAAAATAAAAAAATATTTTTGAAAGATATATATATATATTAAAAAAATCAAAATATAATTTTTTTGTGTGCATACGGTCGGCTTCCAAAGCTTTTCTCATTGTATTTTTCGTAAAACATATGTTGCATATTTTTCCATATTTTTTTAAATGAAAATTTGGATATCATAACCAGTTTGCGATTATCCATTGGTATTCGGCCAAAATATCAAAAATAATTATAAATATTTTTATTTCATCTGTCAGGGTGTAAATTTACATTGTAAAATACACCTGCAGATAAATTTTCTTCTACTACGGTGTAAAATTACATTGTAAAGTACATTCGTAGATAAAAAATACTTATAATTACGGTGTAGAATTATATTGTAAAGTACACCCACAAATAAAAAAATGTTTTTTTAAATGTAGTAAATAGAGTTTTAATTGTGGTGTAAAATTACATTGTAAAGTACACTCGCAAACGAAAAAACATATTTTTGTATTTAAAAATGCAATGTAAAAAATTTGAACTTAGAAAAAACTATCAAACAACAATGCAGCTTACCTAAAGTAGGGTGCACTTGGGGTGATGTATCTTCCTCTTTCACAACAAGTCCCCTTACCCAGACTCTCGTAGACTAATAGGTTCCTAGTGACTGTAATACTAGATGGCGACTCCTAATAATTATAGTTGTAATTTTGCTGGTGTACTTTACAATGTAATTTTACACCGTAGTAAAAAAATCTTTTTATTCGCAGGTGTACTTTACCATTAATTTTACACCGCAATAAAATAAAATCTTTTTTTAGTATCTCCAAGAATACTTTACAATATATTTTTACACTAAGATAACTACAACAATTTTTTTTTTGATATTTTGGCAAAATTGCAATGGATAATCATAAACTAGTTACAATATCCAATTTTTGTTTTAAAATATGAGAAAGATGCAACATATTTTTTTTACAAAAAATATACATGGAAAAATCTTGGAATCCGACTGTATGCACAAAAACAACGCAATTTTTTGTATTGTTTTTAATATTTTTAAAATTTTGGGTTGGCCTAGACTACCCAAGAGGACAACTATGATAGACTTGGCCTGTAGGGCTAGGCCCAACCCACCTAATTGGGTTGTCCCAAGAGCAGTCCAGCCCACCCTAAACAAATTTCAAGTTGCATGAATTAATTCATTAACACGAATAGTAATATGGTGGTCACTGACCACCACGAGAGACCCACCTGTCATTGCCACCGGGTATAGGAGGCCGAGGTGGTTGTCCCTGAGGTGGGAGCGTCGAAAATGACGGTCTATGGTGGCCAGAATGAGGGCTGGAAGCTGGCTGGTCTGCTACTTGCCTCGCCCCTGCTCCTTCATGCTTCTGCTTGTACAAAGGTCACCGGAGTTGGAGAAGAAGGTTGGGTGGTGACTGGAGATGGAGCTGAGGAGGAGCTTCTAGCGTGGTGGTCGACGGGAGTTGGAGATGCAACTATGTTTTTTAGAGAGAAAAAACCACATCAAGGAGAGAGAGCTACCTGCAGAGAAAGAGAGAGATAGTTGTTGATGCTTGTTGTTGCCGTTGGTGAGGGGGTGGTGCTATCACTAGAGTTGGGGAAGATGGAAGGGTGTCTGTCGCGTGAAGTCACGACGTTGTCCCTATAATGTGTGCCCTCTATGTGTGATTGTCCCTCACTTAAATTTGTTTTTCCCTATTACGTAAATTTTCCCAGTGTTATTTTGTTCTCCTCTTGCTAACCATGATCCCCTCTAGTGTCAAATTTGTTTTCCCTTTTGTCTCTTTTCTCCTCAGTTTTCTTTAGTTTTCAACCCCCGTGACAGTCCCTTCCTATCAAAAATTTCCTTTATGTTTTAATCAGCCCCCCCCCCCCCAATTTCAAAGTTTTTTCTCTATTTATAATAGGCAAAGAAGTTAAGGTGCAACATGGGGTTGATATCTAGGAATGGGGTGTTGTGTGCTGCAGAGGGATAATGGACATGGTTAAGCATGGCTGCTGGCATGGTGCAGTATGGTGATTTTTTTAATAATATAAAATAGACCGATAAATAATGGATGATTACAAGAAGAGTTTTTCGATGGGAAGAACGATGTTTTTATCTTCAATTTGGCTTCCGATTTCACCCAAAAAGTTTTGTCACTGAAAATTAATTTGACCCATTTAAAGTATAATTAAGCTATTGTGCTTAATTAAATCCTTCAATTGGGATCTCAATTAATTTTGAAAAATAATTACACTTTAAAGTTTGCCGACGATTAAATCAAATTGGACTATAAAAATATAATTATGTCTTTCAACTTAAGTTTTAAGCATATTTATCTAGTAATAAATTACTTTAACCTTGAATCTGCATTTTCCTCAATTTCTGGGCAATAAAGAGGTACAGTTAGGCTCTCAAAAACATCCACAATTTCCACCTTGATTTTTCTGCTAACACCATCCCCTTTTAGTTTATTTTTGTTATTTTTAGGTAGATTATGGGGAATAACCCAAAAATTGGGTTATGATAGGTTTGATGGAAGGAAATAAATATACCTTATGGGCTTTATTTAATTTTATTAGCTACAACCTAAGGCTTGTTTAGGCTTATTTTGGCTTAGTTAATACTTTGCTTTCAGCTAGGATCCAAGGCTTCTTTAGATTACATCATAGGCTTTTCATCTTAGGGTTTTGGGTCAGTTTGAGTTGACATCTTTTAAGTCCATATAAGAGGTCCATTAGGGTTACTTTCCAAGAACTATTTATACTCATATAACCTAAAATTTGGCAGCCATTGATTAATATTAATTCTGAAATTTTCAGTTTTATGTGTGAGAGTGATTCTTGTATTCTTTAGCTTTATAATGAGCTAAATCTGACTTATCAAATATTAACTGGCTTCGTGGCGTCATTGTAGTCATTTCAATAGTGTTGATGCCTTGGGGCAAGTTTCCATTGTGTCACACTTCTATAAGACCTATTTTGTCTTTCCGGGATCATATTTCATACTTAGATGTGGGTTGCGTAATCACGAGGTTCCAATTAGTGCTTTCCCCACACCATTTATATGGATAATTATACATATAAATGGTGTCAGGAAAGCACTGTAGCTCCCCACACATTTCATCGTGGATTCCTACAATGCTTTCCCTTGCACTTCTTTTTTAAACCTGGATCATTTTTTTTTGTTTTATAGTCGGAGTGTTCAGGTCAGCTCACATGCATCACTAATGATCTCCGAACCATTTTTTTTACATTTTTTCCTATTTTTTTGCATGTATACTATTTTTATATAAATGGGGTGTTCGAGCTAGCTTACACGCATCACGACCAATCCCCGAACCTACTTTTTATAAACGATGTGGGGATAACACTCTCCTCATATTTCACTATGGATTGGTATAGTGCTTTCCCTTGTACTTTTTTTAAACGAGATCATTTTTGTTTTTGGTGATTTTTTTATAATGGGAGTGTTCAGGCCAGCTCACGCGTACCACTACTAATCTCCAAACCCATTTTTGTTACATTTTTCCTGTTTATTTTTTCCCACTTATACATTTTATTTATTTTTGTAAAAATGAGGTATTTGGGTCAGCTTACGCACACCATGATTTTTTTCACGTATACAATTTTTTTTAATTGGGATGTTTGGGCTAGCTTACACACACCACGACTAATGCTCTAACCCACTTTTTTTTTACATATTTTCCTGTTTTTTTCTGACTTATACATTTTATTTTTGATAACCGGGGTGTCTGGGTTAGATTACGCGCACCACAACTAATTACTGGACCCACTTTTTTTTAATTGCTATAATGCTTTCCCACTTATGATTTGTTTTCTTGATAAATGAGATGTCTAGACCATCTTGCACGCACCAAAGACTAATCCCCGAACTCATTTTTTTATATATATTTTTTGTTTTTTCCCACTTATACATTGTTTTTGTTTCTTTTGATAACCAGGGTGTCCAGGTCAGCTTACACGCACCACGACTAATCTCCAAACTCATTTTTATCACATTTCCTTTTTTCCCACTTATACATTTTTGGTATTTTTTTAATCGGGATGTTCGGGCTAGCTTACACGCAACATGATTTTTTTCTCTACCCATAATATTTTTTATAACCGGGTTGTCCAGGCCAGCTTACATGCACCACAACTAATCTCTCAATCCACTTTTTTATTTGTTTTCTATTGCTTTCTCCTTATACATTTTATTTTTATTTTTATAACCGAGGTGTCTAGGTTAGCTTACACACACCATGACTAATTCCCAAACCCACTTTGTTTTTGACATGGTATGGGAAAAGCATCATAGTTGTCTATGCAAAACACTATGAATTGCTACAATATGGATTACTACTCTCTGTATTATACACATAAACGGTGTTGTAAAAGCCTTGTAGCTCCCCACACATTTCACTGAGGATTGCTACAGTGCTTTCTCTTGCACTTTTTTTAATTGAGATCTTTTTTTTTATAATCGGAATGTTTGGGTCAGCTCACATGCACCATTACTGATCTCTAGACCCACTTTTTTTTTACATTTTTTCATGTGTTATTTTTTCCCACTTATATAGTTTTTTGGTTTTTTTATAATCGGGGTATCCAGGTCAGCTTACGCGCACTTGATTTTATTCCCACATATACATTTTTTTTTATAACTGGGGTGTTTAGGCCTGCTTGCACACACTACGACTAATCTCTGACCATTTTTTTACATTTTATTTCCTGTTTTTTTTCCACTTATACATTTTATTTTTGATAAATGAGGTGTCCAGACCAATTTACGCACACCACAACTAATTACTGAAATCACTTTTTTTTTATCACTACAATGCTTTCCTACTTATTGATAATTAGGGTGTTCAGGCCACCTTACGTGCACCACAACTAATCCTCAGAACTCACTTTTTTTAAATGGTGTGGGGAAGCACTATAGCTCTCCTTGCAGAACACTATGGATTGCTATAATGTTTTCCTACTTATACATTTCATTTTTTCTCTACTTATACATTTTTTTTTATAATCAAAGTGTTCTAAGCAACTTACACACACCACGATTAATCCCTAGACCTTTTTTTTTATAATTGGGGTGTCCAGACCAGCTTACACGCACCACAACTAATATCTGGATCCACTGAACACCTTGCAATCCCAGTGGCAGGTAATGCATCGCGGGGGTGCCAAACATGTATAGAGAGAATCGAATCCAGGTGCAGAGAAAAGAAACAAGTCCCTTCCCACTTATACATTTATACATGACAACTGTGATGTTTTAAAAAATATACACGTATTAGAAAATTTGTTAATTGCATTCTGCTTTCTGCATGAGTCATGTCTAGAAGCGTTATTTATATTGTTTTTTAAATTGTTCTTTATATATATATATATATAACTAAGAAGTTATAGGAGATCAGGGTTTTGCACAGTAAAATTCACTGTGTGTTTAGACACAAATTATTGTGAATTGTAATGATGATATTACTCTTTTACCTCTCAATGAACAATAATTTTAGCTATGAGTTTAAAGGTATTTTATATTTTTTTAATATTTTTAGGTACATTAAAATAACCATAATATCCTCTAATAAAAAAAAATCAACACTTGAATCTAGAATTGTTAAGGATGTTGCACATGTTTTTTTTTATAATATACAAATACAAAATAACCTTCGTATAATTTAAAAACACTCATATATTTACAAAACACCAAAATATTTTAAATAAAAAAAATTCAAATTTTAATTATGCTTGTTAAATTAATATTTTTTTCATATATATATATATACACACAATTAATTAATTAATTATATATGAACAGTACGACACCGAAACAACATGCCGGAACGTTCCGAAACCGGAACGTTCTGTTCCAATCGAAAAACCAGAACGGTATTGACAACTATATCATATACATGCATAAGAGATAGTTTCACTCTTATTTTACACTATCAAAGTTGAAATTACTATGTTTTTTTAACACAACTACATTTAATAAAAATAAAAATATTAAATCTAAACTAAGAGCAGAGATGTATAAATACAAATAAAAATTAAAAACTATCTCAGAAGGACCGAAAAAATCAAGTAATCAAAAATAAATCAAAAAATAAAAAAAATCAAAATCAAATTATAAAATCAAAAATTATATATGTTAAAACCAGACAAAAAAATAATTCCAGCAGCAAAACACGAGTTTATGGCTCGTAGTGTATAGAATCCAATGTGTTCCTAGCTAGGTGAATTTGAGTGTTGGTGGGTTAATTTTTTTTTTACCCTCTCATGACATTATTTCATTTTTCTTTTTAAATTAAACAACTAATTTCTTTCATTGAAGAAAAATAAAACTCAATTAGATATAAGCTCCAAATTAGCGAATTACGAAATTATAAGGTTGGACCGTGTTAACACTAGATTTAATTAACCAAATTAAAAATATAGTAGTTTTTTATTTCAAAAAATAATACTTTTTTGTTTTATCTACTTTTTTTTATAATTAATCCAGATTAAGGTCTGTTTGATACTGTATTTTAAAAATATTTTTGAAAAAGTTTAAATTTTTTTATTTCTTATTTTAAATTATTTTTTAGTATTATTATTTTCTCATGTACTGATATTAAAAATAATTTTTAAAAAATAAAATAAAAAAAATATTTTAATATATTTCTGAATAAAAAATATTATGAGAATACACTATCAAAAGTTGACAATCTGTCGAAGTTAGTCTTTTTGCTGAGGCAGATTTAGTAGGCAACTTTTGATTTGTCTCAACTGAAAACATTCTAGATAAATAAATTGAAGACCGGCCACTTTTCAGCTCATAACAAATGCCTACGAAATTTCCAAGTGACAGCAGATAAAAATCCATGGGATCAACCCTAAAATAGAGAAGTTAAACTAAAGTCAATGTGCGTGACGACTAAAAAAAACTTTGATTATAAAAAAGAATAAGAGAATCTGACAGTCATTACCCATGTTCAATAATTCATCAGATCAAACTTCTATCTGTATCTAACCATGGCTAATCGGTCTCGTGAGAAGCCAACTCATAACCCATAAACCACGAGGGTTGACTTCATTGGCCCTGTTTTGCACGCATATTTTGTACACATCTCCACCTCCGGAGATTACCAATTCAATTGCAAATTGCAACAGAACTCACCGTCTCCATCTCTCTCCCTGACTGTCTCAATGGGTGAAAGAACCTTAGAGATCAACGTGATCTCTGCCAGAAGTCTCAAAGATGTCAATTATATCTCAAAAATGGATGTCTATGCTGTTGTTTCCATCTCTGGTGATGACGCAAAGCAAAAGCCAAACCAAAAAACCAAAACCCCGATAGATAGAGCAGGTGGCAAAAATCCCACTTGGAACTTCCATATGAAATTCGGTATTCCTGAAACCCCACTTGCAGAAAACCGTCTAAATCTTGTTATCAAGCTTAAATGTGAGCGTGCTTTAGGAGATAAGGATGTTGGTGAAGTCATCGTGCCAGTAAAGGAGCTTTTGGATTCAGCTGGCGATGGTAAATCCATGAAGTTTGTTAGTTATCAGGTAAGGAAACCGTCAGGGAAACCTAAAGGTGAGGTTAGCTTTTCTTTCAAGTTTAGTGAGATTGAGAAAGTAGCGGTGCCTGAAGAATCAACAGCAGCAGCAGCGAAGGCTACTAATTCTAGTAGTCAACCTGTCACTGCATATGCCGATGTGCCTGTTGCTGGGTCTAGCTCTGTTCCTTATGCTGAACACCCACCGGTTCCACCTGGGTATGGATATCCACCTCCACCGCCATATGGTGGATACCCGCCGCCTCCTCAACCGGGCTATGGTTACCCGCCACCTCCTCAACCGGGCTATGGTCACCCGCCACCTCCTCAACCGGGCTATGGTTATCCACCACCTGGGTATGGATATCAAACTGCTCAAGGGGTGTATGGGTACCCACCACCAGTGCAAGGGAAGCAGCCACAAAAGAAGAGTAAATTTGGAATGGGCTTGGGGGCTGGATTGATAGGAGGAGCCGTTGGTGGGCTTTTGATTGGAGATATGGTGTCCGATGCGGCATCTTACGACGCAGGATTTGATGGTGGCGGTGGTTTTGATTTTTGATATATATATTTTATATTTATTTGTTTCGGACTTGTGTTCATGGGATGGTGATGGTTGGTGTGGTAATGGTGGCTTTTGACCTGTCAGGTTCTTGATCTGTGTGCTCTTTTGTTGGGCCAAGAACACTAGTATACGATATTATGCCACTCCGTCCATTAGAAATTAGGCTTTTGAGTTGTATGTTTGACATCATCCTCTACTGTATGTAATGTGATGCTCTACAAAGTTTCATTACAGTGCGTGCAAAGTAATTTCATGTTCTTTATTTTGCTCTATCAAGTGCACAATTTTGCTCTATCTTGGAAATCTGGGGTTTGAAGCCTGTGAATCTTCAGTTTTGAAATCGTCATGGTGAAAACTGGTTAATTGAGCTTAAATAATTGAATTAAGCCGGCAAAACATTAAACCCGAAAGTTGAAAAAAAGAGAGAGAAGAGCGCCAGTCTTGATCTGATCTGCTGTTATTTCTGTCTGCTTGAGACAGGCTGATGATGGTCGAGCATGGTCTTCCATCTAGTTTTCTTGCACGTCGCATTTCCATGATGGACGATGTTGATGTGAAAGTTGGGAAGAGGAGACAGAGTCAGGGAAGTGTCAGTCACACAGCTTGAATCGGTCCACGCAGAAAAGTCTTGGTGGGTGGAGATGGAAACTGATACTTACTTGATGAATGAGCCGTGCCATACACTCTCTAGAAGCCGGAAAACAGAATACAGTAACTGTGTGTGTGTGTGTGTGTGATGTCAGAACATAAAACAACCTGCCTGTCCAGGACTCAATTGGCTGCAAGTGGTCGGTTTTTCCAAGATATCTTTGGCAGCAGAAGCATCAAACAAACAGTTGGATTCCTTTTTTTTCAATCAGTATCCTCAAGTGAGTGGAAAAAATGGCACTTCACGCTTGGAACTACATCTGGTAGATTAATTTTAATTAATTTAATTCTTTTATTTATTAGTTTTTGTAATTAATTTTAATATATATGACGGTTGGAGTAAAGCCCAACATCAAACATTCACACTGCTTCATTAGAGTGACCGTTCACTGTAATTGTAATGACACAATATGATCATTCATTCACTGAACAATCATCCTATCTATTTATCTACCTATCGAGACAGTTTCAATACATTACCAGAATTTATATTCTTTCTTGCCCGTATCCATGTGGACAGATAATGGTACGGTGTATTTGAGATATTCGAGAAGGTTTTAAATTTATATATATGTATATGTATATATATATATATATTTGATTTGATTTATGATAAAATTAGCTGTTGGCTAAACTTAGCCATAGTATTGCAAATAAATCTCCTCTCTATTAGGGAGAAGATCACATTTTCTGTTACAAGACTTAGTTACTTACCACGAACTTAGTACATGAACTTCGTGGGTTGTTGTTTGATTTTCTTCTGCACTGTAAGGCTATTTATAGCCATTGTTTCTGAATACTAGAGTATTGCAAATAAATCTCCTATCTATTAGGGAGAAAATCACATTTTCTTTTACAAGACTAAGAAACTCACCACGATCTTAGCACATGAACTTCGTGGGTTGTTGTTTGATTTTCTTCTGCATTGTAAGGCTATTTATAGCCATTGTTTCTACTGAATAAAATATCAACTACTCTCAGTGTTCTAGTGCATTAGTTTATATTTTTCTGAAATATAACATTTGGTATCAGAGCACGAAAGAACTAAACACAACAACCTGCAAAACACCAACATCATGTCATCGGAAAGTAGCTTTGTTCAACCTGTCATCCCAAAGCTTGATGGTCACTATGATCACTGGAGTATGCTGATGGAGAATTTCTTACGCTCCAAAGAATACTAGAGCCTTGTGGAGACGGGGATCACTGCAGCAGCAGAAGGAGATGATCCAACAGAAGCATAAAAGAAATTGCATGAAGAACAGAAATTGAAGGACCTGAAATGCAAGAATTACCTGTTTCAAGCTCTCGACCGATCGATCTTGGAAACCATACTGAAGAAGGACACAACAAAGGACATCTGGGATTCCTTGAAACAAAAATATCAAGGAACTGCACGTGTGAAACGTGCTCAACTGCAGGCTTTGTGGAAGGAATTTGAGGTACTGCACATGAAATCTGGTGATTCAGTCAATGATTATTTCGCAAAAACTCTCATTATTTCTAACAAAATGAGAATTCATGGGGAGCACATGAAAGATATGGTGATCATTGAGAAAATCCTAAGGTCCATGACTCCGAAATATGACCATGTCGTATGTTCAATTGAGGAGTCCACTAACCTGGATAATCTGTCCATTGACGAACTACAAAGTAGCTTGCTGATTCATGAACAACGAATCAGTCGTCATGTCATAATGGAAGAGCACGCACTGCAGGTTAGTTATGGAGCTCAACATGGAGGACGTGATGGGGGACGCAACCCCTATCGTGGAAGAGGAAGAGGAAGAGGCAGAGGCAGAGGCAGGTTTGTCTTTGACAAATCAACAATAGAATGCTACAATTGTGGTGATTTCGTACATTACCAATGGGAATGTTTCAAGACACCAGGTGATCAGAAGGCACACTATGTAGAAATAAGAGAAGAAATATTGCTAATGGCACACATTTCTTCTCATGATTATGTTGCGCGACACATTTGGTTTCTTGATCCCGGGTGTAGTAACCATATGTGTGGAAAGAGGGATATATTTTTCAACTTTGACTGCAATTTCAAAGAATCAATGAAGATGGGGAATAATTCCAGTCTTAGTGTGCATGGTAGAGGATGAATTCGAATAGAAGTGAATAGAATTTACCATGTCATCACAGATGTCTTCTTTGTTCCAGAATTGAAGAACAGTCTACTAAGCATCGGTCAATTAATGGAGAAGGGACTTGTTGTGACAATGCAACAGGGCAAATGTAAGATCTTTCATCCTATGAAAGGTCTAATTATTAAAACTACGATGACCCACAATCGGTTATTCACTGTAATTGGTCACTGCACATCCACACAAGATCAAACATATTTTTCCACCATCAACACTGATCATGCCACCCTTTGGCACCACCATTATGGACATCTCAGCTGGAATGGAATCAAAACACTACAACAAAAGAAGATGGTAAATGGGTTACCACCATTCAAAGCAACTCAACAAATTTGCATAAAATGCTTGATCGACAGACAACACCGAGACTCATTTCCTCGGGAAAGCGTGTGGAGGGCCACTGCAATTCTCCAATTGGTGCCCACTGATCTCTGCGGTCCAATTAATCCCAGCTCAAACAGCAATAGAAGGTATATCATCATGTTTATTGACGATTTTAGTAGGAAAATCTGGATATGCTAATGACGAGGCGTGTTGAGCTAGATGATGGTGGGTTGGGTAATAACGAATGATCTGCTAATGACGAGGGGTGTGCTAAGCTGGATGATGGTCAAGTTGAGCTGGAGGAGCTGGGGGACGACCAAGCTGAGCTGGTGGACGACCAAGCTGAGCTGGGGGACAATTCTGGCAATTCTGAGAGTGTGATTTTAACTCAAGGAAGAAGAAGAAGACAACCCTAATGGATGAGAGAATATGAAATGGGAAGTGATCTCAGTGATGCAGACGACGTGCATTTGGGAAATCTGGCAGACGACGTGCATTTGTGGAATCTGGCATTGTTCACTGACAATGACCCATCATCCTTTGATGATGTCGTGAAAGATGACAAGTGGAGGGTGGCTATGAATGCTGAAATCTGTGCAATAGAGAAAAACCATACGTGGGAATTAACTGATCCACCACCGGGGGCTAAAACTGTAGGAGTCAAATGGATTTTTAAAACAAAATTCAATGAGTTCGGGGAGGTTGATAAATATAAAGCACATCTAGTTGCTAAGGGGTATAGTCAACAATATGGGATTGACTACGCTGAAGTCTTTGCACCCCTGACACGACTAGATACCATTCTCATGGTAATCTCTCTTGCAGCGCATAAAGGTTGGGAAATTTTTTAGCTTGATGTCAAATCCGCTTTCCTGCATGGCGAAATTAATGAAGAGGTATTTGATGATCAACCTCTAGGGTATGAAAAAGAAGGCCATGAATCAAAAGTTTATCGACTAAAGAAAGCGTTGTATGGACTGAAACAAGCTCCCCGTGCTTGGTATAGTCGCATAGAGTCATACTTTGTGCAAGAAGGCTTCAACAAATGTCCACATGAACATATCTTGTTCATTAAAATTGGAGATGGAGGTAAAAATTTAATCAGTTGTCTTTATGTTGATGATCTCATATTTACTGGGAATGATGAAGGTATGTTCAATAAATTCAAAAAATCCATGATGACTGAATTCGATATGACTGATCTTAGGAAAATGAGATATTTTCTAGGCATCGAGGTATTGCAGAAGGATGATGGCATATTTATATGCCAACGCAAATATGCTCATGAAATTCTCGAGAGATTTCATATGGGCCAGTGCAACTCAGTGAAAAATCCAATTGTTCCTGGATTTAACTGACAAGAGATGAAGGAGGAGTTCATGTTGATAGCACTCTTTACGAGCAAATGGTGGGGAGTCTTATGTACCTTACTGCCACACGTCTTGATTTGATGTTTGTTGTGAGTGTAATCAACAGGTACATGGAGCACCCTACATAATCTCATTTTATGGAGGCAAAAAGGATTCTAAGGTATATAAAGGGCACAACCAGTTTTGGGATGTTCTATAAGAAGGGAGGAGTTGCTGAACTATTCGCTTACACGGATAGTGATTATGCGGGAGATCAAAATGATAGAAAAAGTACTTCTGGTTATGTCTTTATGATGAATTCAAGTGCAGTTTCTTGGTCTTCAAAGAAACAACCAGTAGTTACCATTTCTACTATAGAAGCTGAATTTATTGCTGCAACATCTAGCGCTTGTCAAGTCATTTGGTTGAGGAGAATTCTAAAAAGTCTAAATTATACATAGTCTGGACCGATGATTGTATATTGTGATAATATCTCGGCCATCATACTTTCAAAAAATCCAGTTATGCATGGACGTAGCAAACAAATTGACATTCATTTTCACTTTGTTCGTGATCTGGTCAAGGACAAAGTTATAGAACTAACATATTGTTCTACTCATGATCAAATTGCAGATATCATGACTAAGCCCTTGAAGATTGAAGTTTTTTTGAAATTACAAGAGTTAATAGGTGTTTGTGAATACACTGAATAAACTGCTTGCACATGCAAATTAGTTGTTGACTTAGTCATTGTATTACACTGAATAAACTGCTTGCACATGCAAATTAGTTGTTGACTTAGTCATAGTATTGCAAATAAATCTCCTCTCTGGAGAAGATCACATTTTCTGTTACAAGACTTAGTCACTCACCACGATCTTAGGGCATGAACTTTGTGGGTTGTTGTTTGATTTTCTTTGGCATTGTAAGGCTATTTATAGCCATTGTTTTTACTGAATAAAATATCAACTACTCTCAGTGTTCTAGTGCATCAGTTTATATTTTTCTCAAATACAACAATTTCTTGCTATATTTTGATTTTATTTAAGGATTCTGATTTTTCCTAGATTATTAAACTCAATGGTTCTCATGTAAAACTCCTGGAAGATGCATAACTTATCGAATCAATGCATTAGAAATATAATATAATATAATAAAATTTCAGATATTTTTGTTTTAACCCATTGCTATTTTTTTTTTGTTTGCTTGCATCTACATCGAACAGTTTTTAAATTGATCCTATTCAACATCGGTAATCATTTTTTCTTAATACGAAGAAGAGGCTCGATTAAGGACCACTTAGAAGGAGGGCAATGCTCATGCTAATGGAGCGACATGGTTATATATATAAATATATTAAAAAAAAGCTAAACTACATTGCTTAAATACTTTATTAATAGGCTCAAATTACATTGGATTATAATACTTTAATTACTGTTATGCTCTTCAATGTATTCAAATTTAACTTTTGGTTTCAAGGGTATTTTCAATTTTTTCTAGAGACGGGTTGATATTATTTAATTGTTGAAGAGTGTTTTTGTCTTTTTCATTTCAACCTGTATTTTTTTGATTTTTTCTTTAATTTTTTCAGTCTGCATGTTTTGATTTGTTTCAATTTTGTCATTCAATTGAAATTGATAATATATGCTATTTTTCATTTCAACCATTATTCTTTTGATTGTTTTTTCTTTTAAATTCCATTTATTTTTTTCAATTGCAAGATTTGAATTTGTTATAATTTTGTCATCCAAATGAAATCGATTATATATTTTGTTTTTCATTTAATATATTCTTTTAATATTTACTTTGATTTTAATTTCTTTAATTTTTTCAACTTGTTTGGACAATCTTTATTATTTGTCCATACTTATGTGTCTATGCTTTGAAATTTGGTGTTTTATTTTTGTCATTTTCTTTTTTTGTTTTGCTCTATTTAGTCTCTAAATTTAAATTTATGTTGGCGATCAATTTACAATTGATATTTCTTCTTTTTCTCTTTGTTCATTTTTTTCCTGTTACTTTTATTTGTTCTTCAGATCAAATGATTTTTTATTCTTATAATATTTTTTTGTTTTTTCTCTTTTCTTAAAGTTTATTTTTTTATTATTGAAAATAATTTCATGGTTTTCATTTTATACACAATAATAATGATAAGTTTAGTGAATTTTTAAATTGTAAAAGTTGTTTGTTTTTTCTATATTTATATGCATATGCTCTTAGTTTTAATTGTGAGTTTTTATTATTTATTTTTTTTAACAATTTTTTGTTTTATTTAATTTAGTCCTTAAATTTTAATTTGTGTTGGTGATAATTTGATAATTGATATTTCTTCTTTTTACCTTTTTTTTATTTGTTCTTCAAGTCAAATGATTTTTTCCAAGCTAACAATATTTATTTTTATTTTTTCATTTTTTTCATTTTTTTCTTTTTATTAAATTTTTTGAGTTTTTATTTTTTTTAGAGTAATTTAATAATTTATATTATTTTAATAATAATAATAATTATTATTATTTTAAATGTTATAATCATTATCATCACCCTAATATAGCAATCCGTTGTGCCAAGATTCTTTCGGTGGTAAGC
This sequence comes from Salix exigua, assembly GCA_032356905.1. Taxonomy (NCBI): domain Eukaryota; kingdom Viridiplantae; phylum Streptophyta; class Magnoliopsida; order Malpighiales; family Salicaceae; genus Salix; species Salix exigua. The sequence goes on along the minus strand of CM063595.1, from coordinate 12,641,182 downwards.
CCTAAATGTGTTTGCGATCAATCGTCCCAAGTGGAAAATATCTATCAACCTTTTATCTTTCGTGCACCCCCTTTTTTTTTATGTCAAGGAATATTTTTATATTATTCTATGTACTAATTAAGATTTTTTAAAACAATCTTAAAAGTACACGTTTCACATCAATTTATTTGGTCTCATCCCCTCACGTTTCTTGATCTCTCTTTACTATAGCTGTCAAAATCAGTTGATTAAATCTTGTAACTTGGGTAGAGAAATCAATTTTAACAACCGGGTCAGTCCGATTTGATAATCATACTACTTCAAAATTTTAAAATTAATTCATTAGTCTCTTATATTTATATACAAAAAAATTTACCTTTTCAATTATTTATTCGATGTGGGATAAATTGAGTAAGAAAATATTTGAATCTTGTTTGCCTAAGCACAAGAATGAAGATTATAGCTGAGGAATATAAATTATTTAAACTAAACAAAAATTTAGGACCATGCTATTTGTCCGAATTGTCCCACATCGTAAAAATCAATTATGTTGGACAAATTGTGTGTGTATATATATATATATATATATATATATATATATATATATATATATATGTATGTCTTAAAATTTTTCATAAAAAATAAATATTATAAAAAAATATATATGTTATAAAAAATAAAAAAATACATATATTATAAAAAATAAAATTATATATATATCATAAAATCACTCTTGAAAATCAGTAATATTAACTTTAAAATTTATGCTTAAGTTTTTTTTTACTTTAAATTAAAAAAAATTGATGTTTCTAAACCATTTTCATTTACTGATGTCGAAACAATTTGTTGGAGTTGGAGCTAATACTAGTTATATCGGTGTTGGTATCAATATTAGTACCGATAATTCTTTCAATAATAATACTTTTGATGAATCTATTAAAACTAAGGAGGAAAATGACGGTCATGAGACTGATTTTAATTTATATAGCACAGCAACAAAATATTTATTTTAAATTTGTTAGTTTTTATCTAATGAAATTCTATGGATATAATTGTTTTGTAATGTATTTTTAATTTATTTTGAATTACATATGAACCTTATATAATGAAGTTTTATGGCCATAATTATATTGTATTGTATTTGAAAATATTTTACTTATAATTTTATAATTTTTTTATCTACATGTGATTTTATAATTTTTATACAGAAAAATTCAATTACAACCTTACAATCTGATTTTTCAAAGCTATTTTCGTATCTGGTCAAAATCCGGATGTTGACAACCATGCTGTTTCCGTCGCCAGAAACCATTCCCAAGCTTTTGAAAGGACATTATTCTTCTGTATTCACACGAGCATCCCTCCCTCCTTTCCACGTATGAAAATTTTATACCTTGACCATTCAACTTCTTTATCGCTGTCTTTTCTTAGAGTTCCACTGGGCCTTTGTTTACAAAATATGTGGGAGAGAAAGACTCCTCATTTCTGGATTTGAACTCACGTTTCAACTGATTTTGCAGGAACTAATCGCCCTTCTTTACTAGCTCCATTCAATCGGAGAGGCTCCGTCCACCTCCATGTACCCTCCAGCCTTTCTCCCAATCCATCCCATGATCTTCTTGAGAGAAAAAAACTAGAGTGAAAATGGATTCTAAATCTTAATTTCCGAGGCATTCATTCGGTTTTACCATCTATAGCATCTTCTTCTCTTCATGACAAACCTGAAACACATTGTGATTAGGGATATGCAAGTAACTACTAATTACATTCACCCTTTTTAGATTTTCATTTTAAAGTACAGTTTCCGTGATCAATTTACCATACCCTCGAACATCCTTTTTCTTCTTTAAATGTGATGCCCAGATAAGAATATTGGGGGTGCTGATCTTGATAATCGTTAAAAAATAGAAACTTTGTGAAGTCTTTTAATATTAGGGTTCTCTAGAATACAAGGTCCCAGTCCGTAAATCACTCTCTCTCCCCGAAACAAAACGAAGATTCCCGTAGTGAGGGGTAAATGAAAGGCTTGTCAATCCGATAAAATGGTCCATATTAAATTGATGTTCAAAAAGAAAACCCTGACAGAGAGTTTTTGTTTATTTTTATACTTCTTTCTAAATGATTTTTTAATTTTCCATAATGTTTTTTTAGATATGTCTCGATACCTTAAATGAGTTGATATATATATATATAGAGAGAGAGAGCCAATTTGCGTTATATATATATATATATATATATATATATGACGCAAATTGGCTCTATAAATACCTTACTATCCCATGACCAACTCCATCCCAAACTTGCAAACCCTTGTACACACTTGCATATATTTAAATATATCCATCCACCTTTATCCGCAGCAGCATCGGAAAATGTCTGGTGTTTGGGTTTTCAAGAATGGCGTGGTTCGGCTGGTGGGCAGTCTGCAATACCTGGCTTTCACTTGTCCAGATCTGTCATTTGCAATTCATAGAGTAAGCAAATTCATGCATGATCCTTTGGAGCCCCATTGGCAGGTAGTTAAACGCATTCTTCGCTTCCTTAAACACACAATTTCAAATGGCCTGCTGATCAAACCCTCTTCATCATCCAACATTTAAGCCTTCTCAGACTCTGATTGGGCAGGGGATCGGGATGACAGGAGATCAATAAGTGCCTACCGTGTGTTCATTGGAACAAATCTCATCTCATGGAGGTGTAAGAAACAAGCCACAGTTGCTTGAAGTAGCACTGAGGCTCAATATAAATCACTCGAGACACTACTTCAGAAATTAAGTGGCTTCAATCTCTGCTATCAGAAATTGGTCTGCAATTTCCCTCTCCTCCAGTGCTTTGGTGTGACAACATTGGTGCCTCCTACTTAACCATGAATCCTCTCTTTCATGCTAGAACCCAGCACATTGAACTTGATTTCCACTATGTCCGTGATCAAGTCCATCACAAGCAGCTCACTGTCAAATTCATTTCTACAAAGGACCAACTGGCTGACCCTTCGACAAAGCCTCTTTCTCCCTAGAAGTTTTCACGTGCACTAATCAATCTTAATGTTCACTCACTCCCCTTAAGATTGCGGGGGCGTGTAGAAGATAACATTGAGAATCTCAGCAAATCACGCACTTACCATGAAGAGTATGAGTTAAATTAGGCAACCGATCGTGATGAAGAAGAATCCAGCATATCACTCACCTGCATTCATGAGCATGAGGGATACCTGGAAAGAGATAAGGAAGATCACGATTGAAGGAAGGAGATTAGGGAAATTAATATGTATAGCCGTTAGCACAGATTATGTAAATCTCTTCTGCATTCTAGTCTATATATACTCTTTCATGTAAAGCCTTCAATTCACGGCAGAATAATATACAGCATCTTGCCAATCTTGCAAGTTTATATGGAGAATCCAGGAGCTGCATCAGTAGATGGAAGCCGGCAAGGGTCAAGTAGTAGGCGAAAAGTGCTGGTTCACACTCCAAGCAACGAGGTTATAACTTGCTATGCTGTTCTTGAACGAAAGCTATCTTCACTCGGGTGGGAGAGGTACTACGATGACCCGGATCTCCTGCAATTCCACATAAGATCCACCATCCATCTCATCTCTCTCCCTAAGGATTTTAACAAGTTCAAGTCCACGCACATGTATGATATTGTCGTCAAAAACCGCAACATGTTTGAAGTGAGGGATATGTAGCTAGGGCGTCAAGTACTCCTACAAAGTCCTTAGTTTGTGTCTCTCTTTTCTTTTTTCTTTTCTTCGTCGATCGTTTGGTTTTGTCTGTGTACTGTTGTATCATGGCTCTTCTCTAATTTGGTGATATATATGAGTGTTTAATTCCTCGTCATAACCTGTGAGTGGAATTAGCTAATGTATTGTACGTAGTTAGGTGTTTGATTCTTGAGTGTGTCGACGTCGTGAAGTAAATTATTTTCAGATCTACAATATCTCTTGGGAATGAAAAAAATGACATTGTTTTTTTAATTAATTCGTCTTCTAATTTATTTATTTTCCAAGGTCACAGCTCTTCTGTTTTCTACAAGCTAGTATATATGCAAAACAAACCAGCCCCATTTCTATATAAGGTCTGTCGGTGACTTCATTTCTAAATATCGTCATGGACAAGTTCGCTGAGCCGCAGATTGAAGGCTTAATGTTATCATATATCTTCTTGGAATGAAATGTAAAATGTGGCTGCGGTTTTTGCTTTTTCCATGGAAATTATGAGAGAGATGTGAAGGATCTTCAGGATGGAATAATTAGAGGTGGCCCAAGTGAAGCTATAGCCGAAAACTTGTCTTGCTTAATTGCCTTGCAACAACGTATAGTGATGCCATCTCTTTTGGGAGCAAGTGGTGAGGACCATCATCACATCCAATTTGAATGGAAGCTAGTCTCAGTGGAGTTGTAAACACTAAGAGGAATCCATTCAATTTGGACAAGCTTTCACAAGGAATGACACAAGTATGTATCTTAATTATTTACCCACTGCCACTCCTATCAATTCAAAATGTATAGTAATTAATTTTTACCCTTAGTCTTAGTTTCTTAATAATAAACAGGAAAAAATGACTTTGTATAATTTAGTTAAAAACACAACCTTTAACCTATCATCACATCAAAATCTTATTATTTTTTATTAAAAAAAAATAGATTATTCTAGGTTAGCTGTTCAAGCTCAACTCGTGACTCGTGCTTTTTTTTGTATCAAATTTAATAATAATGATTATTACTCTTATATCTTAATAACACAAAATATATATTAGAGGATAAATTAAGTAACTCCAATACAAATTATTTTTGTTACAAGTATACAACTCTACTTAACAATCATCTTGTCACAAATGAGAGAAAATATGGTTAGATTAGATTGAACTAGCCAATTGAATAAATGTTTACTCAAAATAAATGTTTGGCCTCAAAATACAAAAAGGATAATTTTATATATAATTTACAATAGATCCCATTTTGATCCCATTTTAGATCCCATTTTGAAGCATTTTTGGAAAACAAATCTTTAAAAAACAACACCTACCCCAACTCTTTAAAAGGTGATTAGATTGATAATATTTGGTATACGAGCCAACGCATTACCTCCTCATCCCCCTTGTTGCCTTCACGAGGGTAATCATTGGGACAACAAGAGACCCATTTTAGAGATCAAAGTAGCTAACTCACCCTTTGTTGCACATGGATTAGAACCAACCATTGGGGTGTAAGCTCCATCTATTTTGTTTTGCATTAAGGCAAGCCCTTCTCGAATCATCTTGAATTTAGAACTAACAGGTGACATAGTGGTCGTCACTTAAGAAATTTTCATTATAGAGTTTAAGCAAATGCATTTTTATATCTTATTGAAGACATATGATGAGGTCAACACCAAAAAACCTTTTGACAATGGTTGACAAGATGCGTACAGCTAATCAAATCGTGGTTTCTTAACAATAAAAAAAGTGATTGTGTTATTACACTTCTTTTTATAAAAATGCTAGCAATATCGCACTTAGGGGCATGCTCAGGTCTAATAAATAATGAGAGCAGTAATCATCGCAAATAACCCAAGACAAGCACTTCATTTACATTTGAGTGAAAAACTGACATACTATAAATCTAAATGAGCCATTGAATTAGAAAAATAAAAAAGGTTTTGGATAACAAATAAAGGCACCCTATGACAATTGAGCATCAAAAGAGGAGCCTATATTTCACACCACATAAGGATGCATGCATATCATTTAAACCTAAAAAAATGAGTATATGTTTTTGAATTCTTTCAAAAAGATCCTCAATGAAATCCAACAAGATTTTAATGAATCGGAGTTGACAAACAAAGAATCCTTGATCTATTATAGCAAGGAGGAATTCAAGCTCAAACTCGTAAAACACCAAGAAATTACAACTCTCAACAATCAAAAGAAGAAATTGAAACGGATCTATATTTTGAAAGGCATGCATTGCGTATGCTTTAGTCTCAATTTTGAAATAGTTTGGCATAAGATTCATCAACCAAGAGGAAAGGTATTAAAAATTGCATGGGTGAAAAAAAAAACGGCAAAGAATAACATCAATGTTATGTAATAACTAAGACCAGAGTTTACCTAGGGAGGATATTGTATTTCAGGAAAGTTTTCAAGGATTTTTATCTAGTTGGTTTCAAAATGGGTAGGCCACCCTTGAAAATAGATTGTTGTTTATTTTTCAAAACGGATAGACCACCCATGAAATTGGACTAGTGTTTGAATTTCAAAATGAGCAGGTCGACCATAAAAATAGACTAGTGTTTGAATTTCCAAATCAGCAGGTCACCTGAGAAAATAGACCAGTTTTGGAAATGGGGTGGTCGCCTATGAAAATAGACAAGTGTTTGAATTTCAAAATGGGCAGGTTGTTTGAGAAAATATAACAATTTTCAAAATGAGCATGTCACCTAAGAAAATAAACTAGTTCTCAAAATCGACAAGTCGCTTAAGAAAAATATACCAGTTTTTAAAGTGGATAGATTTCTTGAGAAAATAAACTGGTTTTTTAAATGAGCCAAGGTCACATTGCCAAATGATGCCCCTCTTTTTGTCTAGTACCCATTCAACAGACAACCCTAACATCAGCCCTCCATGTCAACCCCAAGCCAATGTTGCCACCAGTAACACAACCACCCCTTCATGGCTGCTAGACAGTGTGGCTGCTCACCATGTCACAGCTGATCTGGATAATCTATCTCTCCACTCTCCTTATACAGGTACCGATGATGTAATGATCAACGATGGCACCACAATTCCAATTACCCCCACGGATTCCACCTCTCTCTCCACCCCTAATACAATTTTTCAGTTGGACGATGTCCTATGTGTCCCCTCAATACATAAAAATCTCATCTCCATCTCCCAATTTTGCAAGTCAAACAAATGTTAAAATTAAACTCTTACATGATTTTTTTTTGTGAAGGACTTCAGCATAGGGGGCATGTTGTTGAGGGGATGCACTAAAGATGGGGTTTATGAGTGGCCATCTAATTTTTCCCATGGTAGCCTTTTCATAATAAAAATCTCTTCCAGTGATTGGCATCACCAGCTTAGCCATCTTCCTCTCTCAATTCTCAAACACATTCTCTCACACCATCAATTAGGGTTCCCCTCTTCCATAGTTCTAATTTTTCTTGTAACGCATGCTTATGCAATACAAGTCACAAGCTATCATTTTCCACATCTTCCATTGTCTCTAATCGCCCACTTCAAATTATCTTACTAATGGCTTCTTTGAGAGGCAACATCTCGATATTGTTGAAACGAGTCTTGCCTTATTATCCCATGCCTCCTTTCCATCTCCTTACTGGCCCTATACCTTTGCCACTACAATCTACCTCATAAATTGAATGCCCATATCCATATTATAATTCCTCTTCCTTTTTCAAAAAATATTCCACACCACACCCAATTACTCCAAATTAAGGATATTTTGTTGTTGATGCTACCCATGGCCATACCCTTACACCTCACATAAATAGGAACCCCAATCAAAACCCTGCATATTTCTTGGCTACTCACTCACACAAAATGCATGCTACCATCTCGATCTAGAAACCTAAAAAATATATACCTCCAGACATGTCAAATTTGTTGGGTCTAAATTCCCATTTACTGACCTTTCTACTACTCCTACGTGTCACTCACCTAACCACATAAGCACTTAGATTCCATCCCTACTCCACGTGTTGCCTTCCAACCACCAATTGGTCCCCACTTCCCATCTGACTTGGCCTTCTCTCCCCAACTCCCATATGCATCTTTCTGTCAGCCACTACACACGATAGTCTCCTAGACCCTTCTCTATATGACATGGTCCTCTCTCCATAACTCCCATGTGCCTTTTCATTGTCAGCCACTACACCAGATACTCTCTCGGCTCCTCTTCCAGTCTTTATTGCTCAAACCAACCCACAATCAACTACACCCAATTCTTCACCACCCATGACCCAACCACTAGAACCCATGCCACAACCAAAACTTAATATCCCCTTTGCACAGGTGACCATCACACCACATGATAATGCTACTACCTTAACACATACCATGCAAACATGAGATAAAAATAATATCCACAAACCAATTTTAAAAACTAAATCTCCTCACCAAATCATGTTAAACCCACCTCCGTATCCAAAGCTCTCACTCACCTTCACTAGCGAAAGGCCCTTATTGTTGAGTATGATGCCTTAGTATGCAATGGCATATAGGATCTAGTACCACCTGTTGAAACTCAAAATTTCATAGTTTGTAAGTGGATTTTTCAAATTAAACATAACTCTGATGGTTTTGTTAACAAGTTTAAGGCACGGCCAGTAGTAAAGGGGTTTCATCAACAATCCAGTGTGGACTTCCTTGACACTTTCAGTTTGGTGGTTAAATCCACTACCATACGAGTTTTTTAGACTTGCTATCTCAAAGAACTAGACATTAAGACAACTAGATGTCAACAATGCCTCTTTTCAAGGCCATCTAGCTGATACAGTTTTCATGCAACAACCACATGGGTTTGTAGATAAGGGTCATTCTCGTATGTGCGTAAATTACGTAAGGAAATCTATGGCCTTAAGCAAGAACCAAGGGCATGGTATCAGGAGCTTCCTAGTTTTCTTCTTCATCTAGGGTTCACAAATTCACATGCAGACTCATCCTTATTCATATTGAAAATTATTGGCCATGTCATCTACATTAGAAATCTTTTATTTTACATGTTTATGTCGATGACCTTATCATCACAAGACACAACACCAGTTTAGTTAATTCGTTCATCATCCAGCTTGCTCATCGGTTCTCACTCAAAGACCTTGGCCAGCTATCCTACTTTTTGGGAGTGGAAGTTGTCCACAATAAGCATGGTGTCCTCTGTCTCAAAGAAAATACATTATCGACCTATTAGCTAAAACAAAGATGACTCAAGCTGAACCCGTATTTACTCCTCTCCTGACAAGCCCTGCTTTAGGGCTAAACACCGAAACACCTTTTCTATAGACCCTACTGAATATTGAACAGTTGTTGATAACCTACAATGTCTCCTCCTCACCAAACCTAATCTTGCATTTGCAGTCAACAAGTTATCCTAGTTCATGCATCAACCACCCACAAATCACTAGGTGTTTGTTGAATGCATATTTTGTTATCTTAGTGGCACTATCAATGATGGACTTTAACTCTATTTTCATTCCTCACTTCACCTATATGCATTCCCTAATCATCTCTATAGTGCTGAATCACTTTCCCTAGCTGCCTACTCTGATGCGGATTGGGCAGGTAACAACGATGACTTCTCATCTACAAGTGCATATATCGTTTACCTTGTTTGAAACCCAGTTTTCTAGAGCTCCAAGAAATAAAAAATTGTAGCCAGGTCATCCACTGAAGCCAAATATAAAGTCGTGGCCAATGCGGCGGCTGAACTTAATTGACTCACATATCTCCTTATTGATCTTAGCATCCCACTGTCCGAATGGCCAATCATATATTGTGACAACATTGGTACAACTCAACTATGTTCAAACCCTGTGTTCCACTCTCGGATGAAACATGTCGCAATTGACTTCCACTTCATTAAGGATCAAGTCCAAAACAACAGTCTTCGAGTAGCTCATGTATCATCAACAAACTAGTTAGATGATGCACTCACTAAACCTCTTCCACGTGCTCGTTTTCTCAATCTCAAGTCCAAGATTGGTGTTCTCAATCCCCTCCATCTTGAGGGGGCCTATCAATGACTCACCCATAATCAATTACTCTCATTTAATTTTATTCAAATTCAAATTTGTAATTACCTAATCTTAGGCACTAGATCAGCATAACTCCTACTTTCTAGGATCTCACACTTGTATTACACACCTGCAATTGTAAAGAAGAAGTGTAATTCAAGTCAATCTTTCAAAGAGGACCAAATCTAAAAATGGTCATATCACCCTTCTTAAACCTCTGTTTGCCTCATAAACTAGCTAGCTAAAAAGAAAGTAGAGTTGATGATATACTAATCCAGTGGGCCTCTATCTATTCAGGTCATCAGAGAGTGACCCTATGCTCCTCCAGCCATAACAATACATGGATCCATTTGTCGTTAATGTTGGTGGAGCATGATCTTTGCACCAACAATGTTCAAACAACCCTTTCAGCCCTATTGTAGTATACCCTAGTACATTCCAAACATCTTGGAAGGTCGATATATATCTCAAACTATTTTTTAGGAAAAAATAATAAAATTGCAGAATATGAGGAGGGATGTGTATTATTTTTGTATAATATTTTGATTGTTTAGACATATTGATATTGATTTGATATGTTGTGCTCTTAAAATGATTTGATGATTTGTGTTGGATTATGGGGTTATTTTTAATCTTATAATAATTGGATGCATCAAACATTAAATATTTGATTTGAGGATTATATTTGAAATTTGAATTAAACTCAATAGAATTAATGATAAATACTCTCGTATAAATATTAGATCTACAAAGAGGTTGATATCTAAAATATCAGTAATTAGCCTAAAAATTCTTAGAGTTAACTTAACTACTCACCAATTCTAATTGGCATTATTTTTTTTTATCACGATACATGAGTGTAGAAAAATTATCTGTTTTTCAAGATAGATGAACCTTGTTTGGGAATTTATATGAATTTCTTCAAATAATTTTTTTTGGGTATATGAGTCCATAAATGTTTTCTTAAAAAATAGACTTACTAGTATAAATAAATTATAAGCCAAAGATAAACAAAACTACAAAACTTACCTCATATTGGGTGTGTTGGTGGTGCTAATATATTTCCTAATCACAATAAATCATTTATCCTCATAATGTCTGATAAACTCAATATATTTAAGTTACCTAACAATTAACAAATACACTAAAAGAAAATGAAAAAGACCGTTCGGACACTGTACACACACTCACACATTCACTGTGGACGCGAAATTTGTCTCCATTCTTCGCAGGTGCACGTTCACCCTTTTTTTTGTCTTTTGCGCCTGTGAACAGTGTTTTATCGTTTTTGCCCCCCATAATAAGACAAAAAACAGTTCTGGGTCAGGGGCACGTCTATAATTGTGCCCGTCCGGACTGGTCCGGTTTGGTCCGGCCTGCCGCTTTTTAAAAAAAAAAACATTTTGCTAAATACGGCTATAGCCCCTAATAAGACAAAAACGTTGGCTTGACTACAGAGGCAGAACGGTAATTGTCTCTATTTTTAAATTTTTTTCCCCGTTTCTGTCAGAGCGTGAGGCGCACGCGTCGGTCAGTTTTCCGCCTCACTCTGTGACACAAACGGGGAAAAAAATGTTTGGGTGGCGCATTCAGTGTTGTAAGCTGACCGAAAATGGTCTATCATTGTCGTTATCGAGGCGCCTTTGCGTGGCCTTCCTCCCGCGGTGGCGCGTGTTACCTACAAATGCCTGTGGACGCGCCGTTGGCCGATTAAAGGCACTGCCATTGTTTTCTCTCTCTCTTGCACGTGAAAGTGCAGGAGAGTCCCCCATTTGTTTCTACTTTTCACTTTGATCCTTTGACTTTTGATTTTGGTCCTTATTTCTATTATAGAAGTTATGATTTAGTTCGATTGGGTCCTCCGATTTTAATTAATTGAATGTCAAAATTTTACTTCGGTCCTCCTACTTTTAATTTCCATATTGGCTGTAAAATCTTAATAAATCCGGTACACACGTTCTGATAGTTTCAAATTTTTCCTTTGATTTAAATTGATAATAAATGTGATTATTATTATTATTATTTAATTTAATTGTTTTTCTTCTATTAATATTTTTTTCCCTCTAGATAATTTAATAATTTTTATTTTTTTGACAGTAATAGCAATGTTAATTTTTATTATTTTTTTTATCTTTTGTTAAATTTTCTTGAATATTTTTACTCTATCATTAATTATATGTTTTAATATTTATTGAATATTATTGCATAGGAATATATATATATATATATATATATGGAGAAGATAACATGACCTAGGATTTTTGAATAAAAAAAATTAATACCAGTATTCTTAATTATATAATAATTAAGAATACTGGTATTAATTTTTTTTTATTCATATAATGAATTAATTGAATAACATAAAAAAATATTTATTGAATATTATCACCTAGAAATATAGAGAGAGAGGAAAAAAATGACCTAGGATTTTTTTCTTAAAAAAAATTAATATCAATATTCTTAAATACATTTAATGTAATAATATAATTAATAAATATTATAAAAAAAGTTGCCTTTGAATTTAAATTTGGTACTCTTTTGTTTAAGTTTACTTCTTAAAAAAAATTACAATATTTTCATTTTTAGTATTTTAAATATAATATTACCGGTAAAAAATTAAACTAAAAAAAATTACAAATTTACTTAGGTTATCTACAATTAAAAAATATACGGGTCACTCCATTTTGATTATATAGATTTTATCAATTATAATTATACTAACTAAATATTAAAATAATAAAATACAAAACATATAAAACAATTAATTTTCTACGTAAATAAAAAAATGGCGCAAGCACCGTATTCACAATTAGCAGCCATGGATTTTGCAAAAAGTGCTCCAATTTTTAAGTCAATTTATTCGTCTGATTCTTATTTAAAATTATTTGCAGGAATACCGTATTCCATCCATCCTTAATTTCACTGTTCTTCCTTTAATCAGTAGCTTATTTGCGATCTTCAATAAATCTATTGAAACAAGGAAAGTGCTTTTAACTTCCTTTCCCTTCTCAAGCTATTCGTGCCACGAGGAATGGATAAAAAGAAGGATGAATTATGTAAAGTGGAAGAATGGAGGTGAAGTAAAGAAAGAATAACTTTATATTCATCCAATAAAAAGAAGGATAAATTATTATGTAAAGTAGAAGCATGGAGGTGAAATAAAGAAAGAATAACTTAATATTCATCCAAATGTTTGACTAACAAGGAAGACGATGAGAGTTGATCTATCAAAGTTGAAAGGATATGAGTCGATCCATTTAAATTGAGAGGACTGAAAATTGTAAAAAAGAAAGGATTAAAGAGATCCCTCCATTGCTTTTTCTTATTTTTTACATCCATACCTTTTCAAATGACAAATACATTCGATCCCTTCTCTCCTATCTATCCTACTTTCAATTCCTCGTGACAAATACTTTCTTCAGCATGCATACATTTATTAATTTATATACGGCCTCAATGTGTATGAAGACTTCTTTTTTTTTTTGATATGAGTAAACTGTTAAGGAACCATCTCACCTAAAAGCTTAAGCTTGTAAGTGAGGTCCCAGAATATGATTATATTATTCTCTAACACATCCCCTCAAGTGAAAACCCTTTGGGCTTGAAACTTGCACAGACCCACATCACCTTGTGCTTGATTTTTTATCAAATAGAATGGAGATGGTGAGATTCGAACCCGTGACCGCTGGGTCAACAAGGCTTTGATACCATGTTAAGGAATCATTTCACCTAAAAGCTTAAACTTGTAGGTGAGGCCCCAGAATATGATTATATTATACTGTAACATAAACCTCAACCCCTGAAAAAAGTATTTTTGTGGGTTCAGGTGAGCAAGTAAAACCCTAGTTGTTTTTAGATTTTTACAAGGGATGAACGCTCTAATTTGAATTCTAGATCTACTGTGCAAATCAGAAGTTACTTGATATTATGTCACAAGTTTAGGATAGAAGGTGTATGGAGTAATCCCACTGTACTCTTACACATGGATTGTGCATTAATCTAAAAAAATAATATTTAAATTTCTCCTTATGTTTTTTCAAGTCAAATACAATTTGATCGTGTAGATAAATATACCCTAAATTAAACAACCTATTTTCGTCCCACTTTTCTTTCTACTCAAGGTCACGGAAACATTCCCAACGCAACAAGCGGCTAGCTAGATAGAAAGAATGCATAGATCCAACGTTTTTGGGTTTTGATAGCTAGAGCCTTTGTCATCATGTCAAAGGCCATGCATCAAGGCATACATATCATTGGAGGCAATCTCATTTCATTAGACCGACGTCCCAGAAAAGGAGTCATTTTTTCTTTTATAACTAGCAACCATATCCAAACAAACAAACAAACAAAAAAAAAAAGGTTGTTCCTGAACAGTATTGACCACCTTCCTAAATTATAAGCAAAGCTGAAAGGCAGAAAAAAAAAGAAGCAATTCCATGTTTTCTTTTGCTCTTAGTGATGATACATTTAAGGTGGTTTTCTACCATATTGTTTCTTTATGTTCTCAAAACTTTGTAAATATAAATAATTGTTTTGTGTGTGTTTTTTAATTAATTTTCAAAATATGTAATAAAAAATGTAAAAAAACAATAATCAGTTTTTTTTCAAAATGATCTTTAAAAGTTATGATAATGATGTTTGTTTTCTTTAGCAAAGATATTCAAATTAAACAGAATTTTCTTTATTATATCTAAAAATTTGAAGACATAATTAGAAAATAGAAATCATAAATTATATTTAAACTACTTAATTAAAAAGGTGGCGACAATATGAGCTTTGAGTCCTATATTCCTCTCAATTGCAAGAGTATTAGTAAATTGTGAAGACCTTATAATAGTGGGGTTTAGAGTATGATCAGAAAAATTAATTAATGATTTATGTAGAGTTCTTTGACAAAGTGGTGATAAGGGATTAGACACGTGGAAAAAATTAAGGATATTAACAAAAACAACTAAATGACCTGGTTCAGTTTAAATCATTGCCAGAATAAACAATTTTACTCATTAAAATATCCGTAGTTAATTTCATGCAATTTTCATCCGTAATTTTTTTATCAGCGACCACACAGACAAAACTGTTGTCATTAAAACCCTCGTCAATCATTTCAATTTTGTTGGTGATTCTCTCATAATTATATATACCGATAGAATCAACAACAAAATATTTTGTCAGTCTTTTCTGTTGTTGATTTATTGGTATATTTTGTTGGTGATAGTGGTGATTTGAGTAATTACTGTCGAACTCTATAAAAAATACTAACGAATATTTTCATCTGTAATTTCATCACTAATATTTTAATTTTTTTTAGAAAAATAAGTTTGATAAATTTTAATAGTATGAAAATAAATTTCAAATCATAGTATATTTCAAATTAAATTAAATCAAATTCAAAATATTTGTTACAAATTATTAAATTTTGAACAATTTCAAAATTCAAATACAATAAATCTAAAACAAATGTGGCACTAAGGAGGAGGTTAGTCGGGATGTTGGGACCGTGGGATGTCCCAATTATTGAAACAATACAGGTCATTCGCAAATTGTCAGTTGTAGAGTCCATATACCCATTTCTATCGGGTCCACTAGACAATCCTGCCCTAACCACACATCAGAATAGAAATCTAGATTGATTGAAGGATCATCACTATATTTCTCCTTCAACCTGCTATTATATGTTTTCTATTAAAAAAATTAAATGAAAAAGTAAGAAAAACACAATGAAATAATAACTTAAGAAAAAAAAGAATAACATAACATAAATTAATGAGAGCGACTATCCACAAACTGATGTTGCACTCTTTTTTATGGTATCTACTTCGCATATGTGTCTCAACAAAAAGCTCCATTGGTAATGAATCGCGTCCAAGAGTCGTAAACTATAAGAAAAAAACATTATCAATTACAAAATTTAAGAAAAATAATTATAAACAAAAAATGATGTAATTAAGAAAATATTTACCATATGTTTCACATGGAAAACAAACAACCTAGAGTCGTCTTGTTAAATGCTCAGATATTACGTGATCAATGTAATCCACTCAATTGTCTTAGAGATGTATGGCGACCTAAATTCCTTTTAGGCTGCCATGTTCTTCTAGTGTGAAAGATCTCTTATTCACATATATGTTTTTTGTTTTTTTTGGCGTCTTAGACCAAAAATCACGCAACCTATATGATACAAATAAATTATTTATTTGAAAAGAAATGAGAATTATGAATGTCAATAAAATTACCTATTTGCAGTGTGATTCTCCCACACCCTTCTTGCAACATCATCATTATCATCCTCCAAATCAAATTTCCCCTTATAATGAAAATCTAGAAAAGGAAAATTTATTGATAAAGTAAATATATTAAATTAATAAAAAAAATCATACTAACCTGAAACCTTGTTAACCATGCATTGACTTGCGGTCTCCACTCAGGATTTTTGGAGATCTTGCTTCATTGAAATAATAGAATCTCCATCTACGATTTAAAGGTCGTTGCTAAATGAAACTATCTTTTAAAAACTTATTGAATAGATTTAATTGTGAGAAAAAAAAACTTATATTGAAAGGTCATTTTTCAATTGGGACCAATACTTGCTGGTAATTGGATCTTGTTGTGAAGGAACACCCGTTCGACTTTGCATCATTGCACTCGATGACCACGCATCACGAGTCAATGCATGTGCCTCATATGTCTTTTCATCATTGATACCTAAGAGCTTGTGCTCCTCGAAATCACTGATAGGAGAGCTAAAAGCGATCCTATCCTGACGTTGTGCGATGTATTTTTCTATAGTTGTCTACACAAATTCAAATATATTAAAATTTAATGGTTCCTATATTTAAAAAAATAGCACCTCCCCTATACATGAGACCACAAAAATTTACAAGCCTTCAAATAAATATCATATATGCCATAAACAAGTTGATTTTATTCATTTTCTTCAAACAATTTTGCATAATTAAATTTCATTGCATTTTTTTTTATTTCTATGTTATAATATTTTTTCATTAATCCTAAACTTGGAAAAAAACTATTCTAAAAATACAACAATATTCTGAAAACTTAGCAATTCATATTATTATAAAAAATAATTCAAATAATACCACAACAAACAATGACATAAAAATTATAATTGAATGATCCATCAATAATAGAAAAGTAAATTAAAAAAAATAATGCGAATAAAACACAAAAAATCGATTAATAACATGAAACGTATTAGTTAATAATGAATTAACACAAGAAAATGTAATTAAAATAATGCAATAATCCCACACAAAACCCATTAATAAAAAAAAGAATATGTAAAATTAATGTAATAACCTCAATACCATTAAGAACAAAAGGAAGACAAAAACACTCAACAAAAGAGGAAAAAAAAAGACTTTACCTTAAATCTGTGTGGTGAAGTTAAATTTGTGTAGTGAAGTTAAAAGCAAAAAAAAGAACAAATAACAAGTACAACTTACAAAAAAAATGTTAATTACTAAAAAGAATTAAGGAAATAAGAAGGGAAAAGAATATTAGAAGTGGAAGGAAGACGTACCTATGACAAATGCAAAAATGTAAAGAATAAAAGTGTGTGCTAGAGAGAGAGATGAAAAAGATAATGGTGAAATGGCCATGCATGTTGTCTTTTTAAACAATATTTACCATCGAAATCACATAAGAATAATAAAATATTAGTATTTTTAATTATTTTGTAGATGATTTAAGTTAAAATTTCACAATGCTATGAAAAGATGAATTTGCACCATAAACCTAGTATCAATGGTAGAGATATATGCTTAGCAGATGCAACTATGCATACCATTCTCAAACATAAATAATATTTTTCAAATTTGAGATAGAGGAAAGCAAAAGTGAATACAATATGAGGTTTAACAAACCTAATTGAAGGCTCTAAAAGAGCTAATATAATGCGTTCTAGTGGAACAAAATTGATTATTAATAGTGTTGCTCAGTTTTCGGGTTCGTTCAGGTCGGTTTGGTTCGGTTTAGTTAACAGATTACTGGTTTATGTTTAATTTTTCACAATAAAAATCAAAAAAACATCTGTAGCTCAGTGCATAGAGTGTATGTTTTCTAACTATATAATCGTTGGTTCGAACCCTGTTAGCACGTGTGTATTTTTCCATTTTTATTCCTGCTAAAGAAGACAGAGATATTTGATTTATTGGGTGAGATATAAAACCTTTAATTTTGTCTAAATTATTAAAAAAAAAAACTATTTTGAGAACCGTGTTTGCATCAAATCGGTAGATTAAATCAATTGTAATTAATACGACAAATTTATCCAAAGATTTCAATTCTTAACCAGCATCCAAAAACTAAAATACAAGAAGCATAGTAGATTTATTGAAAAAGGCTCCAGAATTAAAATTAATTTTTCTTCTCTTTCTATTTTCCTAACAACCTCTTAAAACTCTTTAAACTGAATTGAATTTAGAGGTTTGATAAAATTTTATTTTTTTCCAACATTTAAATTTTATTTATTTATCAATTTAATCCAAGTCAAATATTATAATTGAATTTTATTATAGTAAAGAATTAATTCCAAATAAATAGTGAAAGAATTTCATGTAATAAAAAATACAAAATATATTTTTTGAAGGGCATGTTAATCAGATTATGCTAAATCATTTCATTGGTTGCTGTCAATTGCCTGGATGATTTCTTGATCGTAGAGATCAAGATTTTATTGTTACTTATAATAAGTTTCATATTAATTGACTACTCCTCACCACCGATTCAGTTTTACAGGTTTATTACCAGGGAAATGATTTTTTTTTTAAGGATATTAAAAATCTGATCCAAGTCAATGGATAGTTTTTTTTCTCTTAAAAACACTCTTCTAGAGATATATATTAAATATTTTTTTAGAATATTTTTTATTTTAAAATAGAAATAATACAAAATATATTTTTTTCCTATCACAACTATTTTGATTTCCGACAACCATCAAACGAGAACCGGCTTTTCTCTTGGTATTAATGTCCTGTTTGATATTGTGTCTTTTGAAAAAAAAAATCTTTTTTTTATTTTTTTATTTGAAATTTTTTTAATGTTTTTAGATTTTTTATTTTTTTTTATGTTAAAAATAATTTTTAAAAGATAAAAAACATTATTATAATATATTTTGAAATAAAAACATATTTTTAAAAATAATCTTAACAACATTTCCAAATTATTATAAAATAAATTAAAAAAGATTAGGAATTCACAATAAATTATGAGACAAAACACTATGGATTGTAATAATATATTTTTGGGTCGGTCGGTCAGTTTACTGATTTATTGTTTTTTATCATTATTTGCACAGTAAAATAACTATTTTAGCCCTCAAAAAAGACAAAAAAATCATTGTTTCCGGGAGGGTCTTCACAAGGATATAACAATTTTTGAAAATAGTTAAATATTAATTTGTCTCTATATAAGACAAATTGTATCTGGTAGGGACGGGTACCACGAGGATTTTCCATTTTCTTAAAATGGCTAAAAACACAACAATAACAATAATTTTAATTTTTGTTCTTACTTGTTTTTTTGTTAAATTTTTTGCGTTTTTTCCTCAGAGTAATTTAACAATTTTTATTGTTTTGACAATAATGGTAGTGATAATTTTATATATTAAAACTTAGATGTTACTGTTACTATAATAGAAGATGTTAATCTGTTTCATTATATGAAATTTTACACGTATAAATATTATATTTTAATATCAATAATTATAAAAAATTGTTTGGCCGACCCGCAACCTCAACCTAATGCAGGCAATTAACTAGTTTAGTTTGACACTACAACACATGATACAACGCTCAACGTAAGGACAACTTAAGATCTCTCTCTCCATGCCAACTTAACAAAAGATTTGAGGTTGGGGGAGGGGAGTATTGCGCCAACACATAATGTTACTCAAATTTTACTGCTATATGAATACAGGAAAATTGCAAAAGAGAAATGTCCGTGTAATACTTGGCACACTACAACAACACATGATACAACGCTCAACATAATGACAACTTAAGATCTCTCTCCATGCCAATTTGCTAAGATAAAATACCAATCTGATGAAACCAAAGCTCCTCTGCCGATGTTCGAACACAACCTGTTCAGTCTTTTTGTATATAGCATTGAGTTCTCTGTATGAATGATTACTAGTTGGAACAATCAAATCCATGGCAAATGGAAAGCCAAATTATTAGTACAAGAATCAATAAGATTCCGAGGACAACCAACTTGATCTTCATGTTTTGATACCACATTTTCCGTCGAATCTGTGTCCCTTGTTTTTTGTATGCTTGGGCCTAAATTATAAATCAAGGAAAACAGTCAAGTACTTATCATGAATCGATTGAGCAAATTTAAAAGTTTGCATGGTTAACCAACCTGATCACGCAGAGTCTCAGTCTTGTCAGCAAGAGTCGTTATGGCTTCACCTCTATCAATAGCCTGGAAAGGGCACGTGAGCCATCAAATAAGCAGGCAATGCTGCTGAATGCATTTTGTTTTCATTACCTATTACCTCATTTCTAATTCTTCAAGCAACACAATACAAAACAAGATTTAATCACTTAATTATTGCTTGCAGATGATTAATTTAGACAAGCTTCACATGTTTGATCAATGCAATTGGTTAAGTTGTTCCATTTAAAAGCTAATAAATTGTTAGTTCTTAATTTCTACATGAGATTTGCCTGTACCTTTCAATCTGCCAGTACAAGAACTAATCGCACAGTCCTGATCACATCTGTGCAGAGAAAACATTTTATACTATGATAATTTACACTGATCATTATGGTTAATGTTTTGTAATGCAAGTTGTTTGATCCATACAGCTATTAACCATTTTTGGGTCTATGAAATAACTTATCCTGAAACACGTCTATTAACCAGGCAAGGTTCCTTTTCTTTCCATTTTCAGTGGACTTTAAGCAAATGTTCTGCATTACATTAGTTCTTGCTTCTAGGCTCTCTTTAAAGGCACCTTAACAGGGGACCAGACAAAAAAGAGAGTGGAACCCCACGTGACACTCATAAAAATCATGTCAGAACATAATTTGTTCAAATGAAGCTTCCCAACACAATTCCATTTTCATCCAGAAAGGAGTTTTGGTCTCTGATGCCTACTACTAAGCACTTGGTTTCTTGTTATAAGCCATCTGAAAAGAACACAAAGACACATTTCATATATAGAGTAGGCTAATTTCAACAAGAGCATTACATGATTCTGGTCCTTAAAGATAGCAGAATCCCCCAGTACATCCTAACTATTAAAAGCATTTTTGCCTAGAATTTAGTGAGAACTGAGCAGATCCTGGAATAAAATGCTAAAATTAGTGTATAAGAGCACCAGACAAAAAATGCATACTTTTACAGCAATATAGAAGCTGTGTTTTTTTTCATTTACCTTGTCAATATTTCCTAACATTATGCTTTTAACTTCTGAAACTTGAGCCTTCACTTTTATTAACTTCTCAATCTCTTCAGCGTGATCAATAATATACTTCATGTGCTCTTTCATGACTGGCCTGAAATGAGTGCATAGTCTTACTTTAAAGTACAAAACTCATAGTAAAAAACATAAATCTTGAACGACCTTTTCTGTGTTCAATACTTGATGTACTTTCATGGATGCACATACCCAAACTCCTTATTGAGACTTTTTGCAGCAGCAGTATCTGCTTTACCACCCCCATATCTTTTCTTGAAGTCTGCTTTCATTCGTTCCAAAAATGCAATGGAGATCTGCTTGCTAACAGTTTCTTTGGCAACAACACAATAAGCTGCAAATTGCACAAAACATCATATCAAGGGGAAGCTAGAAGCCTTAAAAATTTGCCACTACACTAGACCGATGCATCTTATTACACCAGATTGCAAAGGATCCCAACAGATTCAAGATTGCATCGAGCGATAGGAGAAGGAGCTTGACCGATCCCAATGAGGGAAGAGAGAGCTGCTCAAGCAACTACAACCTCCCACAAGGGTTGAAAGAAGTGAATAGTGGACCATGTTGTAATATCTCAGGTTGGGGGCAGAGTGGACATAGTAGTAGTAAATACCCCAAAACGCAGGCCTAGATTAAATAAGGTGGTCACATTTTATGTTGGACCTACAACCCTCAAGTACATGAAGCCATGGTTGTATTGTAACTAATGTGACTTTGACATCTAAAATTACTTTCCACAAATAGCAGATAAATGATGCAAATATATATAAATAAACAAAATATGAAACTTTGGTCAAGCATATCAACTTGTTACATCACTCAAATTATAACAGGACATGCACAATTTATGAATTGTGGGTCTTCCAATGCCATTTTGCTAGATGATTTCAAAACTTCTTAATGTCAAATTTCAAGGAGTTCGGAAAGGCAGTACAAGTCACAGCCAACACTTCCAACACTCCTCTGAATACAAAGGGGACAAGAAAAAATAGCATGCACTAATAGGAGATTAATCTTTTTAGCAAATTAACCTTCAAATATGGTTATGAACTCAAAATTAGCACAATTCCATTACAGGGCCAAATCTTAAGCAATGATCATCCAACAAAAAATTACTAACTCGCTTCTCTAAGATTTCAGAATCTTATACGGACTACAATTTCACTAAAATACTTTCATTGATAGAAACTTGAACATATGCATCCTTTGACAAGGTATGTATGTCCAATGTACATCGCACAATCTTCATTAATTTGACAAAAAAAAAACAGAAAATTTACAAATTTTATAAATTATAAAATGATATACATTTTGATTACTATATTGCAATATTTTGTATTTGCATCTATGTATGTATTTTTTTCTTTCAGTAATCTAAGTGGGCATATTAAATTTGAGAATCAGGACAAATATCATAAATTCAATCCAAAAACAGAAATAGCACTTACAAAACTGGACCTCTATTAGAACATCATCTAGCTTCTGTCACCAGAAATGGAAAATCAATCCCCCTTCCCTTACCTCACTCAATTTTCTTTTAATCAGACAGTAATTATTTTCCCAAAATTACCAGTAACAACCACAAAACTAAGCAAAAACAAAAGAGCCCAAGTTGAGATTTTAGGCTCAAAACAAATCAAATCCAAAAGGAAAGAAACTTTACAGACAAGATCCATACTTTCATTTGCAATTCACTTGAAAAAAAATGAAGAGAAAATGGAGGGCCGAAATTGCAAAAGAAGAAAAATTACCGTATCCATCTTCAACAAGAAAATTAAAGGTATGGTGGTCACAATTGTAAGTGAACTTGTCATTAGAAGAAGGGAGTTTTTGAAGGCACTGAGTTGCGATCGCCGGAAAGTTGCCAGTGAACTCAGTGTACTCGGCTAAAATCATTGTCCCTCGTGCCACGAAGCTGTATATAAACGATTCCTGACTCATTTCTTGAGTTAATAGTGCTCTGAGTCAGCCCGGGTAGAGAGACAAAGATTTGCTAAGACGGAATTCTTTTCAGACGGGGGAGAGAGAGAGAGAGAGAGAGAGTGTTCTGGTTCTACTTTTAAGTGTGTTTTATTAGGCCGTGTATTGTTTGTGTTTTTCTTTGGTGCGAAGAAAGAATTCTCTTCAATTATTTTGCAAGTAAACGGCGGCGTATTTGGTAAGGAGTGTTATGGTTCATGCCAAATGTTGTTAATTCCGTTCCGTTCCGTTCCACAAATATTCGATACATTTTGTTTCATTTCAAAAAACAAAATAAACCAAAACAAATTTTATTTAGCTTAAAATCTCTTTCCGTTCCAGAACTTTTGCCCGGAACGTAATGTTTTTTAAATAATGAATAGTTTAACAATATCAATCATATTTTTTAATCCGACCTGTAGATTGAGATGAAATTTTACAAGGAATCTCTTGGCATATTTATATAGATTATGTTAAAATTTTAGAGTAATTAACAAATGTAACGACCTTGCAAAATTAATAATGGTATTCTCATAATATTATTCAAGTTCATAATTTTTTCAGAAATCATTGTACTGTGTCTTGTTTTTAGATTTTATTTTTCTCAATTTTATTATTCAACAACAAGTTTATTATGAATTGAACTTTATAATTTGTTTTATTTAAGGTTATCATAATCTTATAGCATAGATTACATATTTGAAAGGTTTTCTGAGGTTGACCCAAGTTTATCCAATATATCATAATTTCAATATTTTCTTAAGATGTCAACTTGATTGTTTTTAGTTAAACTATAGTTTTATCAATTTTTCATGTTATTTTTGAACTCATCAAGTCGATTAAGTTATATGAGTTCAACTCTCATTTTTTAACTTATATTTAAAATTTAAATTGTATAATTCTAAATAATTTATTTTTTGATTTGAACTATATTTTTTTGAATTATATATATATATAAACATAAACAATATAATCCCAAAACAAAACATAAAAATACTTTGAAATCAAAATATTTTATTCCAATTGAAAAAATAATCGGCAACCTTAGTTTATGAATACCAGTATTAAATCAGACTCTTTCAACTTAAGAAAATATTGCTCTTTCAAATAATAATAATAATAATTCATTTGTATTTTCTTTTGAATACGCGATCTACTTGATGAAAAATGATTAGACTCTTATGGAAACAACCTGTGACTCTCTTTAGTCATGCAATAATGATAAAAATAAGCAACGTTATTTTACAAGGAAAAAATGGGTTGAAAATATTTTCAAATTTTTATATTTAGGTGTCTTTAATACATACATACATACATACATATTAGGTTTTTCAAACTTTTTATTTTTTCAATTATTTTTTTCCCATTGAATTAATTATCTGATTATGAATCTGTTAAATTGATATATAACATGTTGATATGTCTACTATATGATAGTATGCATAAAAGTAAAAAAGAATATTATATTCAAGTCATGAATTTACAAATAACTTCCACTTTGGTTTTCTGGATGGATGATGCATTATTTATTCTTATAATTTTTGTTTTGTTTTCTAAGATAGGATTATTTTGGAGGAATAAATTTGTCATCAAGATTTACTAGGTTTACTGTAAAACTTAATTTATTTAATTTTTTTTGCAAGATTGTAACACTATAGATTGCTACTCCCTTGATCAAATTTGTCTCATTGGTGTAAACAAAGAATTTTGAGTCCTCACACACACTTTAGGCAGCGGGTGCGTCATCGTCTGGTGGTAAAAAATATCCATTTGACATCTCTCCCAATATGTCATCATACACCCTTCCTCATGGGGTGACGCGTGACCACATACAATGGAAAGAGTCGTGATGGTGGTCGATTGAACTTTTTGTGGCTCTGTTCTCTCTCCTGGATGCTAAATGACACGACATACCCCTATGTTTATGGTGTTTTCATTTCAGTCCCTCTTGATTTTTTAATTGTTTTGTATGGTCCTGATTTGTGTTATATAAATTTTGATTTGTTTCTTCGATGGAAATTGATCATATATTATATTTTCATTTCAATCCTTATTCTTTTAATTTTAGGACTAGTTTTCAATCCCTTACTATTTTTGGTACAAATTTTTTGATGTTTTTAATGTTGTCATTTGATTGAAATTGATAGTATATTGAATTTTATTCCAGTCCTTATACTTTTAATTTTTCATTTTAATTCCTTTATTTTTTTATATTTCTGAAATAGTCCATATTTTTGTCTATGTTTATATATGTGTGTTCTTAGCTATGATTTTTAATTTTTTAATATTTTCTTATTTGTTGAGGTGGTATTTTTTTTTAAATGTAGTTCTTAAATTTTAGTTTGTGTTAATGATAATTTGGAAATTGATATTTTTTATTTTTTTCCCTCTTTGTTCTCTCTTTTAATTTTTTTTATTAGTTTTTATCAGCTCAAATGATTTGATTTTCATAATTGTTTTTCCTTTTTTTTTGTTTGTTGTTTTGTTAAGGTGTTTAAGTGTTTTTTATTCTTTGATTTAATTTTTTTTCATTATTAATGCAATAATAATAATAATAATTTTAGTTTTTTTCTTACTTCCTCTTTTGTTAATGTTTTTAATTTTTTTTCTTGTGGTAATTTAATAAATTTTATTGTTTTATTAATAATAGTAATGATAATTTTAGATGTTAAAGCTTTGATGTTGTTGATGTTATAATAAGGTGTATTAATGTATTTACCTGTATCAAACCTTGCATGTATAAATGCTATATTTTTTTATTTTTGTTTTATAATTTTTTTTGTTGCTCTTTTGTTAAAGTTTTTAGGATTTTTTTATTCTTTGATATAATTTTGTTTTTTTCATTATTAACGCAATAACAATAATAATGATAATAATAATAATAATAATAATAATAATTTTTGTTTTTTTTCTTGCTTCCTCTTTTGTTAATGTTTTTGAGTTTTTTTTCTCGGGTAATTTAATAATTTTTATTGTTTTAGCAGTAATAGTAATTTTAGAATTTAAGACTTCGATGTTGCTGTTATTATAATATGGTGTGTTGATGTGTTTCCTTATACTAAATCTTTCATGTATAAATGTTATATATTATTTTTGAACTAGTAAATCCTATTAATTACTTCAATCACAACGATTATAAAAATTATATGCTCAGCCTGCAACGTAGTACGTGCAACCTAACTAGTATTATCTAAAATATAAATCACGTGGCAATCACTTGGAGCCCTGTGCGAGGTGTAATTTATGTTATTTTTAAAAATAATTTTTGTTTAGAAAAATGTTAGAATGTTGTTTTTATCTTTTAAAAATTATATTTGACATAAACACATTAAAATAATATAAAAACATAAAAAAATAAAACACTATGCACAACACTAAGCATTTTTTGAAAATTTATTTTAGATGATATTATTCTATGTAATGGTAATTTTTTTTGATTTCTTAAGTATGAGTAAAATTAGAAAAATAAAAATTAGAATAATAAAAATGTCAAATTTGGATTGTGTTTGTTGGTATATTAAGATATTATTTAATTACTTTATATAACAAGAAAGATAGAATATTTAACACTAGTATTTTCCAACATTACAAGAAAAAGAGGTCGTTTGCAATGAATTTTTACAACCTGTCTTTTCAAATAACAAAAAACACGTATTTCAGAGAAAAAAAATTAAAAGAGCAATCACAATCAAATTTGATGGGTGAGGGGTTTGAACCCCTGCGTGCTGGAACGCAGCGAGCCGCTCGGTCTCAAGTTTTTCTTTGTTATTTTCACCATAAAAATTATAAAAAGCATCTCTGTGCAAAAAAAACAGATTCGTCAGTAAAAACAATTCTTACTGGGTTCTTGCACGTAAGTTTTTTTTTTCCAGTGTTTGTCAATAGGTCTTAATGATTTTATCTCTTTGAAAAAACTAGCAGAATATACATCCACTCCCTCTTGCCCATATGATTGAATGGCGATTCCAGGTCATTACTGATTCTAGGTTCACTTCATGTGATTCTGATTTGCAGGTTGAAAGCATTATTTTGAGCATTAATATATCGATGCTTTCCAGTCCTAACGACGAGTCTCCTGCAAATGTTGCTGCTGCGGTAGGTATAGCATGAATTCATATTGTTTTTGCTTCCTTTTCATTAGTTTCTACTTTATTTTATCTTAAGCAATGAATTCATTGGCGCGTTCAGCAATGTTCGTCTTTGTGTTTTTAATTGTTTTGTTTCTTGCAGCGAAATTGTCGTATTTTAAACCTGACTTAATTTTCATTGGCAGCTTCAAGGAACTGAGGATGCTGCTTATATTTATTTGCTTCGCTTATTCGCTTATGGAACCTGGCGTGATTACAAAGGTTAAAGAAACAAACTTTACCCCTTTATTGGCTGTCGATCGAGTTTGGTGAGTACTGGGTTGGCTGGCTGGCTGTATCTATCTATCTCCTAGAATTGAAGAAGCCCATGCTCTTGATTGTTTTCTTTTCTTATTTTGATTGAGCCTTTGCTTTTTAATGTTTGAATATTTATGGATTTATTTGTATTCCTCAAGGTCATTCTGCTCTGCTTCCAAAGTTGTTACCTCATCAAATCCTCAAGCTCAAACAACTCACTTTCTGAGACCAATAAGGTACTGCATTTTAACTAATACTATTTTTTTTTCTCGTATGAAATTTCTGGAATTCATGCGCTCGATTGAAATTATAGCTGCAACTGGAATGATGAACTCGTGGATATATATATATATATATATATATATATATATATAGAGAGAGAGAGAGAGAGAGAGAGATTACTTTTTGTATCATAAGTTAGAGCCACATACATGTTCATAGAAAAAAATAAAACACCATGTTAAACCCCGATTCTTTTAGCGTTTTTAGTTAGTAGATGTTATGTTGCAGGTTAGAGATTTTGTTTCGAAAGTAAAAAAAAATAAACACAAAGATCTAATCGAGAAGAAAAAAAGTTGAAGTGTCAAAATAAAATAAAATCATTTCAATTTATAGTAAAAATATGAAGAGGAGAATGGTAAAAAATGCACGATGGTTTCATTGACTTTTAATTTCTTTGAATTACATTATGCAACAATTAATAAACAAATCAATTAAAATAAATTTATAGCAAAAAAACAAAAAGTGAAAAATAAAAACCTCTCACTTTATTTTTATTTTGCCCTGGAAGCACCAGCTTGTTTGTTAAAACATCTTATGGAGAGAAGTTATTTAAAAAAAAAGCTATATTGATGAAATAATATTTTAATGATATAAATATTTTTTTATAATGTATATACTCTAATAGAAAAAATCATTTAAAAAGCTAATTATATCGGAGTTGAAGAATTAAATATTTTTATTGAAGTAGTTTAACGTCAATGTTTTTCAACATGGTTGCATTTAATTTGTTTGACATACGCGTGCGCATGGACGCGAGATTGACAGCGTACACGAAGTCGTAGTTTCATCTTAGGTACAAACGACCTATATGACCGCGTGATGAGCCGAGTTTTTTATCTATGTAAAAAAATTGATTGTTTTTATATGTATTGTATTTTGTTATTTTAATATTTAATTAGTAAAATTATAATTGATAAAATCTTTATAATCAAAATGGAAAGTGGTTCGTATATTTTGTAATTGCAGATAACGTATGTAATTTTTTTTATGAGTTGCATTTTTCCTAAGTAATATTAGATCTGACACATTATAAATAAAAATATTGTAATTTGTTTTTTCAAAAATAAACTTCTATTTTTTGCGTGCTATAATTAGTTATTTTAATGTTCAGTTATTGAAATTGCAAGAGATCAAATATGTTAGAAATGAGTTTTTTGCGTGGTATAATTAGTATGCTTGCCCGCGAATTGCGTTAGAGTTTTTTCTATGTAGAAAACTAATTGATTTTTTAAATGTTGTAATTAGTTGTTTAAATATTTAATTAGTAACATTATAATAGATAAAATATGTAAGATATAAATTTTTTCCCCGCCTAAAAGGAATAGTATAATCGAAATGGGAAGTGCTTCATATATTTTTTTAATTGTAGATAACCTAGGTAAATTTGTTATTTTTATTTTTATGAGTTGCTTTTGTTCCTCAGTAATATTAGATCTGACGCATTATAAATAAAAATATTGTATTTTGTTTTTAAAAATAAACATAATTTTTTTGGGTGCAATAATTATTTTTTTGCCGTCTAAAAAGAACAATTTAATCGAAACAGGAAGTGACTTGCATATTTTTTTAATTGTAGATAACCTAGGTAAATTTGTCATATTTGTTTATGAGTTGTCTTTTTTCCCTAGTAATATTAGATCTAACACATTGTAAATAAAAATATTGTAATTTATTTTTAGAAAAAAAAACAATTTTTTTTTGCGTGCTATAATGACTTATTTGTCGTCTAAAAAGAACAGTGTAATTGAAACGGGAAGTGACTCGCATATTTTTTAAATCTACGTAAATTTGTCAATTTTAATTTTTTGAGTTATATTTTTTGCCTAGTAATATTAGATCTGAAATATTAAAAACCAAAATATTATTTTTTTTAAAAAAATAAAGTTTTAAAAAAAAGGACAAAATTAAAATTTGAAGCCATTTTTATTTAATTTAATCCTATTTATTGATTATATTATTATATCAAATATATTTAAGAATACTGATATTAATATTTTTTCTTAAAAAAATCCTAGGTCATGTTTTCTTTTCTCCTAGGAGATAAGCTCATAAGTTAGATTTGGAAGGAATATAGCGTTCAAGGCTAAAGGAAATGGTAATATCCTTATGAAGACACATTAAATATATAAGAAATTTATCAATGATGTATTGCTCATACAAAATCTAAAAAATAATTTATTAAGTATAGGCCACATGATGGAAAAAAGGTTATGCTCTTAGTTGTAATGGATATTCTAGCACTCTATATGATAAAAAAAAATTCGAGAAAAAATGTTATTAAAAGATGGAAAATAGATGTTTTCCTATCATATGGCAATATTTCCAAAACACCATAATGAAGGAACGAGTTGATCATTATTGGTTATGGCACCATAGGTTTGCCCCTATAATTTTAAGGCATAGAAGAGCCTGTATCAAAAAAAGATGATAAGAAATCCTTTAAAACTAACAAAAATAAATGATGTTTATGAAGGTCACGTATTAGGCAAGCAAGAGAATCATTTCCTTTTAGAGGAACTTGGTGAGCAAGAGCGGAAATAAATCCGATGCCGAGGGGTAATTTATTAGCCACACATTTAACGTCTTGATACGAACTGTCTGTAAATATTGATTGATTGGATTTTGTCTGTAAATATCAAATTTCAAGTTATATTATATGATAAAATATTTATCTTTTGCTTTAAATTCTAAATATCAAGTTGACCGCATATGCAAGCTGTAATTTTTGAAATAATATGGATAAAATAAAATAAAAAATGATTGAACTATAATATATTCAAGTAATTTTCTCAAAGTTTTTATTAGTTAAAGTAGTTTTAATAGAAATTATGTTTTTGTCAGAATAAAAAAGAAATACATAATAAAGAAAAGAGAGTCTTGATGAAAGAAAAACAAATCTTCCTA
The DNA here is from genome assembly GCA_032356905.1 of Salix exigua. NCBI lineage: Eukaryota > Viridiplantae > Streptophyta > Magnoliopsida > Malpighiales > Salicaceae > Salix > Salix exigua. The sequence goes on along the minus strand of CM063595.1, from coordinate 12,610,496 downwards.
CTTAAATTAATTTTATTAAAGGCTTAATCAATGAAAAATCAAGTTCTTAAGCTTAATTTGGGTTCAATTGATAAGATTGGAATTTTCAGAGACCGGTTTCAATTTTTCCAAGCCAATTATGTGAATTTAGGGGCCAAATTGAACAAATTGAGAGTCTAATGGTCAATTGAGGGTCAAATCGCGCAAATCAGAAACCAAGAACCAAAATAAAAAAAAGACATGCAAATCTAAGGTTGTTGTTGAAATTTTGACGGGGATACAATTGCACAATATTAAAAGTTTAAAACTAATTGGGGGTACCATTGAACCAATTAAAAATAGAGGGACCAAATCGTATTTTTACCCTCTCCCAAATCATCTCAGACGTGACTGTAGTGTCCAATCACCTGAACAGTGCAGGCACGCCACTACAGGTGCAGGTTCAGGTGAAGAGGTAACCAAAGAAAAAAATAGCAGGAGGAACATAAAAATACACAGACTGGGCTTGCATAAACACTGAAAAACAGACCTGTAACAGCCCCTCTTTCTCTTCCTCGACAGCCCTCTCCATCGTCGTTTGCAGCTCCTTCTCTCTCCCATCAGCCACAACTAACAACTAGCTCTCTCTCCTCCAGTTCTCCCTCGCAACACAGCAGCAACTCCAGCAGCTCAGTCCCCGGCCGATCATCCCTCCATTACAAACACAGCAGGAAGTTCTCTCTCTCTCCCTTCATGTAGCGAAGGTCCTCTCTCTCCTCAAATAGCAACCAACCGGTCACCATCATATCTCTCTCTCCTCTAGCAGCTCCCCGTCAACCTCAGCTCTTCTTCTCCTCTCCAGCGTCGACGACGAGGAGCAGCAGCAACAACAGCACAGGTTAGCCACTTCAAGAGCTCCTCCCGGCCACCATAGGCCATCATTTTCAACACCACCACCACAGGAACAACCACCTTGGTCTTCTCTACCCGGCAGCAATGACAAGTGACCTCTCATCGTGGTCGGCCGACCACCTGTTACTGTTCACGCAAAGTGAACTGAGTGAATTGATTCACTACACGTGGTTTTTTTGTTGGGTTGGGTTGCCTAGGCCCAACCCAATTGGTTGGCCCGGGTCCAACCTAGCCCATTAAAGTTGGGCATTTAGGCCAACTTGGCTGGGCCGACCCATTTAGCTAGGCTAGGCCCACCCCCAATTTTTTTTATTTTTTTTATTTTTTATTTTTATTTTAAAAAAATAAAAATTGCATTTAAAAAAAAAGTGTTGTTTTCGTGCATATAGCTGGATTCCAAAAAATTTCCCATCATATTTTTCATAAAAAAATATTTTGCATCTTTCTCATATTTTAAAATGAAAATTGGATATCGTAACTAGTTTATGATTATCCGTTGGAATTTGGCCAAAATATAAAAAAAATTAATAATTATTTTGTTTTAACTATCGCGGTGTAAAACTACATTGTAAAGTACACCCGCATATAAAAGATATTTTTACTGCGGTGTAAAATTACATTGTATAATATATCTATAGATAAAAAAAGAAGGTTTTTAACTACGGTGTAGCGACTCCTGATAATTATAGTCGTAATTTTACAGCTATAAAAAATTTCTCATTTCACTGTGCATTATTGTCCCCCCAAATCCGGGGATGGCGGGGCGCGAAGTGTGGAAAATATGTCATCGCGACATCGGGCAAAAACAAAGTTCAGGTTAAAAGGGATTGCTAGATAGGATCTTTGGTTAACTAGACTCAGGCCAAACATAGTTCAAGGTAAAGGGGATCACCAAATGAGATCTTAGGTTAACCCAACTCAAATTAAAACAAAGTTCAGGTAAAAGAGGTTTGCTAGATAGGACGGTTAACCCAACTTAGGCCAGACAAAGTTCAAGTTTAAGGAGATCGCTAAATGGGATCTTTGGTTAATTCAACTTAGGCGAAAACAAAGTTCAGGTTAAAAGAGAATGTCAGACGAGATCATAGGTTAACCCCACTCATGTCAGTTTAAGTTTTGGTTAAAGGGTATCACTAGATGAGATCTCAGGTTAGCCCAACTTAGACCAAAACGAAGTTCAAGTAAAAAAAATGTCAGATGAGATATTAGGTTAACCCAACTTGTGTTAGACAAAGTTTAGGTTAAAGGGTATCGCTAGATGGGATCTCAAGTTAACCCATCTTGGCTAGACAAAGTTAAAGTTACAGGAGATCGCTATATGGGATCTCAGGTTAACCCAACTTAGGCGAAAACAAAGTTTAGGTTAAAGGAGATCGCTATATAGGATCTTAGGTTAACCCAACTTGATTAGACAAAGTTAAAGTTACAGGAGATCACTATATGGGATCCCAGGTTAACCAAATTAAATGAAAACAAAGTTCAAGTTAAAGGGGATCGCTAGATAGGATCTTAGGTTAACTCGATTCAGGCCAAAAAAAAGTTCAAGTTAAAAGGAATCACCAGATGGGATCACAAGTTAATACAACTAATATTAAAACAAAGTTCAGGTTAAAGGGGATCACCAAACAGGATCTTAGGATAACACGACTTAATCCAGACAAAGTTCACGTTAAAGGGGATCACCAGATGGGATCTTAGGTTAAACCAACTAAGGACAAAACAAAGTTCAGGTTAAAAGAGAGTGTGATACGGGATCTCAGACTAACCCAACTCAGATAAGAAAAGGTTCAAGTTAAAGGAGATCATTAAATGAGATCTTAGGTTGACCAAACCAAACAGAAATAGACCAAGGTTTTGATTAAAGGGGATTGCTAGATGGGATATGTGATTGATCAAATTTAAGAATATACAAAAAAAGTTTTTGTTAAAAAGAGTCTTTGCATTAATATTTCAGGTGGACCAAGTTAAAGAAAATATCAGATAATGTTTTAGTTAAAAGGAATCAATTAGATGGGATCTCAAGTTAATAGAACTGAAGAAAAAAACAAAGATCAAGGTTATCGTCAAAAGAACTCTCTACATTGAGATTTTAGGTTTACTGAGCTGAAAACAAAGACTTACATTCCAGTTAAAAAGGAGTTTGTACATTGATATTTCAGGGTAACCAAGATGAAAACAAAGATAAAATTTATGGTTAAAGGGACCTTCTATATTGAGATTTCAAGATGACCAAGCTGAAAACAAAGACCTATGTTCTGGCTAAAAAGAGTCTCTACATTGAGGTTAGAGGTTGACCGAGCTAAAGGAAAAAAACAAAGATCAAAGTTCTGTTAAAGAGGATCATTACATGAGATTCAGGATAACCGAACTATTTACAAAGATTTTGACTCTAAAAGAATAACCAAAATACAAAATTTCAGGTTAACCCTGCAATAAGGAAAGACCAAGAAATTCAAACTACAATGAAGAAAAAAGGAAGAAAAACAACTAAACTATTATAGAGTTTAGTTTTTAAAAACAATTTATTTATGCTTACAAATTTACAACGCAATACACATGACAAGTCCTTACCTTGTAATTATTGTAAAAAGGGGTATCTATTTTCACCCAATTTTGACCCCATTGTTAAATTATATTTAAAAATTTGAACTAACTTTTCTTTAAAAATATCACATTAATTTAATCTCAGTATTCCAGAAAAAAATAATATAATAATATGAAGAAAAAATCTAAAAAAAATCATCTTTGATAAATCTTAGCAGTTGTATTTTTGCTATCTGTCAAATAAATTATTCAGCAAATAGTTAAAACATGCCCAACAAACAATTAGTATATTGCAGGCAACAAATAATATATCTTTAGTCAATTTGATCATTTGCGGTTTTGTTATCTACTAATTAAATTATTACCAAAATAGTTAAAACAAAATCATCAATCGAATTGTTTGCTGCATAAAACAAATCACTCATTTGTGTGACAATTCAACGATTGTAATTTTACTATTTGCTAATGAAAGAGTTCATGAAACAAATAAAACATACACAACAATCACAAAATTTTCTCGATTCCAATTGTATAATTTACCGATTAAATAATTATCAAAACAGTTTTAAGAGTAATAACATTCAACCACTTTTAGGCAGGAAAAACACTTATTTCTAAAAGATTCTATCAATTATAATTTTACTAATTAAATATTAAAATAAAAAATTACAATACCTATAAAATCATTAGGCAAAATATGAAAGGTACAAGCAGGGAAGATATGAAGAGGCCCTGGTTTTGTATGATCGTGCAATTTCTCTTGATTCAAATAAGGCAACATATAGAAGTAATAGAAGTGCAGCTTTGATAGGATTAGGCCGTCGCGCAGAAGCCCTTGATAATAATGTGAATTTCAAAATGCAGTCCGGGAGAAACCACATGCATGTCCATTTCTCCCTTGCTATCTTTAGCCCTTAACACATGACTGTACTTTTAAAATAAAGAAATTTGACTATTCCGAGTCCATTAGCTTCTAGCCTCTACCTGTCTGTGGTAGTGAATTTATTACCTCTCACCAATCAACTAGTCAAGGAAAGTGAAAACCTTAAATATATTATCTAAAATATAAATCATGTGGGAGTCACTTAAAGTATAATTGAGGTTATGTTTAAAAATAATTTAAAAAATTATCAGAATAATATTTTTTATTTTTTTAAAAAAATGTTCTTGACATGATCACATCAAAATAATCTAAAAACATGAAAAAATAATTTAAAACGCAGTGTCAAAGAAGCATGCAGAAGCCACCACTATATATCCACACTCGAAACACTATCCACAACACGCAACATTTTTTGAAATTTTATTTTATATAATGTGATCCGGTAATTGTTTCTGATTTCTTAAGAAAGAGTAAAATAAGAAAAATAAAAAGTAGAATATTAAAAATGTCAAATTTGGATTGTGTGTTTGTTGGTAATCATTAGTTTATGTTTATAATCATTTGAAAATTAATATTTTTTATTTTATTTTCTTTATTCTTTCTTTTGGTTTTTTTATTATTATTTTCACGTCAAATGATTTGTTTTAGCTAATACGAGTTGGCTAGGCCGCGCATTGCGCTGGGTTTTTTTTTGATGTAGCAAACTGATTAATTATTCTGCCTACAAAGAATTATTTAGTTGGTAGATAACAAATTGTAATCGTTAAATTCTATTGTAACTTTTTTTTTGTCTGTATTGAATTAGTTTTTTGTTGTTATCAGTTTAACTGTTTGGATAATAATTTAGTTGACAACTCTCAAAATTATATTCGATAAAATCTATTAAAGATGAATGGATTGTTTTTTATAGCCAATTCATTAATGGATGAACTTGCTTAAATATTTTATCGATTTATGTAATTTGCATATTGAAAAACTATAATTGATTAATTGTTAGGCGTGTTTTAATTGTTCTGATAGTTATTTAATTGGTGGACGTAAATTTGCAACTAATAAAATGAATAAAAGATGAATTATTTTTTTCTTGTATCGAACTTGTTGATGGTTGGGTTTATTTTAACGGCAACGAACGATTTAATCAGCAGATAGCAAAATTGCAACCGCTAAAATCTATCAAAGATGGATTATTTCTGGTTGATTGCTATTTTGTGTCGATTTATATAATTCATAGATTGCAAAACTGCAATTGATTGATTGTTTGGTGTGTCTTAATTGTTTTGACAATTATATAATTGGTTGATGAAAAAAATGCAATCGATGAAATCAATTAGAGATGAATTACTTTATTTTTTGTAGTCAATTAGGCATTCGTTGGTGGTTGGGTGTTTCGTAATGGTTTGGCTTATTATTCTCTTTTTTCTTTTTCTTTTTTTATTTATTCTTCAAGTCAAATAATTTTTAAAATCTAATAATATTTATTTTTGTTTTTTCATTTATTTTATTTTTAATTTTTTTAAATATTATTAGGTGTTGAAATTTATAATTATTGTAGTAAGGCATTCAAAATAATGACTATAATTATTTGTAATTTTTTTCTTTATAAATATGTTAGACTAATTATATATTTTGCTATTTATTTCATATTAGCGCCTTAAAAATAATGATAATAATTATTTGTGATTTTTTCTCTGATAAATATGCTAGACTAATAATATATTTTGCTATTTATTTCATATTAGTGCCTTAAAATATATATATTCATCACTTTTTGGAATTGCAATTTCCTTTAGGTATTCTATAAAATAATAATAGTCGTAGTGCGTGTAAACTGATCCGGACAACCTAATTATATAAAAATATATAAGTGGGAAAAAAAGGTTAAGAAAAAATGAGTCCAGGGATTATTCGTGGCGCGCTCAGTTGACCAGGAACAAAAAAAATATATACCTGGGAAGAAAAAATCTTGGCGCGCATAAGCTGACCCAGACACCTCAGTTGGATAAAGAAACAGAAAAAATTGTATAAGTAGCAAAACAAAACAGGGGAAAAAATGTATAAAAAAAGTGGATCCGAAGATAAGTTGTGGCGCCCGTAACTTGACCTGAATACGTTAGTTATTAACAAAAATGCAGTTTTTAAAAAAAGGAAAAAAAAGAACACCAAAATCAGTTTTGTTGTCTGAGCAGTTCGAACTCTCGCGCGCCAAATCTGCCAACACACAAACAACAACTCGGCCACAACTTCTCCTTTGTCATTTCTACTATACAAATAAAAAATATAACAAGCCCTGACTAAAAAAAACCGAGCTCATGTAGGCGCGAAGCAGGAGACCAAATGTCCAATCCACAGTAACAAACAGTGAATGGTCGATCTCCTTTAGCTCTTTAGCGAGTGAACTTGCCCGCGCGTTGTGCTGGGTTCTATTTATGTAGAAAACTGATTGATTTTATGTGTGTTGTAATTGGTGATTTTAATATCTAATTAGTAAAATTGTTGTATCGAACATGTTGATGGTTGAGTTTATTTTAACAGCAACAACTATTTAATCGGCAAATAGCAAAATTACAACCGCTAAAATCTATCTCAAATGGATTTTTTCTTGTTGATTGCTATTGTATGTTGATTTATTTTATTCATAGATTGCAAAACTGCAATTGATTGATTGTTTGGTGTGTCTTAATTATTTTGATAATTATATAATCGGTTGATTAAAGAAATGCAATCGATAAAATCAATTAGAGATGAATTACTTTTTTTTGTAGTCAATTGGGCACTCGATGGAGGTTGGGTGTGTCGTAATTGTTCGGCTTATTATTCTTTTTTTTCTTTTTTCTTTTTTCTTATTCTTCAAGTCAAATAATTTCTTAAGATCAAATAATTTTTTTTTTGTTTTGTCATTTATTATATTTTTAATTGCTTTCTTGAAGAAAAAAAAATTATTAGGTGTTGAAATTTCTAATTATTGTAGATAAGGCATTCAAAATAATAATAATTATTATTTGTCAATTCATAGTTAACACTTCATTTCATAGTTACAAGACCAGTGAGGCAGCTCATCATCATGAGTTAAGCTGATTCTTATAAAATAATAGTATTCTAAAATTGAAAATATATTTCTAAGATTAATGTCAATCCGTTAACTGAGACAAAAACAAAACATACATACCTGAAAAAACAAGTGCGACGATGAAGAACAAGTTGAAAGTAAGCTTATTCATCCCTTTATGACGATCTAATAACAAGTCGAGGTGCATGTTATTTATACTCGGAAAGGGTCACTAAATTAGCCCTTTTAGCATATCATTGATTGATTTTATTTTATTCTTAATATGCTATTAAAGAAAGTTTATATTTTGTTCCTCTTTTTGGGTTCATCATATAGCGAGGACATTATTATTTCATAAATCCTTTTGATTTTTATGATCTTCTAATATCCCTAGTTTTTATATTTTGCTTCTTTGTTTTGTAGAGAGAGATTATATTTGATTTATTGTCTAAAACGCTATCTCAAACAAAAAAAGGTGCAGGAAATAAAATAAGAACACACCCAATTTAAATGAATACTTATACAAGTATTTTTTTAAATCCATCTTTTTCGTATTTTTAAGAAAGGTAAATTTTAAAAAAGGTAACAATTTGAGAAGTATTTTTAGGTCAACTTTCCTTACCAGCAATATTTTTTTGTATTTTTTTTTATTTGGACAAAAAACATGTATTTTTTATCAGTAATATATTTTTTGAATGAAAATCAAAGGAAATTAAAAGAAATATTGATAGGATTTCCAACAATTTAAGTAGGAAGATTTTTTTTCTTTTTGTAAAGACTCTCTTTTCTTGATTATGTATTTCTTTTTTATTTTGAAACAAAAATAATTTGTATTAAAAATATTTTACAAAAAATTAGAGAAAATTACCTTGAATATATTATATTTTAAACATTGTTTTTGTTTTATCAATATTCTTTCAAAAATTACAATTTACATATGCGGTCAACCTGATAGTTAGAATTTAAACCATAAGATAAATATTTTATCATATAATATAACATGAGCAATCAAAATTTGATATTTATTGAAAAAATCCAATCAATAAAAATCAGATTTGTACAACATTATTAGGAGAAAGATTTATGGTCACATATGGATAGAAAGATTATTTAATTTAAATTTTTGAAACTCAAGTAAAAATTCATGCAACTTTTTAGATGATAAAATCAAGACTATGGCTATTTATAATACTGAATATATTTTCAAGGTTTTTATTTTTGTTACATAAAGTTATTAATTAATATTTTAATATAAAGTATTGGAAAATACTAGTTTTAAATTTTCTGTCATCTTTCTTGTTATATAAAGTAATTAACTAATATCTTAATATACCAACAAACATGCAATCCAAATTTGACATTTTTTTATTCGAATTTTATTTTTTAATTTTACTCTTAATTAAGAAATCAAAAACAATTAACATTGCATAGGATCAAATCATATAAAATAAAAATTCAAAAAATGTTCAGTGTTAGTGTTTTGAGTGTGGATGTATAGTGGTGGCTTCTACATGCTTGTTTTGGCATTGCTTTTTTAAAATATTTTTGAGAAAAAATGAATTTTTTTTTATTTTAAATTAATTTTTTATATTTTTAGATCATTTTGATGTGCTCATGTCAAAAATAATTTTTTCAAAAATAAAACAACATCATTCTGATACTTTTCTAGATAAAAATTATTTTGAAAAGCAACCTGAATTAGACTTACAGTCAAGTGAATATTTTGAAGATTTTCAGTTTCCTTGAATAGCTGATTGGTGAGAGACAATAAATTAATTACTACAAACAGAGAGAGATAGAAGCTCATGGTCTCGGAATAGTTAAATTTTTTTATTTTAAAAGTACAAGTATGTGTTAAGTTGTAGAGATAGTAAGGGAGAAATGGATTGATCCTGCTCTATAGGGAAATCCTTACTCTTGAGACACACTTCAAAGTTGGCTCCATATGTTGTATCGCCTCCAGATCTCACAACACCAGCAGCTCCCACCAAAGCCAAGTGCTTTGCAATAGTAGTCTGATCCTCAATTTTGAGTGCAGTGGCTACATTCTCACCCAACAGAGTGAAGGATATCCCAGCTGATGTTTTGTTCATCTTGAAATTTTTGAATTTTGTTTCACTTCTCAGGATGTAGGCAAGCTGCCTTCCAACATTCTGAATATCGAATCCTACCATGGTTGATCCATGCTTGGCACAAACTGAAGAATCTAAGTGGATATTAAAGTCTTTCTTGTCTTTTGTGATTTGAACAACAGATGCACCTGGAAACTGACGCGCAACAGCAAGATTTCTTTCAAGGCTAACACCATCATACCCACAATCATGATCCCACCAATTGGAGTCCAGAACTGGCCTCACAAGAATATGGGAAGTGGGCTCCAATGCTCGATACCTGTAAGAAGAATTGTCACTGTCAAAAGAGGGTGGGAGGACAAAGTCAGGCATGGCAACCGGAACAGTGGCAGGACCAACATCTTCCTGGTCCACATCTTCACCAATGCCACCGTAACCATCTTTGCCTTTCTTCTTCATCTCCTTCAACCTTTTCACCTTTTCTTGACACTGCTTCTTTTGAAGGAGTTTCACCCGATAATCGTACTCCTCCAAATAAGCTTTCCGTTGTTCTTTCGTGAGCTTCACGACATGAGATTTCTTCAAAGGCTTGAATGGTGGAAGGTGGTCATATTCATCCTCAATCTCTTCATCAGAATCTAATTAATCCACCCAGTCAATATCCAAATCAACATTGTCTCCACCCTGATCAGCAGGGAGTTTAGGATGAGGGCAAGACTACAATAGAGAAGACACCAGGTGGGGTAAAGGTAAAGAGCGGAGATGGAAACCAAAAGGCTTCTTGTGATCAAAAGGATCTCGAGGCTTGGCTAAAGAACTTGCTTCCGATAAAATCTTCAATGAATAACAAAGCAGTAATAATTGTGGTCTCCAACTTTGTCCATTCGGAAGGATATGTGCACTGTTTTCATTCATCTGGCACAGTGGATGGTTCTCAACAAGAGACATTGGATGCATCATTCTTGGATGTATCAGATGCAGATCATCAACTGCTTGGCTGATGGCTTGCTGAATAGCATGGGATCGTTGACCAATAAACATCTCGAAACTTAGGGGTGACCCGGATGGTCCATCAGGAGTAGGAGAAGTGGCATGGGTTAGGGTGACAGCAAAAATTTTCCATATTGATGAAGTGAGAGATTTTGTAAGCAATCTTAACATTGGCAAATCATTGAGATCTATTGAGTGGGTATCTAGACGATCAGTATACAGGACAACATCAGGAGGGAACTTGTTTATTGAGGTTCTTATAAATGGTAGTATTTTCCGCTTGATAGCTTCTTCCTTTATAGAGGACCTGAGACCTGGTGTGTCAATTATTCTGATTTTAACTCCATCTATGATTCGAACAACTTCCTTCAACATAGTCGTGGCAGGCTCAAATGTGACGGTGATTTTTTACGCTCTTCGCGCCCCGCCATCCCCCGTTTGATTTGGGGGAAACAACGGCGCGCGGTGAAAATGGGGTTGCTTATAGCCGTAAAATTTACGATTATAATTATTAGAAGTCGCCACCTAGTATTTGTTTTTTGGCCGTATGCACAAAAAACAAATACATTTTTATATTTTTTGAATTTTTTTGTAATAATAATAGTAGAAAAAAATACCTTTTTTTTAATTTTTTCTTTTTTTTTCTGGGTTGGGCTTCCAGCCCTCACGGGGTGGAAGCCCAAAAGGGTGTGGCTGGGCTTCCAGTCCTCACGGGGTGGAAGCCCAGATGTATGTAAACAGGCGAGCCGGGCATGAAGCCCGACCCGCTTACCCGGCCGGCCCGTGTGAACAGGGGGACGCAAATTGCATCCCGCTGCTCTCATGCACAGGGAAGACGATGATGAACAGTAAATTTTTCGACTGTGACGAAAGGTGTACCTGCTAGTACCGTTGGGTAGAGGAGGCCGAGATGATGATTCCTGTCGTGGTGGCGTCGAAAATGGAGGCCTGTAGTGGCCGGAGTAGGAGTTGGAAGTCACCGGTTTGCTACTGGTTCGAGCTTGTCGTTGCTGGTTGTGCGCTCGTCGGAGCTGGAGAAGAAGCTGGACCTGATGGTGGTCACGGTGAGCTACAAGTGGTGGCTTTCGACTGCCGATGGAGGACAGAGAAAAAATTCAAATCGGTCTCCGAAAATTCCATTCTCATCAATTGAACCCGAATTAAATTTAAGAAATTGATTTCTCATTGACTAAGTCTTTAATCAAATTAATTTGACCAATTTAAAGTATAATTAAGTCCTTGAACTTAATTAAATCCTTCAATTGAACCTTAAATTAATTCCTGATCATAATTAAACTTTAAATTTATCTACGATTAAATTGAATTAACCCATAAAAAAAATAATTATGTTTTGCCTTAAATCTGTATTTTCTCTATTTTTGGAACCAAAAAGATACGTTTAGACTCGCGAAAACAACCAAAATTTTCACATTGATTTTTATTTTGCCGGTTCTTTTTATTTTATTTATTTTATTTTTATTTTATTTTGGGGAGTAACCCAAAAATTGGGTTACGACACTTCATAGAGGACCTGAGACCTGGTGTGTCAATGATTCTGATTTTAACTCCATCTATGATTCCAACAACTTCCTTCAACATATGCATTGATCTCAACTTTTTTCTCACCGGAAATAGAATTAATTTCGCACTCTTTCCCACTCCAGTTTTCCCAAGAACCAAAATGTTCAAAGAGAAATCTAAATCATCTTTCCCCTCAGCTTCAAGCTGCATGGCCATTTTCTCAGCATTTTCAAGGCTGAACTCTTGATTAACATGTGCCCTTGTGCCATGACCAGCCTATGTATAACCTGTGCAACCATGGAATCTTCAGGAGATTGTCCAAGTCGCTGGACAAGCCTCAAGAACTTCACTGTGATTTGCTGTATCTTCTCAATCACCTTCTTATCTTCTTCATTCAAATCATTCTTTGCTACATCCTCGATTGTTTCTGACAGCAAAGCAGATCTCACAATTCGAAATGGGGAATCTGAACCAACAAGATGTTCTAGAGAAAATACCCTGGAACCATCAGTAGAGGTTAGTGCAACTCTGCCTCCATCCATACCAGCACTACTTGCTGCTTTCAAAAGAGCACCCAATGCATCTGACTCTAACAAGTCATTTCCTATTTGCTCTGAGTCAACGTCCCCTTCTTCTTCTTCTGAGTCTATAATAACCTGGCCATCAATTCTACTTGAAGATGCATCAAATAATCCCTCTCCAATTTGTTCATTGATTAAATCCATTTCTTCATCTGAGTTTGCAATAATCCGCTCATGAATACTCTGTGAATGATCATGGGAAACCTCCACTCCTGAAAGAGAATCAAATAGTTCCTCTTCCATTTGCTCCTGAACTACAACTACTAATTCCCTTCTGATTTGCTCCTTAACTATGTCCGTGTCCTCATCTGAGTCAGTTATGATTTGTTCATTAGTTCTATGTGAACGATCATGAGAAACATCAACCCATGAAGGAGAACCAAATAATTCATTTCCCATTTTTTCTATAATTATTTTTCCTTCTTCATCTGCATCTGCAACAATCTGCTCAACAATTCTCCCTGAAGCAGAATCAAATGATGCCTCTCTGTTTTTCTCCTTAACTATGTCCGCTTCTTCATCTGGATCTGCAGTAATCAGATGGTTTGAAAAATCATAAGATACCTCGGCAATCACAGTAATCTGCTCGTCAATTCTCCCTGAAGGAGAATCAAATGATTCCTCACTGCTTTTCTCCTTCACTATGCCCGTTTCTTCATCTGGATCTTCAATAACCTGTTGGTTTGAATAATCATGAGATACCCCGGTAGCTACAATATTCTGCTCATCTATTCTCCCTGAAGTAGAATCAGATTATTCCTCTCTTTTTTTCTCAATAACTATGTCTGCTTCTTCATCTTGATCTGCAGTAATCTGCTTGTTTGAATAATCATGAGATACCCCGGCAGCTGCAATATTCTGCTCATCAGTTCTCCCTGAAGGAGAATCAAATGATTCCTCTCTGTTTTTTTCCTTAACCATGTCTGCTTCTTCATCTGGATCTGCAATAATCCGCTGGTTTGAATAATCATGAGATACCCAGGCAGCTGAAGGAGAATCAACTAATTCATTTCCCAATTGCTCCTGAACTGTGTCTACTTCATCTGAGTCTGCCGTAATCTTCTCATCAATTTTCCGTGAATGATCATCAGACACCTTAGTCCCAGAAGGAGAATAGAAGGCTAACTTTCGCTCCAATTCACTCATGATATTTTCTTCTAAAGCCTCTGATATCAATTCCCTAGATCATCACCAGAAAGTAACTTTTTATGTTGTCAACATGAACCTATGATGAAACAACATGAACCTTACTGGGAAACAGACATGAAGCAACAATATCCTTGAATTTATTTTTATCTTCCACACCAAAAAGTCAAATAAGAACTTCGTCGAACTAAGAAATATCTATCTTATTATTGATAGCTCATCAACTTTTCACATATCCAAGATAAATTAATCGACCCTGGGAAACTCTCATGGCATACATAAGCAGAATATACAAATTGGTAAATAAATAAACATATTTGAAATAGCACAAAAATGTACTAAAGTCATATTCAACATCTTTATGGATCATTGTGCCAGTACCCAATGACTTAGTGGAAAATCATTTGACAAAGGAAGAACAAGAAATCAAAACTAAGGAAAACAAAGATAATTTCATGGTAATGCAATATATCAATTTCATTCTATGCTGCAAATTCTTAAAATCAAAAGGTCTAACGTTTCATCTTATTTAAAGAAAAAATGGAGGCACCAAACAACTTTGTTTTAGAGTTATTTATTAAATCTTGATCCTTCAACTTGTAACTTCTTAAAATTTGTAGTAGCAACACAAACATTCCAAAAGATTGCAAAATATCTCTGAGACAAAAAATCCCAATAATTAATTTACCTTACAATCAAAATCATAACCTTATCTGGGATCACGTGCAACACACAACAACCTCTCCAACCTATCCTCAAGCAAAACCCTTTACCAGTTTAATCAAGTCAAATCTCTATGCAAATCCCCTGTGTTACATTTTATCAAGCAGATGGCGTGCGATAGACCAAAACCAAGACCTCAAAATATACAGCACACCCTACAGCAAAAGTTCATTTCTTTTCTTCTCTTATCTCCTAACATCACAAGAAGTAAAAAGTGAAACCAAGAATAAGCTAACCATGAAGCAACGCATGATGAGCAGAAACAGGAGTGAGTGTTACATCAGACATACCTTCTTACTAAGGAAAAATGATTGGATTACGGATCTTGTAGCTTTCGGCTTGTTTTGAGAGTGAATATTGGAGAGTTTGCATGCAAAGAGGATTTGTGTTTTGATGAAGGATATTCGATAGCTAATGTGGTTACATTTGCAGACTTCACTCCTGTTTTTATGAGGCTAGAAATAGAAGATTGGAGATAAATTTGTGGACAAATGAAACCAAAAACTAAACAGCCTTTGTTCTTTAATGGGTTTCGTTATCTTGGATTCCCCAGCAAGGGCTACAAGCAGAAGTATCTCTTCTCAGTTCAACTTGCATGCAGTAAGGATTTTCCTTATCTTCAGCTCCATGTTTTGTTTTTTTCTAACAGTAAAATGCATTCTCGAAACAGTTTGTAATTGAAAGTGTTTTAAAAGTGTGTAGTATTATTTTGATTTAAAAAAATATATTTTTTCTAATTTTATTTTTTTAAAAAATAATCTCTTCTATTTTTTAATTTATTTAGAATAATTATTTATTTTTTAATTTATTTGATATAAAAATATTTATTTTTAAATAATATTTCTAACATCGTTAACATTGCATGATATTTTTTTTTCTTTCAAAAATTCAATGTGCTTGCCGATTTTGTATTATTGTTGTTAAACAAATATAATAAACAAATTTAAAATCAAAATTATTTCAATAAACAAATTTAACAAGCACAATAGGATAAATATCCTATTATACGAGATTAAATATTTTGATTTACACTTGTCTCTCAATTTTTTAAATTTTGTTTATAGATTTTTAAAAAATAAAAGAAAACATCATTCTTATGTATTTATGAATAAAAAACACTTTAAAAAGTAACATCAATCATGTTTCTAAACAGATCCACCAGGCTTCATAAATTGATCAGCAACTAACTCAACCAAGAAAGAAAGTAGATGTTAACTATCTTGTAGTAGGTAGTCCAGCGGTAAAAGATTAAGACTAAGAAGTTTGTTCTTTCTATGATCTCAGGTTCGAGTCATGTGATTACAATATGATGATCACTAAAGACTAACATGGTCGTTAACTTCAGCATCTGTGGAATTAATCAAGGTACATGGACATTAATCCAGACATTCAAGTTAAAAATAATAAAAAGTAGATGTTAATGTCCTTGTGCCAATCATACCTTACATCTAAATCAAACACTTGTTGGGAACCATCAATATATTTGGAAAAACTAAGCAAGGAGGCTGATTCTGTACACAGCAGATTGGGAAACCAATGTCGCAATTGTCATCGAAGTAGGATCATCCCATACCACCACCGTAGATAGATATCAGCTCACCAACTATGGCGGCTGCATGCTAGCAACACCCTCAACTGCGGAACACCACCAGCAGCAGCACTGCACATGCAGGTCCTTATTGAACCACATAGCACTTCACTAATATAGCATCCCTCTCATGGTACATGTACACCATAAAACAGGGCTAAAAGACTGTTTTGAAGTGTTATTTAGATTGTTTTTTAAAGTGTTTTTGTTTATAAATGTAATAAAATGATATTGTTTTATTTTTAAAAATTTATTTTTGATATCAGCACATCAAAATAATCTAAAAAACACAACAAAATTTAATTTAATTTAATTTAATTTAAAAAATAAAAAAAATTCATTTTTTTTCAAAAATATTTTTTAAATGAACTGTCAAACACCCTTTAAATCAGGTATATATCTAACCAGAAAATGAAATCATTTCTCTACCTCCTGGATGGACTGTATTCCAATTTATTTGCAGGCCACGTTATCTTCTTGTCTAAAACCATCTCGTAAAAGTCCAAAAGATTGGAACCAATCAGGATTTACATTCAACGCTTGATGTATCTCCAACACATAATCATTCATTATATACACAATATGTCGGAACAAATGATTCTAAAATGTATCTGGAGTTTTCACTTCTATAGGTCGTATCTGACTAGTTATTTCTTTCTGTCTTAGATAATTTGATTTCATTTCTACAAGTAATTTGAAATGAAATGAAATGAAATGATTTTATAATTATACTTTCCATATTAAAAAAGAATGCAAATGCAATGGACAGTGAAGAATGTGGCTTCTTTTTTTAAATCTCATATAAATTAATATTATTATTACTATTATTAACACATTTTTATTTGATAATTACAGATGAAAAACCTTACAAATCAAAATGTTTTATCAACTAGCAATACCCCCAACATCAACTAATATTCTGACTTCAAACATTAACCCGACATCAACCAGCAGAATTCACCATGAATGACAAAGGTAAACAACCTCAAGTTAGATGAGAAGACAATGCACATGATACTTGATTTTTTCTTGAGACAATTAACGATTTCAATATTAAATTTCCAAAGCAACTAGAAGATAATAACAACCAAAAAATTTAATGGTCTTTTATGAGGAAGATTTAATGTTACTTGACTATTATTATGGCTAATCTTTTATTGGGAAAGAACTTACAAATTCATTATATGTTATCAGAAAATACTATTTAGTATATTCTAGATATACAAATGAGTATAAATCTTTAGGTCCATGTAAAAATAAGAGATATCATGTACTAGATTTTTACCAACAACGACAATTAAAAAGTTGAGAAGAAGTATTCAGTTCTGCACACTAATCCATATTTTATGACACAAAACAAATATCTAAAGCATGGAAACAGAAGTGAAGAATTTCACAAAAGATGCGCTCAAATCCTTATAAAATGCAAGTTCAAATTATATTTGGTATTAATGGATTTACATAGATATATTAGAGAGAAGTTGCAGAAAGATATCACATTCTCATAAATTTTTTGTCATCCTAATTTGGTTCTCATTTGGTTCCTAATGATTTTGAAGTGATGTTGTTTCATGTTCACAAATCCATGGATACAATAGCTTTCTTGAATACAATATATTCATGATGAAATTGCAATTAATTTAATGTGACAATAATATCACTTCACTTCAAAATGTATTTATTAAAACATCTAAACTAAGTGTTATTAAATCTAGTCCAGCTGATCAAGTCAATTTAGTAAAACTTTTGACTTTAACTTAATTGAGATTTTAAATTAAATCTAGTAGTTTAATCCATGACCCATTCAAAACCTGATTTTGTTTTTTTAAATGATATTTATTTTATTTTATTAAAATAAAGTTATGAAGTTTTAGATTACTAACCAATCACATCTAAATCTTCAGTGCGGTCTCGTCATGATGAAATTATCTTAAAAGCTAAAAGAGGTTGCGGTTTTGAACAATGTTCTGGCATTGTTCATCTAGACTCAGATTACTATGCACGGGAACAATCAAGTTACTTTATAATATTATTATTAGTTGTAGACTACACCTCAATAAAAATGTCGCTTGGCCTGGTGGTTAGAGAGCGCCCAAGCGAGGCGTGGCGCGAGAGTTCGAATCCCTGTAACAACTAATTTTTGGAATAATTAAAAAATACATTTATATTATTATTATTTGTATCCGACAACTGCCCAAAGACGTTGCTTGGCCGAGTGGTAAGATCGCTCCCCACTTCGCGGGGCGTGAGACTTCGAATCTCCCTGCCAACAAAAATGATAAAATTGAAAGTACGTATCACTTCATTTAATATTAATGGAATGATTTTGTTTTGTTTTGCCATTTATTTTGTTTTTTAATTGTTTTTTCTTAATATTTTTAGGTGTTAAAATAACGATTGTTTGTAAGTTTTTTTTCCTGATAAATATGTTATACTAATTATGTTTTTAATATTTATTTAATATTAGCATCTTAAAATATATATAAATAAATAAATTCCATAGGTTTTTTTATATATAATTAATATAAGTATTCTAAAATTCTTGTCATCGATAGTATGAACAATAATAATTATAATATGAATTATTTATAATAATATTTATAATAACAGCTACAATAATTGTGACAATTTAACAATCATGATAATAATAATGACAATTATAATCGAAGTAATTCATCAGTTGATGTTATTTTTCTTTAAGGTTGACTTATGCGGGTTTTTTATGTATGATATTTTATATCTAATATCACATAAACAAAAAATATATGAAATGATACGAAGACAAAACGGGTAGAAAATTAGGACAGTTTTATCTTCAGTGAAAAATATACAGGCAAATTGCCCTCCACTTTGCCGTACCCATAAACAAATTTTTTAACATGCAAAAAAATATTAATAGTCTTAGATTATTTTATAATGCTATATATCTAAGCAAAACAATCAGCCTACTAATACTAATAAAAACTCTAATAAAAATTAAAAGTCAAAACTAAGAGTATAGATACATAAATATAAATAAATTATTTAAAATTATACGAAAATTATTGAAAAAATAAAAGCATCGAAACGAAATCAAGAAATAAAATATTTATTTATTTTTTCCTTATCTCACTTTTAATTTTTTAAATTTAATCCTTCCATTTAAATTATTAACATATTTTGTTTTTATTTCGGCCCACATATTTTTAATTCTTTATTTTAATTCTTTTATTTTTTAAATATATTTCTAAATAGTCTCTATTTTTATCCATGTTCACCGTAACATAAATCCCTATGGACAACAACAGTAATGCTCAATTTTTGGTTCGGTTTAGGTCGATTCGATTCATTCCGTTCGCTCGGTTCATGGGTCATGTAAGTGTAGCTCTTTATTGTGATATTTTTGTTTAGTCCCTGTACTTTCAATTGTATTTTCTGATTTTATTGTCATTATATAGGTTTTGATTTGTTTTAATTAGGTCATTCAATTGAAATTGATTGTATATTATAGTTTCATTTAGGTCCCCATTCTTTGAATTTTTGAATTGGTTTAAAATCCTTAATATTTTCGGTATCAAAGTTTTGAATTATTTAAATTTTATCCTTTCATGCAAATTTATAAAAAAAAATCCTTAATATTTTCGTTATTAAAGTTTACTAATTTAATTTAAAATATTAAAATAATCAGTTACAACACGTATAAAATCATTAAATTTCCTACATAAAAAAAAAGCCTAGATAAAGAATTCAAAATAATTATTATTATTATTATTAGGTTTTTTCTTATAAATATATGAGACTAATTATATGTTTTAATATTTGTTTAATATTATTGCCTGAAAATATATATATTGAGAGAGAAAAAAAAACTCATTTTTAACATATTTTATCTATTACAATTTTACTAATTGAATATTAAAATAACTAATTACAATTTTACTAATTGAATATTAAAATAACTAATTACAATTTTAAGTTTATTTCTTAAATTTTTTTATTTTATAATATTTCAAATCTAATATTACTAGAGGAAATGGAAACTCATAAAAAAAATACGACTCACTTCCTATTTTGATCACAATATTCTTTTTAGCAGGAAAAAAAATTCATTTCTAACATATTTTATCTATTATAATTTTACTAATTAAATATTAAAATAACTGATTATAATATATAAAAAATCAATTAATTTTCTATATAAAAAAAAATTGAACGCGCCAGCAAGTTATCTCGTAACTTTTATAAAAATGAAACATCTGGTACGGAGGGTTGAAATTTTTGTAAAATAACTCTGAGCAGGGCTGCTTTTTAGCCTTGCCTAATTTCGGTCCTAGAAAACAATTGGGCCTGGCATATTTCAATCCCTGTAAGCTTTGAAACTCAAAAACCACAAAATGCCCCTCCTCCTCCATCACCTCTGCCATGGCGGGTACGCCTTGCGCCACCTTCACTTTCCTCTCAACGTCCACAATCCAAATCCCGCACGCCGCCCCTCGCAGATTTCGCCCGAAACCACTCCTGTCTTCCACTTCATTCCCATCAAAACGCATAAAGAGGAAAAACCACTTGCGTCCCAAAATCCTAAAAACCCTAACTAAACCCTTCCCTACCGCGCCTCTACCTCTAATAAAAACAACCCAACTTCATAACGATACCGTTGACGACACACATTTGAAGGAAATCCTATCAAGTGTAGAATTAGAGGCTGACAAAGTTGAAGAATCTAACGTCTCGGAGACTGTTAGCTCGGCAGGAGAATACAGCGACAGTGTTGGTAAATTATCTGTGAAGTCTGTATTAAAATATAGTGCTTATTTTCTTGGGGTTTTGTTGTTTCAAACAATTTGTGCTGTATGGTTATTTGGAAATGCTGACTCTGAAGGAAAATAAAGGAATTTTAATGACAAATGGAATGTCTTGTCGGATGTGCATGGAAATGAGGTTTATGTTAGTGAGAGTGAATTGGAAGAGAAAATCAGTGAAATTAAGGTGATGGCGAGAGAAGCGAGAGAGAGGGAGTTAATTGAGGGTGATAAAGAGAGTGAGCTTGAGAACGAGATTGGTGCGCGATTGGTTAAGTTGGAGAAGAGGTTGAATTCGAAGAGTGAGAAGTTGCAGGATTCATTCACGGAGTATCTGGGGTTGTTTGGGGATTTTAGGGATGGTTCGGATTCAAAAGAGGAAAATAAGACGTTGATGTTTAAAAAGAAGTTTAGGTTTAAGAGTCCATCGATGGATGCGAGGAGTACTCCGAAATGTTTTTCGGGTTTGAAGGATGATAGTGGTGTTAGTAAAAGCGGTACTGATCTGAATGGTTTGTCTAGAAAAACTGATGTGAGGTTTTTGAAAAAGGACACCGGAAGGAAAGATGGGAACGTGCAGTTGAATTCAGTGAAAAGTAAGGGAAACAAGGTGGAGAAGAAAGGGGCAAATTTGCGAAAGGAAATGGGATCCGGTAATGTTCTTAAAACTCTGATGATTGTGTGATTGTTTTATGCTTTTGATTGAATATTTATCAAGCTCAATTAACTTTTGTGAATGTTCTTGGCAATAAGGAATTAATGATTGTATAATTAAACTTTTTCAGCATAGTTTTGGATGGTGCCAATTCTGGACGCGTTATTACTTCTGCTATCAGTTGAATTTCAGATACATTTTGTTATTAAAACTGTCTGCAAACCTGGGGTGTTTGTAAAATCTTTCAGGCAGTGTCCATGAGATCAGGGAAGGAAGGCCTTCAAATGAAGATCCAGAGGCAGGAAAATCAAGAGATTGGGAGACCTTAAATTCTGAAAGCTCGACCAAAGAAAACCAGGAAACCTCCATTAAGGCTGAAAAGCCTGCTGCTACATCGAGTAGAAATGGTAGCAGAGATCCTGGAAAGAGACCATTGGCATATAAATTTGGGGATAAACAATCAGATATGCAGAAAGATTTGTGGTGGTCGAATCTTCCTTATGTTTTAGTAAGTAATTGAAACTGTGACCCTATTGTTTTTTTAAAGTATAGAGCATTTGGAAAAGCTGTGATTGTGAACAAGTACAAGGCTTCCTTTCAAAAATCACTTATGTTAAATGTTTGTGAATTAATGCCTCCAAATGCTTCTTCCAATTTGTATGCTAATCATTAATAGGTACAATTTCATTGCATTTCATAAGTAATAACTTGATATGTGCCCAGGCTATCCTTATGCGTAGAGGTTCAGAACATGAAGAATCTGGTGGACTTTATGCTCTAAGAGTGCCTTCTCAGGCGGATAAGCACGAGGACTTTTCTTACATGAAAATATGACTTTGAGGATTTGCCAAAAGTCCTAGTTAATTTTGGTTTCATGATTCACAATAATAAGGATGCATTAAATTGTGTTTCTATATTGAATAAAAATTCCATATCTAATATGGAAACTAAGGGGTGGCACCATGTTGGAGTAAATTCCCCTTTTTATTTTTCTATTGCAATAAAGGATTCTTTTCCTTACAATGAGAAAAAGAGGTGGCCAAATTTGAT
The DNA here is from genome assembly GCA_032356905.1 of Salix exigua. Classification (NCBI taxonomy): domain Eukaryota; kingdom Viridiplantae; phylum Streptophyta; class Magnoliopsida; order Malpighiales; family Salicaceae; genus Salix; species Salix exigua. Next base: position 12,588,046 of record CM063595.1, on the reverse strand, counting down.
GTCTTAATTATTATTTGAACCATAATATTTCAATTTTGGTTTTTAAGTTTAGTTGGGTTTGTTTTGGTCCAAATTAAGTGTTTTAGGTTTGTTTTAGGCATTAGACTTGTGTTAGTTGAAAGCCTAATGGTTTCTAACTTATAACGGGTCTATTAGGGTTAAATATCTTAGAACTGTAAAATATTTTGTAGCTGCAAATTTTGGCAACCTTCAAATTAATAATATTATTTTGTTTTACTTGAACAAACATGTTATTTGTTGTGACAAAGAAAAAAATCTAACTTATCAAGGTATAATGGACCTTGCAGTGTCAATTCATGAATTCTAATATCTCTCATTCTTAGTTACATGTTAACTATGGGTCAAGGTTCTCAAACTTGATTTTCAGCTTTCTAGGAGAATTATCATATTCGTTGGAGGTTTTTCGACCACGTGATCAAGAGGTCTGTATTATGTTAAATGATTTAACTTGCATCTTTATAAGATGTATGATGGTATTTAGAAATGAGATTGATTTAAATTGTGTATACAAGTTAGAGAAATTACATGCCAAATTAATTAGTTGTGTTAGAATTGAAATTGTTATGTATAGAATACGCAAAATGTTTGAATATGGATGATATTTCTTATGTATTCTATACATAAGAATTTCAATTCTAACACAATTAATTAACTTGGCATGTAGTGGGTTCCATACATATCATGGTAGTGGATTCCGTACACAGGGGAGAGAGGTATGAGAAACGAACAAGGAGGGGACATATTTGGCCACCTAGGGATTTTGATGATCTGGGGGATATAGACCAAAATATGGGTAGTATTAAGTTAAAAATCCCAGTCTTTAAGGGAAAAACTAACCCTGAAGCTTACCTAGATTGGGGAAAAAAGGTGGAGATGATATTTGACATCCATAGGTACTTTGATGAAAGGAAGTTTAATTTAGCTGTTGTGGAGTTTATTGATTATACCATGGTTTGGTGGGAGAGATTGGTGATAGAAAGAAGAAGGAATAGAGAAAGACCAGTTAACACATGGGAGGAGTTGAAGACAGTAATGAAGATGTATGTTCCTAAACACTATTATAGGGAGTTGTTTAATCATTTACAAATGATTACACAGGGTAGTAAGAGTGTGGAGGAGTATCAGAAAGAATTAAAGGTGGTTATGATTAGAGCTAATGTTAATGAGGATGAGGAAGTCACTATGTCCAGGTTTTTGAATGGCTTGAATAGAAACATAGCTAATGTTGTGGAGTTGCAATCATATGTTGATTTGGAGGAGTTAGTACACTTAGCCATTAAGGTTGAAGGACAATTGAAAAGGAGGGATAATACACGTTCTGGAGCCTATACGGGGTCTTTTTCGGTTTGGAGATTGAGTTATGGAAGAGAGGTTAGTGCACCAATAAAGCCATTGGTGACTTCCAAAAATGCCGAACCTACCTCTATGAAAAAAGCATGTTTTGGCCTATGATCAAAAACTTAAGGGAGAAGTCCAATCGACCGATTTTGGGCAAAATGTTAAATAATCCGATGTTGATTCAATAAATTACTATAACTTAAAGGGACTATATGTGGTTCTAAGCCAGCAAACACCATTGAATTTATATGGTGATTGTAGATAGGTTTGCTTTTTAGATGACCGCAGGGAGTTGCAACAGGTTTTGAGGAATATTTCGGTTAATACATAATGTTATTTTTGTAATAGGGTACCATGTGATGAGAAGAAAAAAATTGATGAAAAATGTGAATATAGCAGATGATTTATACCATATTATCTTTCCCTAAAACCCTTTTTCTTTCACATGAATATGCAAATGGAAAAGCATATAGACCACACAAGGAAACCAGTTTGAATCATAGCACCAAACACCACCCATTACAGCAAGACCCCACAAAAAACCTGCACGGTTAAAACCAAAGCATTCCAATATTCAACTAGTTAAACAAAAAACAAAACACATTAATAGACAAATGAGGAAGATTATACATATATAGCTCATCAAACTTCACATGTCACTTGCATGCTCAAGTGACGTCGATGAGGGATTTGATAAATCTGTCTCTGTTGTCTAAAACATCTGTTTAGCCAATTTAACTAACTAAAATGGCTTTTTTTAACTTGGATCCTTGTGATGCAATCATCTCTACCTCTCCTGTTACATGTGTAATGTCACCGTTCTCCATTGCTTTGTAAAGACAAGCTACCTCTTCTTCACCTTCACCATGTTGTTGTAGAAACTCGATCAACCCATTGATTACTTCACATGTCACTTGCATGCTCAAGTGACGTCGATGAGGGATTTGATAAATCTGTCTCTGTTGTCTAAAACATCTATTTAGCCAATTATAACTAACTAAAATGGCTTTTTTTTAACTTGGATCCTTGTGATGCAATCATCTCTACCTCTCCTGTTACATGTGTAATGTCATCGTTCTCCATTGCTTTGTAAAGACAAGCTACCTCTTCTTCACCTTCACCATGTTGTTGTAGAAACTCGATCAACCCATTGATTACTTCACATGTCACTTGCATGCTCAAGTGACGTCGATGAGGGATTTGATAAATCTGTTTCTGTTGTCTAAAACATCTATTTAGCCAATTATAACTAACTAAAATGGTTTTTTTTTTAACTTGGATCCTTGTGATGCAATCATCTCTACCTCTCCTGTTACATGTGTAATGTCATCGTTCTCCATTGTTTTGTAAAGACAAGCTACCTCTTCTTCACCTTCACCATGTTGTTGTAGAAACTCGATCAACCCATTGATTACTATCTCCTCGAAACAATTTTCATCCATTCTAGTTTCTAGATATCCAATATTGACATCACAATGAAAGACTAAAGAACTACCCATATCATATGTGTCTTCCTCACCATGACCATCACAACCATGAACATCACTGAGTTGAATAAGAAGACAAACGAGACAACCAATCCTATATGAAAATACTTATTAGATACTAAAAAAACTAAAGTTAGCTAATTATTATGAATTAGATTGTGTGCTTTAGATTATGAAAACGGTTACCATATGCAACGTTGATGCCTGCAGTGGCTTTAAATCAGAGAGTTATGAAAACACAAGTAACCATCAAAAACATGTTGAGCTCCGGAATATAAATTTGCCCTCGATGTGACAACGAAGTGTGCACCACCTTGACTCTAGGGAAGTATCAATCAATGCACACTGTTGCACTACAGAGAATGTTGTTGATATCAAGGACTAGCTTGCAATGATGGAAGCCAATACCGACAATATAAATTGTGGCCAAAATAGATATTCTACACGGGAGAAAAAAGAATGTAAGCCTTTATCTCTATATATAATTAATCTCAACAGCAAAAATAAGAACAATGACGATGGTACTTACGAGGAATTGAGCGATAGAAAACAACACCAACATCTTTGGTGTGTTTTCGTAGGTAGGAGCATTGGCCAAGATAGGCAAGCACTATCGATGGCAACAGTACAACACAAGAACTGAGCCAAATATAGTGAGCATTAAATTGCCAAAGATCAACGAATAAAGCTTCTGAACCTGGTTTTGAGCAATAAAAAAAGTTACATTAAACAAGTACATGATTACAATGTCCAAATAAAAAGATAAACAAAATTTGATTAGTTTTGATGACAAACTATGCTAGATCAGTGATAGGCAGCTTCAAATAATGAAACTAAAAACTCCTAAAGGTTGAAGTTGACTATGTTTATTTCAACTCTTGATTAACAAACAACATGGCTAAGGTTGATTAGAGTTGGTCAAGTCTAGCTGAATTTTCGATATTATAAACTATACTTGATTGATGGTTATTAATTTCAATCATTGATTCCTATAAATAAAAGAAAATAAGGAATCAATAATCAAATTTAAGGATGCAAATGGTATTGCTAAACAGATAAATATTATACAAAATGCATACCCGTCAAACACAACATGATGCCAGCAAGAGATTTCCAAGCATTCATAGGATTTTTGCTGAAGTAGACCCATACATAATATGGGTTGAAAGCTTGTAGCACTCCTGGATCATATTTCACCAAATTAAAAAGTCCAATAGAAGTTATTGAGAAGAACCAGTCTAGAAGAATCGGGGCAAAGATGTTGCCGAGTTTTCCACTTCCAAATCTTTGTAGTTGGAATAAAACAACTAATAGCACTACTGATATCCACATGACTTGAGAATCGGTAAGTGAATGAGAAGCATACGTAATGCCCGTTACAGTAGAAATCACTGCATAGAAATTCCTAAATATTAGAAATGTTATTCTAATCACATATAGAAATAATGAAATAATTGTTTTACCTGAGATGCATGGTGTGAGAATACCATCCCCAATCACCATGGAAACACCAAGAATCGTCAACAAGAGCAACAAGTATTTCATAATTGAATACCTCTTCTCACGTGCCTTGTGCTGCTCTCTATCTCCAACTTGATGACTTGGCATCAAGCTTATGTCCATATAGCGAGATATTAGAGCATAAATTGCAACAATTCCTCCTGCCATTAATAATAACCAACAAAAGTTACTCAAATCCTCAATAGTGCAGCAGTCAATTGATTGTTGAAATTAAGAAGTGAATTTATCAAGCTACAATAGGAACAGTAAAGTAAATGGAAGAATGTTTCTCAATCCATGTAGCATAGTTTTGTATATCACATCTCTAATAGGAAGATGAAGATGATAAGCCATTGATGATAACTGAAGTCCTAATAGCTACTGTGTGATCAGAATTCACATTTTCCTTCATAACCTTATTAACCGTGGATATGCAATGCATCAATATTTGGTGCAACTCTGATGGAGTCACCAGTAGATTTTTTTTTTACCGGTGATAGTTACAGTTTTACCGACAAAAAGCTTTTGTCGGTGTGATTATCAAAACACAATTACCGACAGAAAATACATTACATTACTGATAGAAAATTTATATTGGTAACAGTTACATCTAAACTGGGTTTGTCAAATAACAAGAAAAGAATACCAATAGCAAATTAAGAGCATACCAACAAACAACCACCTACAACATATCAAAATATAAAAACAGTGTTGACATCCTTCTAAATTCATAATTTTTTATAAAATTGGACTACCAGCTGAAGCCATTCCAGTTCTCCACTTCTAAAAATGTGATAGCCATTTACGACATCAAAAAGGAGAGCAAGAGATACAACATATATTTCATAGTAACATTTTTTTGGTTAAAATTTGAAATTTTTTATTTTCTATCATCCTTTGATGGGTTTTTTTTTTGCATTTAAAAAGTTATCTCTTTAGGAAAGTCATTATATATATATATATATATATATATATATATATATATATATATATATATATATCCATTGCTTTTTATGATCAAGTCTCTAAACTAATCTTGATTCAATTCACATAATACTATATCGATTATTATCATCATTGAAGTACAATCTTAACAACAAATGAAATGGATGAATAAGGTACTTAGAGGTCAACTGCAAGGATTCAACGTATGTATAAAAAAAGAAGCAAAACATGGATTATGGAATAAACATTTAAGCTTACCTTCTCCATTATTGTTGGCGGATAAGACCATAAATGTGTACTTTCCGATTGTAATGGTGAGGATGGCGTAGATGATAACCGATAAGGCTCCTAAAATGTCATCAGGGTCTTGGATACCAATAGGAAAGGTGCTCGACAACACATATAAAGGAGACGTGCCCAAGTTACCAAACACGACTCTAATGCATTGGAATGCCAATTGTATAATGCCAGACAAATGTTTGCCCTGCATAATAAGCTTAAAGTTTTAATTAATTATTCATGGCCCTACTAAATATTAAAAAACTAAAACAACTAAAAAAAAGCTTACAAAAACACAAGAAATCTCTAAATAAGATTGAACTCAAACCTAAACATAGAAGATACCATGAGTGGAGTTTAAGTACAAAAGACATTACATGGTGGGCGGTGCATCTTGAATCATCATTGCCTCTCTCGGTTACAGTCTCTTCAGGAATTTCCAGAAGTGGTACAATATGATCGGTAGCTTCCTCCACCTTTGATGAAAATTAGGTTAGTGACTATGGAAGAGAAAAAAATATAAAGTATTATATCTTTAATATTTATATATGTATAGAGAGGGGAGCTTAATTATTGAACATTAAAAATAAATAAACAAAGAAAAGCTCATGTAAAAATCTTTAAAGAAGACTCCAACTCAAAACAAACAAAAATACCTCTTCCCGAATCTCTTGTTCCCATCCATCTACATGGGGTATCTCTTCTTGAATATGTACGAGTTCTACACCATGATCCTAAAATACATACATGAGATTATCAATTATCGGTATTTTGAGGAATAAACAAAAAATGATCGAGAAGCAAATAAAAATCTTCATCCTCTCGTGCCTCACGTTCAGGTTGACTCTATACAAAAATCAAACAGAACATTGACCAGGCCTAATTATATTTTTGAAGTATTTTCAAGGCTAAGCTGTCAAGGGTTGAAATCAAACATAAATTTGGTCAAACGGTATGAAAGAGCACCGTTCTGTCAATACTTGATGACAACTTATTTCAATGAAATAGAAAAACTAGTCCAACTCTGAATTCCTTTTCCTTTTCCTTTTTTTGTTCTTTAAGGCTTCTTTTGCAATCTACACTTATATAAATGATGCCAGATCTTTAAATGTGGCATAAGGTTAAACGTTGTTTCCATCATCTGTCAAATAAAACACACGGTTATTTGTTGATGTCCATATTGTAGGATCATGGTGTAGAACTCATATATATATATATATATATATATATATATATATATTCATATATTCATATGTTATTATGATTAATTATCTATGGAAACTTCCAAACCATGGACAGACACACTTCTCCACTATTGAAATATCTAGAATAAATCAACACTGGTTGGGATTAAGAGATAGAAAGAGCTGGATCGGCTAAATCAATTAATATACCTACAGACTATTAACAATCTAGATTCAGACAGGTTACAAAAGCCACCATCTATAAGCTTTCAATCGGGAATTCTGTTGAACCCTTCAAATAAGCTATGATCGTGATATTTAAAATTATAAAAGGAATATGAGCGACAACTTATTCAATTATCAGCCCTAATGTTGGGTTGACGAGTACAAGGGAATAGTTTGATGAAGAAACTGCAAAAAATAACGTTAATTTATCTCCTTTGATTTCAAAGTACATACCACTATCTGTGTTCTGTTCCTTGTTTACTGTTTACTCTAATATTATGACTAACCACACCTATCACGCAGCAGCCTGAACATCCATCCAAATACATTCCATGCAGTTTCTTGCCTCCTTCAAGGATTTCCATCTCTTTTTTTTAATTAATATTATTATACAATAAACCACTTTCACCGTTCATTATTAATTATGATTCTACAATATGGACATGAAATTATTAATTATAAAAAATAAAAAATAATATAACCTGATGAGAAGCCATCTTGATAAGAAGAACAAGAGTGGAAGGATTGCTCAAGAAAAGGATGCTTTGGATAAAATTCTTGCAGATCAAGCTGAGAGGACACCTACTTCGAAACCTTCTACGCCACCTCCACAAGCGGAGAAACCCAGCTAATTCTCAGCAAATGCTTTGCAAATTAACGCAGGCGTTGCTGCAATAACAGATAATGCACCAGGTAACAAATTGTATGAAGAAGACGAAGGAGCTGGAAATTGGGTTCAAATTGTATGAAGAAGACGAAGGAGCTGGAAATTGGGTTTACTTGTTGAAAAATGTGTACAGCACACTTATTTAATGGAGCCTTCGAGCCTTCGAATTAAGTTGACAGAGGCCTCTCATTTCTAAGTTTTATAAACAAAACAAAAGCATGGCCGGCTTAGCTCTCCTCTCATTTAAACTTATTTGATGGAGCCTTCGAATTAAGCTGACAGAGGCCTCTCATTTCTATGTTTGATAAACAAAACAAAAGCATTGTATTTAGAAATCATTGATGAAGCAGAGCATTTCGTTACAAATCATTAATAAAGAAATTGTTGGAAACATTTTTTTAAAAAAATATTTTTAGCATGAACATATTAAAACAATCTGAAAATATATAAAAAATAATTCACTCCAATAGTATACTTAATCATGCAACTAACTGTAGGTTATTTCTCATAACATCATTTCATTTTTCTGCTTTATTTAATAAAAAACAAACTGAGCAAACCATGAATGTACCCTCTAATTGTTGAGATAGTGTCTGTTTTGCCAACAAACAATTGGATTTCTAAATGGCATCTTATAATTTTGAGCATTCCCTTACAAAAAATGTTTGGCCAGGTAATTTATTTTACTCATGTGGACCTTTCTTTTTATAAAAAAAAATAAAGAAAAAGAAAGATTAGTTCTGGTTAATCCAAAGATAGCCCCACTGGGTTGTTGTAAGTGATATGGTTGATGATACGGGGGCTTCGCAAACTAGAAAAGAAAGGCGTTTAAGCAACAAAACCAGTCGTTAATAAGATATAATTTCAAATGATAAACATGAGAAATTAATAATTGGTATTGCTGTGTTTTTTTCCACCTTGTTCTTAACTCATCTTAGCAAGATTCTTTGTGAAGGTTGATGACCCAAATAACTCATCACAGACCATCTATGAATCATGGGTTGCTCCCAACAACTCTCCTACGGTGAGCATAATGCACAACTGAGTGATATTATCAAATACTCTAAAAGAGATCAGGTGTTGCAATGTAGCTTCAGACTCATTATTACAAATACTCTAAAAGAGATCAGGCGTTGCCCTATAGCTTCAGACTCGGTGGCACTGTGGACTTGATATTTACTCTAGTGCTTCGCGCGCGTACGTGAGCTTTTTTTTTCTGGTGAATGAACAGTGTATTAACGAATCTGCCCCCTGAAAACGACAAAAAAACACCACCGGTTTGAGGGGCTCTGCGGTCATTGTGCATTTCGGTCCGGCCCGGTCCAGTCCGCCGCACTTCTGATTTTTTTATTATTTTTCAAAATAAGCTAAATACGGATATAGCCTCGAATAACATAAAATTGATGACTTGGGCATAGGGGAAGACTAGTAATTGACCATATTTTTTTATTATTTCTTTCGGTTTACTGTCGGTGCGTGCGGAGAACGTGACCAACGGTATTCCATCTCATGTCCTGTTTAGGTGGCGCGTGAGGGGTCATACGATGCACGGAGATGGGCTACCCGAGTCTCCTTCGATGCGCCTCTGCGTGGTCTTCCTCCCGTTGCGGCGCGTTTCAGCAACAGGTGGTTGTGGACGCGGCGGTGGCCGGTGAAAGCCGCTGGACCCAATTCTCTCTCTCCTAATTGTAAAAGTGCAGGAGAGGCCCCTGTTTTTGTGTCTTTTTCACTTTGGTCCCTGCACTTTTAATTTTGTGTATGGTCTTAATTTTTGTTATATAAGTTTTTATTTAGTTCGATTGGGTTCTTCGATTGAAATTAATTCAATGTTAAAGTTTCACTTTGGTCCTCCTCCTTTTAATTTCCGGATTAGGCTTAATTATTTCAATCAATTCGGTACAAGTTTCGATTTTTTCGATTTTGTCCTTTGATTGAAAATGATAATATATTTGATTTTCATTTCGGCCCTTATACTTTTAATTTTTTGTTTTAATATTTGTAAATTTGATTTTCATGCCAGCCCTTATACTTTTAATTTTTGATTTTTATCCCTTTATGTTTATATATTCCTGTATATTCCTGGAATAATCCCTACTTTTGTCCATGTATATATAGGTGTACTCTTAACTTTGATTTTTAATTTTTGTTGTTTTCTTATTTGTTGAGGTGATATTGTTTTGAACAAAAAATAGCTCTTAAATTTTATTTTGTATCTATGATCATTTGAAAAATGATATTTCTATTTTTTTTCTCCCTTTTGTTCTTTCTTTTAGTTTATTATTGGTTTTTTAAAATTATTTTCAAGTTAGATGAATTTGTTTACCTGATATTTTTATTTTATTTTTTGTTTGATATTTTGTTAAATTATTAGGATTTTTTTAGCCTTTCATTTATTTTTGTTTTTTTCATTATTAACACAATAATAATAATAATAATAATAATAATAATAATAATAATAATAATAATAATAATAATAATTTTAGTTATTTTTCTTGCTTAGTCTTTTGTGAATGTTTTTCAGTTTTTTCCTCTTGGGATAATTTGATAATTTTATTGTTTTAACAATATTAACAATGATAATTTTAGATGTTGAGATTTCGATGTTGCTGTTTTTATAATAGGGTGTGATGATTTGTTTTATTATATTAAATTTTGCATATATAGATATTATATTTTAATTTTGCACCAGCAAATCCTATTAATTTCTTCAATCCCTACAATTATAAAAATTGTTTGCTCAGCCCGCAATGTAGTGCAGTCCATTTTTTTAATTTTTGAGTCAAATGATTTTTTTTCTAGTTAATAATTTTTATTTTTGTTTTATCATTTTTTTTCTTTCTTTTACTTCTTTTATTGTGTTTTTTATTATTATTTTCAAGTCAAATCAATTTGTTTTACCTCATAATTTTTATTTTAGTTTTTTGTTTGATCTTTTGTTAAAGTTATTAGGAATTTTTTAGTCTTTCAGTTATATTTGTTTTTCATTATTAACACAAGAATAATAATAATAATAATAATAATAATAATAATAATAATAATAATAATAATAATAATAATAACAACAATAATTTTAGTTATTTTTCTTACTTACTCGTTTGTTAATGTTTTTCAGTTTTTTTGTCTCGAGATAATTTGATAATTTTTATTTTTTTTTACAATAATAGCAATGGTAATTTTAGATGTTGAGACTTCGATGTTGTTGTTTTTATAATAGGATATGATGATCGGTTTTATTATATTAAAATTTTCATATATAGATATTATATTTTAATTTTGGAGCAACAAATCTTATTAGTTTCTTTAATCCCTACAATTATAAAAATTGCTTGCTCAACCCACAACATAATACGGTCAAATTTTTTAATTTTCAAGTCAAATAATTTTTTTCCAGTTAATAATTTTATTTTTATTTTATCATTTATTTGATTTTTTTATTTGCTCTTTCTTTTATTTTTTTTTATTGTGTTTTTTAATTTTCAAGTCAAATAGATTTTTTTTACCTAATAAGTTTTTATTTTATTTTTTTGTTTGATCTTTTGTTAAAGTTATTTGGATTTTTTAATCTTTCATATATTTTTGGTTTTTTTTAATAATAATAATAATAATAATAATAATAATAATAATAATAATAATAATAATAAGAAGAAGAAGAAGAAGAAGAAGAAGAAGAAGAAGAAGAAGAATTTTTCTTACTTACTCTTTTGTTAATCTTTTTCAGTTTTTTTCTCTAGGGATAATTTGATGATTTATTTTGTTGTGACAGTAACAGCAATGATAATTTTAGATGTTAAGACTTCGATAGTGCTATTTTTATAATAGGGTGTGGTGATATGTTTTATTATATTAAATTTTGCAAATATAAATATTATATTTAAATTTTTCACCAGCAAATCGTATTAATTTCATTAGTCCCGACAATTATAAAAATTGTTTGCTCAACCCGCAACGTAATGCGATAAATTTTTTTAATTTTCAAGTCAAATTGTTTTTTTTCAAGATAAATATATGAGATTATAAACTTATATGTAATACATATTCTTGAAACTAAATAAAAAAAATACTTTTTTACTTATATTTTGTTAGTATTAGAACAGTTAAGCTTTAGCCTGATAATATAAAAATCTCTTTATCGAAAAGAACTTTTCTTAAACCTTAAACAAACCAATGGTTAAAAACACATCACCTTAATTTATACCAGACAAGTAAGGTGTACTAACGATGATACATCATCTCTATATATAATCAATCCCCTTACCTATACTTTAAGACCAATTAGACTTCCTAATGACCAAAATACTAGGTGATCATCATTACACCACACGCGCGCAACAAAATGGCAAATCCATTGTTCACGCACACTCATGTGTATTATGGACTGGACATGTGCTCCCCTGCTTCGCACGCGCATGTGCTCCTTTGTTTTTTTGACACAGGGCTTTTTTTGTAATTTGTATGGTAGAAATGACAAAGGAGTGGCTGTGGTCGAGCGGTTGTCCGTGCGCTGCCAGCATCAGCGTGCGGGAGTTCGAATTGCTTAGACAAAAAAACCTGATTTGGTTTTTTTTTAAGAACTGTTTTTTTATATAAAAAAAACGGGTTTTATTTTAATAACTGGTTGTTATTTTTATGTAATAACTGAGGTCTCCGGGCCAACTTACACGCATCGCGACTAATTTCCGGATCTACTCTTCGTTTTTTTTTACATTTTTTTCCCTTTTTTGTTTTGCCACTTATATATTTTGTTCTTGTTTTTTTTAACCGGGGTGTCCGGGTCAACTTACGCGCACCACAATTTTTTCTTCCCAAGTATGTATATATATATATATATTTTCCGGGCTAGCTTAGCCTACGAATAATCCCACTTGTATATTTTTTAAGGCACTAATATGAAATAAATAGCAAAATATATAATTAGTCTAACATATTTATCAGAGAAAAATTACAAATAATTATTATCATTATTTTTAAGCGCTAATATGAAATAAATAGCAAAATATATAATTAGTCTAACATATTTATAAGGAAAAAATTGACGAATAATTATTATCATTATTTTGAATGCCTTATCTATAATAATTATAAATTTCAACATCTAATAATACTTTAAAAAAAGAAATTAAAAAATAAAATAAATGACAAAAACAAATATTATTAGATCTTAAAAATTTTATTTGACGTGAAGAATAAATAAAAAGAAAAAAGAGAATAATAAGCCGAACAATTATGACACACCCAACCGCCAACAAATGCCCAATTGACTATAAAAAAAGTAATTCATCTATAATTGATTTTATCGATTGCATTTTTTTTATCAACCGATTATATAATTATCAAAACAATTAAGACACACCAAACAATCAATCAGTTGCAGTTTTGCAATCTATGAATTAAATAAATCGACACACAATATCAATCACCAAGAAATAATTCATCTTTGATAGATTTTAGCGGTTGTAATTTTGCTATCTTCCTGTTAAATAGTTCGTTGCCGTTGAAATAAACTCAACCATCAACAGGTTCAATACAACAATTTTACTAATTACATATTAAAATCAACAATTATAGCAAGCATAAAATCAATCACTTTTCTACATAAATAGAACCCAGCACATCGCATGGACAAGTTCGCTCGCTAAAGAGCTAAAGGAGATCGATCGTTCACTATTTGTTACTGTGGACTGGACATTTGGTCCGCTGTTCACGCCTACATGAGCTCGTTTTTGTTTTAAGTCAAGGCTTCTTTTTTTTTATTTGTATAGTAGAAATGACAAAGGAGTAGCTGTGGCCGAGTGGTTGTCTGTGCGTTGGCAGATTCAGCGCGTGAGAGCTCGAACTGCTTAGACAACAAAACTGATTTTTTTCCCCTTTTTAAAAAAAAAACTGGATTTATTTTAATAACTAAGGTGTTCGGGACAGGTTACGCGCGCCATGACTAATCTCCTGATCCACTTTTTTTTAACAGTTTTTTCCCTGTTTTGTTTTGCCACTTATACATTTTTTTTTATTTTCTCCAACTGAGGTGTCCAGGTCAACTTACACGCACCATGATTTTTTCTTCCCAAGTATATATATATATATATATATATATATATATATATATATATATATATATATATATATATATTTTTTTTTCAGGCTATCTTAGCGCACTACGAATAATCCCTAGACTCACTTTTTTAACTTTTTTTCTGTTTTTTTCCCACTTCTACATTTTTTCTATATATAATCAGGGTGTCCGGATCATCTTACATGCACCACGACTATTATTATTTTATAGAATACCTAAAGGAGATCGCAATTCCAAAAAATAATGAATATATATATTTTAAGTTGCTAATATGAAATAAATAACAAAATATATAATTAGTATAACATATTTATTAGAGAAAAAAATCAAATTATTATTATCATTATTTTTAAGGCGCTAATATGAAATAAATAGCAAAATATATAATTAGTCTAACATATTTATAAGAAAAAAAATATGAATAATTATTATCGTTATTTTGAATGCTTTATCTACAATAATTAAAAAAATTCAACAGCTAATAATGTTTTAAAAAATAAATGAAAAAAAAATATTGTTAGATTTAAAAAAAATTGACTTGAAGAATAAATAAAAAAGAAAAAAGAGAATAAAAAGCTGAATAATTATGAAACACCGAACCGCTAACGAATGCCCAATTGACTAAAAAAATATTTGATCTCTAATTGATTTCATCGTATGCATTTTTTTCATCAACCGATTATATAATTGTCAAAATAATTAAGACACGCCAAACAATCAATCAATTGCAGTTTTGCAATCTATGAATTAAATAAATCAACACAAAATAGCAATCAACCAGAAATACTCCATCTCTGATAGATTTTAACTGTTGCAATTTTGTTATCTGCCGGTTAAATCGTTCGTTGCCATTAAAATGAACCCAGTCATCAACAAGTTCGATACAAGAAAAAAATAATTCATCTTTTATTCATTTTATTAATTGCAAATTTACGTCCACCAATTAAATAACTGTCAGAACAATAAAAAATGCCCAACAATTAATCAATTATAGTTTTTCAATATGCAAATTACATAAATTGATAAAATATTTAAGCAAGTTCACCCCTTAATGAATTGGCTATAAAATACAATCCACTCATCTTTAACAGATTTTATCGATTATAATTTTGAGAGTTGTTAACTAAATTATTATCCAAGCACTTAAACTGATAGCAACAATCAACTAATTCGATACTGACAAAAAAAATCTTTGATGACCGAGTTTGCAACGCGCGGCTAACCAACTGGTTGTTGTTACTAAAGAAGGGAAGCGAGGTTCCGGGAATGGAGAGAAGCATGTGAAGCGGATAAAGAAAGGATTGGAGAGAACAAGATCAGCCAGTATGAGAATAAGGCCAATGATAAATGTACCAATTTGCACACAGGTGAGGAGCAGTGGATTGCCACCTCTATTTCCCCTCAAGAAAGGAAGATTGGAAAGGTGAAGATTAGGAGAGAAAAACGTAGCTCGAGTTTCTATGAACCGTAGGATTGTTCAATATGTTACTTCATTTTTTTTATTAGTTGATTTCCCTCATTTCGAGCTCGAGTTTTTCCCCTACTTTTGTGTTTAGAGTACTGTTAATTATCATGGATCTGATGAACTATCATGTAAATGACGACCTTATGTATGATGGATTGGATGGTATGGACAAAATAATATCTTCTTCCACTTAGCAATGCATACAAGGCGCACAGTTTCATTTCATCTGCTTAAAGAAGGGACAGAGTGAGTTGTCATGCCACATGCAAAGATGCAGAGCCTGAGAATCAGAAAGGTCCACATGGAAGAATCGGCCAGTACGAATTAGATCAGTGGCCTGAAGTTGAGAGTGCTATGTCATGTGACGTCTGACACCCCATTGTTACTGGATGTCTATCAGAAGTCCATTCTTCAAGATTTTCTTTATAGACCATTGGCTAAATAAAAATAAATAATTGCATGTTTAGGAGTGTAATTGTATTTATTTTTTTAAGTAATTATTGTTTAAAAATACATTAAAATAATATTTTTTATTTAAAATAAATACTTTTGAAACACAATTAGAAACACTGTTAATGTAAAATGATCTAAAATGTAAAAACACGGTTTCTTTCTTTCTTTGGCATTCCAAAAGATACTCGCCTAGTTATTACAACAAAAGCTAAAAGAGAATGGATTGTTCCTCTTCACTGTGCCTCATTGTCACTGTGGACTCGCAATTTATTTCCGTGCTTCGCTCACGGACGTTTGCCTTTTTTTCCCAGCCAATGAACAGTGTATTAACGAAAAAACCCCTCGACAAAGACAAAAAACACCGCCACTTTCAGGGGCTCAATGGTCATTGACCGTTTTCGGCCTGGTTCGCCTGTCCAGGTTTTTGATTTTTTTTAATTATTGAACAAGGCATTAACTATTTTGTCCCTCGAACGCGCCGTTCGTTTCCGCGCTCACCCGTGTTTTGGACTGCGTGTGAGACTTCATACGGCGTCCAAAAATGCTTGACCTCCATCTAAAATGATTTTCCGGCATGTTCTCTTCCGCCATCTAAAGTATGTCAAGTTAATTATATGTTTGTATATTTAGTTTTTTACATAGAAAAAAGCCCAGCACAACGCGCGAGAAAGTTCTTTCATACAAAACACTAAACCATGTGGGGAAATCACTGTTGCTCCCCACACATAACACTATGGATTGCAATACTGATTTCCCTTTTTTTTTCTCTTGCTTCTTTTTTTTTGTGATTACGTTTTATTTTTGTTTTATCTCTATTTAATTTTTTTTTCGTTTCTTTTTTTTCTCTATTCTGCTTTTTTTTATTACGTTTTTTTACTAAGTATTTTTGTTCCATTTTTTCCATGAATTTTTTTTTCTGGTTATATATTTTTTTTCTTTTGCAACTTATATTTTTTATTTTTATTATAATCGAGGTGTCTAGGTTAGATTAGGCGCACCATGATTAATCCTCGAATCCAATTCTTTTTATAGATTTTTTTTTGTTTTTTTCTTTATTATGTTTTTTTTGTTTTCTTCTTATCATCATTTTTTTGTATTTTTTTCCATGAAATTTTTTTCACTGTTATACTTTTTTATTTTTCCACTTTTTTTTTGTTTCTTATGATCGGGGTATTCGGGCTAGCTTAAACGCACCATAATTAATCCCTGGATCCAATTTATTTGGATAACCAGGATATCCAAACCAGCTTATATGTACCATGACTAATCCTCGAACTTATTTTTTTGCTAAAGTGATTTTCCACTGATACATTTTTCTTCATTTGTTTTCTTATACTTTTGTTTAGTTCACTTATACCTTTTTTTTATAACCGGAGTTTACGGACCAGTTTAAATACACCACGACTAATTCTCAAACCAAATTTGTTTTTAAAGCAATATGGATTGCTACAATGCTTTCACCATGATCTCTGAATCAGTTTAAGTTTTTTTTTTTTTACTTATATATGATTACGTTTTATTTCTGTTTAATTTATTTTTGTTCCATTTTTTTTCCATTAATTTTTTTTCTGGTTATATATTTTTTTCTTTTTCAACTTATATTTTTTTTCTTTTTTTATAATCGGGGTGTCTAGGTTAGATTAGGCGCACCACGATTAATCCTCGGATCGAATTCTTTTTATAGATTTCTTTTTTGTTTTTTTTCTTGATTGTGTTTTTTTGTGTTTTCTTCTGATTATATTTTTTTCATTTTTTTTCCATGAATTGTTTTTTGCTGGTTATACTTTTTTCTTTTTCCACTTATTTTTTTTGTTTCTTATGATCGGGGTGTCCGGGCTAGCTTAAACGAACCATAATTAATCCCTAGATCCATTGTTTTTGGATAACCAGGATATCCAGACCAGCTTATACGTACCACGACTAATCCTCATAGCTATTTTTTTTTTTGCTAAAGTGCTTTCCCGCTGATACATTTTTTTCCTTTGTTTTCTTATACTTGTGTTTAGTTCACTTATATATTTTTTTAAAACAATATGGATTGCTATAGTGCTTTCACTTAAATCAACTTAAGTTTTTATTATTATTATTTTTTTTACTTATATATTTTTTTATAACCAGGATCTCCGAGCCACCTTAAGCGCACCATGACTAATCCCCGGACCAAATTTGTTTTTGATAACTAGGGTGTCCAGGCCAGCTTGCGCTCACCACGACTAATCCCCGGACCAATTTATCATTTTTTTAATTTTTTTTCCTTATACCTTTTTTTTGTTCACTTATTCATTTTTTTTCCTTTTTGTCGGACCAAATTTTTTCTTGATAACTAGGGTCTCCGAATCAGCTTAAGCACACCATGACTAAGCGTTTGGTATTACGGTGTGATCTGCGATTCGCAGATCCCACCGCAATTTGGTGTTTGGTTACCAAAAATAACTATTTTTTTGTGTGGGACCCACATTAAATTATGTCCAAAACGCCGATTCAAAAAAAGCTGAAATTTGATGCTTTTGGGATTGCGATTGCGATTCAAAGTGCTTATCGTGCCGAAATACATCAAAATAATATTTTTTTATTTTTGAAAAATCATTTTAAAATATGTTTTATTTAAAAATATATTATAATATTATTTTTTTTAAAAAAAATTAATATCAATTTTAAAACAATAAAAAATTTTATTTTTAAAAAAATACTTTTAAAACAAAATGTGAAATAAGCACGAAAAGTATTGGGGTTTTTCTTTATTACTATTTAGAATTTTTCATCTTGAATTTTATTATTATTTTCCATATATTTTGTTTTTCTTTGTCTCATATACGTTAGTTGGATTGTTTTTTATTTCAGTAAAACCATTAAATCATGTTTTCTCTAAGTTTGATTATTCAATTTAATGTAGTCAAATTCCTATAAAAAATGACATATGCAAATTAAATTCATTAATAATAATAATAATTATCGTAATAAAGTTAACGCAATCTTAACGTTAACACAATCTTATCTTTATTATTCATTCAACTTTTAATTGAGTGTGATTCTAAAGGGGTGTCTGAGAGAGGTTTTTGAAAAAAATTGATTTTTATTTTATTTTTTACTTTAAATTATTTTTTTTGTATTTTTAGATAAATTTGATGTGTTGATGTCAAAAATTATTAAATTTACAATATTTACAAAAATTATATATATATATATATATTATTTTAATGTAATTTCACAAGTTAAAAGCAATATGAAAAATTTGGTAACCAAACACCTAAAACTGTTTTTTTTTCAACCTCCAACTCAATCACAGTTTTAACCAAACACTTCACTGCTTATTTTGAACCACAGTAAAAGCATTTTTTTTGAAACTGATTTTTTTCAATCTCAATCGCAAAAGCAAAAGCAATGCCAAACACACTCTAATTTCCAAACCAAATTTTTTAAGAAACAGTATGGATTGTAAATTGTGTGGGGAAAGCACTATAGCTCCCCCACATAGCATTATTGATTGCAACAGTGCTTTCCCGCTACAATGCTTTTTTCCCCAGTTTTTTGTTTCTTCTTTTTTTGCCTTTTATTTGTTTCTTTTCCTTATGTTTTTTTTTTCATATTTTTTTTGCCTGTTATTTTCTTTTTCTTTTTCCACTAATATATATATATATATAATTAGGGTGTCCGAGCTAGCTTAAGAGCACCACGATTAATCCCCAGATCCAATTTGTTTTGATAACCAGGGTGTCCAGACCAATTTATGCGTACCGTGATAATCCCCGGACCCACCTTTTTTCCTAAAGTGCTTTTCCACCGGTATATTTTTTTTCTTATAATTTTGTTTTGTTCACTTATATATTTTTTTTATAACCGGGGTCTTCGGGCCAGGTTAAGCACACCACGACTAATTCTTGACCCGGATTTTTTCAAAATCAATATGGATTGCTACAGCTTATACTTTTTTTTTCTTTCACTTATACATTTTTATTTATTTATAGCCTAAAATAAGACAAAACGGAAGAGTTGCATGCGGTGGTGTTTCAAACATTTCACGTTTTACTATACTTATATAAAAAAGAGTTTCACTCTCATTTTACGTCACCAAAGCTAAACTTACTATGTTTGTTAACGCGAGTTGTATTTAATACAAATAAAACTAACAATTAAAATTAAAAATCTAAACTAAGAGCAAAGGTGTATAAATACAAATAAAAAATTTGAAACTATTTTAGAAGGATTGAAAAAATCAAGGGATCAAAACTAAACGAAAACATAAAAGACAATATTTTAATCCCTGCAGCGGAGCGCGGGTTTATGACTCGTAAATACTACTCTGTGTTCTAATTTATTTTTGAATTTTTAGAAAGTAGAGAAAAAAGAAGAAAATGGAGAAGCACCATCAGATCTGGTTTGCCTTTGGTACCTTAGCTTTGATAGCTGCATCAGCTTTAGCAGAGGATGTCGTCGTGTTAACAGAAGATAACTTCGAGAATGTCCAAATTTATTGCCTTACCTGAAATGCGTTTCTGTGCTATATATATAAAAATATAATAGGTATGAAGGACCACGCCCGCACGGCAGAAGCTCTTACTGAGAATGTCAATACTGAAGGAGGTACTACTTCTCTAAATGGGAGCATCCTAGGCAAACCCATACAGCTGGAGAGTGTAGCTCTTTTCCCCTTAATATTTCTTTGTTTATTTGCTGCTGCTATTTTTCATTTGGTGGTAGTGGTTGGTAGAAGTGACGTTGACATTATAATATACCAATTGATATTTTTCTTGTTAACTTGCTTTAACAATATATCTATCTAGATAGATAGATAGATAGATAGATAGATATAGATATGTGAAACAAAAATAATGATTCTTAATTCGATATTCAGAGTTCGAAATTTCGAGGACCAGATGCGTTGATGTTTTACCAGAATAGTAAAGACTCGATAGCTTGGAAGGCCTCTATACTCGTGAAATATACCATCAATTAATTTATGGTCCCAATTATATATATGTTCACGGTGCCTTTATGTAACACATGTTGTCTTTTAACAACAGAACATAAGAATAATTCGGTTACACACGTTGTCATTTACAACAGTTTACGTAAAATAACAACGCTACTTCATAAACCGAAAATCAAAATAAATGATTCAATACACGAGAATCACTAACCAATATACTGAGCAAAATAGCATAAAGGCAGGCTCTGATACCACATATTAGACATACTTTAAATAATTGAATGCTAAATACATATAGCAGCGGAAATTTAGATTATAAATACCTTTAGCAATTGTTGCTCAAGTACCGAAATTAAATGAATTCCCAAAACAGCAGCAACAAGCTTTTCCCAAAAACGAAAACAACGATAAAATAATAAAATATTTTACGAGAAGAGCCTTCTGATCTATGTCTACCATTAGCCGTAGATGGAGTACACAAGCTATTATTTATAGGTAGATCAGGGACTCGACTCACTAATTTCTTTTCCAATTTTCTCCATCCATCATGGAGATAATTAGCCATGATCAATCAATTGATCCCCATGACCTATCTTCATGGTCATGGGTTTGCATGATCAAGAACATGAGTGTGTCATGAGGGACACAAATGGAAATTTTTAACATTAATTTTATTATTATTATTATTATTACTATTATTATTATTGCAAGATTGTAATACTATAAATTGCTACTCCCTTGATCAAATTTGTCTCATTGATGTAAAAAAAGAATTTTGAGTCCCTTTTGCTCATTATTATTGGCCTTAAAAGCACAGAATTAATTCCGAATAAAATCTCATCCTGTACGAGTTTGATAGTTGACGACACTCAGTATGTATTGTAATAGTGAAAATATATATTAATATAACTATAATTTTTATACTAAATTGAACAACAAACTTGCTTTGACCGAGTGGTTAAGGTGTTTGCCTCCTGGGGTAAACGGGACTTCGAATCCAGGCAACAAAAATGTGATTTTTTTTGGTTTTTTAATACTGGGATATCCGTGTCAGCTTATTTTTTTAAAATAAACAGTGATTTTCATTGTTCATTACCGTTTGAAAAAGTGCTTTCCGCTTGCATTTTTTTTATAACTCGGCTTCCTTTTTTGTTTTCTTTTACAATCGAGGTGTTCGGTTCATCTTACGTCCACCATGACTAATCCTATATCCATTTTTGTTACATTTTTTCCTTTTTTTGCCACTTATACATTTTTTAGTTTTTTATAACTACGGTGTCCAGGTCACTTAAGCACGCCACAATTGTTTTTCCCGATCTCACATTTAAACAGACAATAAACAGTGATTTTCATTGTTCATTACCGTTTGAAAAAGTGCTTTCCGCTTGCATTTTTTTTATAACTCGGCTTCCTTTTTTTTGTTTTTTCTTAATTGCTTTTCTGTTAATATTGTTAGATGTTGAAATTTCTAATTATTATAGATAAGACATTCAAAATAATAATCATTATTATTTCTAATATTTTTTCTTATAATATGTGAGACTAATTATATATTTTGATATTTATTTAATATTAGCACCTTAATATATATATATATATATATATATATGACCTATTTATTATTGTAAAAAAATAATAATTTACTACCAGTATTCTAAAATATCTTTAATATAATAATACGAGGAATAAATCTTAAAAAATAAAAAAAAAAATTTAAACAATAATTACAGTGTCATCGATAGTATGACTAATAATAATTAGAATATTATTATGTATAATAATATTTATAATGACAGCTATAATAAATTTGGGAAAAATTCATTGGTCAATATTAGTTTTATGAAAAATAACTTCCGAGTGTTTTTTATGTATGATATTTCAGATCTCATATCACGAAAAAAATATATACGAAACCACATATAGACAAGACATGTAGAAAAATTATGTCAAATTATCTACAATAATAAAATAAAAATTTGTCTAGTTGGCACCAAATTTTTAACATGTAACAAAATTTTAATGGTCTTAAATTTTTATATATATTATTTTTGGGATTTTTCCATAAAAAATAAGACAGACTAATTATATATTATGATATTTTTTCATACTAAAATCTTAAAATATATATAAAAAAATTAAACAGGATTTTCTTTAAAAATCTCACATTAATTTAATCTTAGTGTTCTAAAGTTTTTTAACATAATAATATGAAGAAACAAAATCTGAAAAATAATCTTTGATAAATTTTAGTAGTTGTAGTTTTGTTATTTATCAAATAAATTATTATGTAAATAGGTAAAACATGCCCAACAAACAATTAATATTTTGCAGGCAACAAATAATATATCCTTAGTCAATTTGATCAATTGTGGTTTTGCTATCTACCAATTAAATTATTGCCAAAGTAGTTAACAAAACCATCAATCAAATTATTTGCTACATAAAACAAATAACTCATTTATGCTACAATTCAACAATTGTAATTTTACTATTTGCTAATGAAAGAATTCATGAAACAAATAAACACACACAACAATCGATCTGTCTGTTACACGGAGCACGCGACTCATTTTAATAGAATTTTTTTATTCCAATTGTACAATCGACCGATTAAATAATTATGAAAACAATTTAACAGTGGCAATATTCAATGACTTTTAGGCATGGAAAAAAAACTCATTTCTAACAGATTTTATCAACTACGATTTTAGTAATTAAATATTAAAATAATCAATTATGACACACATAAAATCAATCAGTTTCGTACATAGTAAAAAAGGTTAGCGTAGTGTGCGGGCAAATTCACTCTTGTATACTAAAAAAAGATGTTAGTCTTTTACGGTATGTTATGAGTGTTTTCACTAAGAATTATTATCACAATTTTTTTGTTTTTTTATATTTTTTTACACAGTAAAATAATCATTCTACCCTCAAGTAAGAAAAAAACATCAGTTGTTAGAGGGGGTGTCACGGTAATTTCACATTTATTTGCACAGTAAAATAACCATTTTACCCTCATATAAGACCAAAAAAATGTTTGCTTGCGAGGGTGTTTCTAATATTTCACATTTTTCTTAAAATATCTAAATACTAATCTGCCCTCCAATAAGATAAAATTGAAGAGTTGGTTGTGGGGTGTTTTGGTAATTTACAAATTTTTAATTATTCTTTTCTGTGCAATATTGTGTGCGCGTCTAACACACGTGCCAACAGTATTCAACCTCACGCACACTTTAGGCGGCGGGTGCGGAGTCGTCTGGTGGTAAAAAAATATTCATTTGACGTCTCACCCAATGTCTCATCATGTACCCTTCTTCAGGGGGTGATGAGTGACCACACAGAATGGAAAGAGTCGTGATGGTGGTCGATTGAATTTTTTATGGCCCTTTTCTCTCTCCTGGATACTAAATGACACGACAGACCCCTATGTTTATGGTGTTTTCATTTCAGTCCCTCCTGATCTTTTAATTGTTTTCTATGGTCCTGATTTGTGTTATATAATTTTGATTTGTTTCTTCGATGGAAATTGATTATATATTCTATTTTCATTTCAATCCTTATTCTTTTAATTTTGAGACTAGTTTTCAATCCCTTAATATTTTTGGTACAAAAGTTTAGATGTTTTCAATGTTGTCATTTGATTGAAATTGATAATATATTTTGTTTTATTTCAGTCCTTGTACTTTTAAATTTTCATTTTAATTCCTTTATTTTTTTTATATTTCTGAAATAGTCCCCATTTTTTTTCCATGTTTATACATGTGTGTTCTTATCTATGATTTTTAATTTTTATTATTTTCTTAGTTAGTGTTTATGATCATTTGGAAATTGATATTTCATTTTTTTTCTCTTTGTTCTTTCTTTTTATTTTTTTATTTTTTTTTCAACTCAAATGATTTTTTTCCGAATTTTTTTTTTATCTTTTTTTATGTTTGTTGTTTTGTTAAGGTGTTCAAATTTTTTTTATTCTTTGATTTAATTTTTTTTGCATTATTAATGCATTGTTTGTTGATTTTTTTGATTTTTTTTTCTCGGGGTAATTTAATAATAATAATAATAATAATTGTTTTAGCAATCATAGTAATGATAATTTTAGATGTTAAGGCTTTGATGTTGTTGATTTTATAATAAGGTGTATTAATGTGTTTACTTGTATCGAACCTTGCATGTATAGATACTATATTTTTTATGTTTGTTTTATAATTTTTTTGTTGCTCTTTTGTTAAAGTTCTTAGGATTTTTTATTCTTTGATATAATTTTGTTTTTTTCATTATTAATGCAAAAATAATAATAATAATAATTTTTGTTTTTTTTGCTTCCTCTTTTGTTAATGTTTTTGAGTTTTTTTCTCGGGTAATTTAATAATTTCTATTGTTTTAGCATTAATAATTTCAGATTTTAAGACTACGTTGTTGTTGTTGTTGTTATAATATGGTGTGTTGATGTGTGTCATTATATCAAACCTTGCATGTATAGATGTTATATTTTATGTTTAAACTAGCAAATTCTATTAATTACTTCAATCCCAACGATTATAAAAATTATTTGCTCAACCTGCAACGTAGTGCGTGCAATCTAACTAGTATTGTATAAAATATAAATCACGTGCCAATCACTTGGAGCCCTATGAGAGGTGTAATTTATGTTATTTCTTAAAACAATTTTTGTTTAGAAAAATATCACAATGATGTTTTTATATTTTCAAAATTATATTTGACATAAACACATTAAAATAATCTAAAAACATAAAAAAAAATCAAACACTATGCACAACACTAAGCATTTTTTTGAAAATTTATTTTAAATGATTTGATTCTATGTAATGGTAATTGTTTCTGATTTCCTAAGAAAGAGTAAAATTAGAAAAATAAAAATTAGAATAATAAAAATGTCAAATTTGGATTGTGTATGTTGGTATATTAAGATATTATTTAATTACTTTATATTACAACAAAGATAGAAAATTTAAAACTAGTATTTTCCAATACTTAATATTAAAATATTAATTAATAACTTTATATAACAAAAATAAAATACCTTTAAAATGACCTTTTACAATATAAATAGTCATAGTCTCGATTTTATCCTCTAAAAAGTTACATGATTTTTTACTTGAGTTTCAAAAGTTTTAAATTAAATAATCTTTCTATCCATATGTGACCATGAATTCTATCCAAATTATATATATATATATAAAAGCCGTGGCCATTTCACTGTTAATTTCATTGTGGCATGTGTCTAAAAAATCCGTGTGGATTGCGGCAGTGTGCGCCCGTTTTTAGCCTTTGCATTCTCGACTCTTTGTGCAGGTGGCATGGGGGCTTTTTTGTTTTTTCATGCTATTGTCCTTTTTTATTTTAATCGGTCATGAATAGTGTTTGAACGGTTTTATCCCTATAATAGGACAAAAAACGGTTTCAAGCTCAAGGTTAAGGGTGTAATTGCATGAGTACGGCCTGGTTCGGCTCGGTCCGCCGCAACTCTTTATTTTAATACTTTTTGGAATGGATAAATATGGATTTATCCCCTAATAAGATACAAAAATTATGTCTTAGGCATATGGGTGGAACAGTAATTGACCAGTATTTTTTTGTTATTTTTTTTTGAAATACTGTCGGAGCGTGTGGGAAACGCAACTGACAGTATTCCGCCTCATGGCCTGTTAAAGTGGCGCGTGAGGGTTGATATCGTCACAGGAAATGGGCTACCGGGGTCTCTATCGATGCGCCTCTGAGTGCTCTTCCTCCCGGTGCGGCGCGTTTCATCGTCCGAAGTCTGTGTACACGGTGGTAACCGGTTAAAGCCGTTTGTTCCATTTCTCTCTCACCTGCATACGAAAGTACAGGACAGACCCCCAGTTTTGTTGACCGTTCACTTTAGTCCCTATACTTTTAATTGTCTTTATGGTTGAGAAGAAGCCCCCAATGTGAAATTTTTCAATTTTGTCGTTTGTTTAATATTAATAATATATTTGATTTTTATTTCGACCCTTATACTTTTAATTTTTGATTTTAACCCCTATATTTTTTTATATTTCTATAATGGTCTTTAGTTTTTTTCAATATATATATATATGCCCTTAGCTTTGGTTTTAATCTTATTTTGTGTTCATAATTATTTGAGGATTGATATTTCTGTTGTTGTTTTTACCTTTGCTCTTGATAATTTTTTATTTTATCTTTTGTTAAAGTTTTTAGGATTTTTTTAGTCTTTAATTTATTTTTTTCCTTTCATTATTAACATAATAATAATAATAATAATAATAATAATAATAATGTAATTATTTTTCTTGCCTACTCTTATGTTAATGCTTTTTTTAGTTAATAATAACAATGATAATAATTTAATTGTTTTTCTTGCTTACTCTTTTGTTAATGTTTTTAAGTTTTTTCTTCTCGGGATAATTTAAGAATTTATATTTTGTTTGCAGTAATAGCAATCATAATTTTTTTTATTGAAGTTTTTTTTCCTTTTGTTGAAGTTATTAAGATTGTTTTAGTCTGTCATTTAGTTTTTGTTCTTTCAATATTAACATAATAATAATAAGAATAATAATTTAATAGTTTCTCTTGCTTACTCTTATGTTAATGTTTTTTAGTTAATAATAATAATAATAATAATAATAATAATAATAATAATAATTTAATTATTTTTCTTGTTTACTCCTTTGTTAATGTTTTTGAGTTTTTTTTTTCAGGATAATTTGACAATTTCTATTGTTTTAATAGTAATAGCAATGATAATTTTAGATTTTAAGACTATGATGTTGTTATTGTTATAATAGAGTGTGTTTATATATTTATAATGACAACTATAATAATTGTGATAAAATTCATTGGTCAATGTTATTTTTGTGAAAAATAACTTCCGCATCTTTTTATGTATAATATTTCCGATCACTTGCTCTTAGCTAGCCTCAAGACATGCACATAATAATACTACCAGGTAACACAAGATAGGCCAGTTCTGTTTCACCCCGCTTTCTCTCCTGTCTTAATTTTCACTCTTTCCATTTCCATTTTAATATGAGGGAAATTAAAAGACAAACATTAATCGCTGTCCAAATTTCGAAATACACCTTCAAGAGATTCGAGATAAGTTTGAGAAGTTTGTGTACGCAAATGACTAGATCTTGAAATTGAAAAATAATGGAGGTGCGTGAGCTTTAGGCGTTAATGCTACGAAACACCTAAAGGAAAAAGGAAAATATCACATGCAAAAACACCCAATCTGCAGTAGCTCTCCCAATCTGCAGCAGCTCTCCCAGTTCTACAAAAAGGAAAAAGGACCGGCCGAGTTGGGAAGCTATTTAATGGACCATAATCATACTCTACTGTTTTCAAGATTTTACTATATATATCATTGGGAGAGTTGTGCATATATATAGTATATATATCACTCAGTTGTGCATTATGCTCACCGTAGGAGAGTTGTTGGGAGCAACCCATGATTCATTGATGGTCTGTGATGTATCTGGGTCATCAACCTTCACAGAGAATCTTGTTGAGATGAGTTAAGAACAAGGTGGATAAAAACACAGCAATGTCAATTATTAATTTCTCATGTTTATCATTCGAAATTATATATCTTATTAACGACTGGTTTTGTTGCCTAAACGTCTTTCTTTTCTAGTTTGCTAAGCCCCCGTATCATCAACCATATCACTTACAACAACCCAATGGAGCTATCTTTGGATTAACCAGAGCTAATCTTTCCTTTTCTTTTTTCTTTTTATAACAAGAAAGGTCCACATGAGTAAAATAAATTACCTGGCCAAACACTTTTTGTAAGAGAATGCTCAAAATTTTAAGATGCCATTTAGAAATCCAATTGTTTGATTGCAAAACAGACACTATCTCAACGTACATTTAGAGAGAGAGAGAGAGGGTTGATGAGGAAATGAGGAGGTGTTTTTGGTTCAAATTAGTGCTGTCATAAATTTTAATGAAGAAAGCTCAGCGGATAGCTAAGTTTATCTGTTTCTTACTCACACTCACATGATCTTTAGCTTTTACTCTTAGATGCTATGATGATGGGGTTTTTCACCATGTTCTTGGCAAACAACAACTCAAAATCCTCGGATATGCAAGATAGCTTCACCTGCTTGATTGTTCCTAAATCCTAGCTCCTTCCATTCTGCGTTATAGCCCTAGTTGATTCAGCACCCTCGGATAGCAATTAGTATTTTGGAACTCGAAAGACTTCTCCCACCAACACTTTTATTGAAAGCAAGTAACAAGGGGACCTGCATGAGCAGAGAGGACAGAAACCTGAGTTTAAAAGAGCTTCATAGATTGGACCATTCAACCACTGAAACACGGCTGGTTAACACATTTAGAATGTAGAATTGATATTTTTTATTGCTTCATAGATTGGACCATTCAACCACTGAAACACGGCTGGTTAACACATTTAGAATGTAGAATTGATATTTTTTATTGCTTCATAGATTGGACCATTCAACCACTGAAACATGGCTGGTTAACACATTTAATTTATAATTTTTATTGTTTTAGCAGTAATAGTAATGATAATTTTAGATTTTAAGAATTTGATGTTGTTGTTGTTATAATATGATGTGTTGATGTGTTTCATTATATCAAACCTTGCATTTATAAATGTTATCTTTTATTTTTGAACTAGCAAATCCTATCAATTACTTCAATCCCAATTATTATAAAAATTATTTGCTCAGCCTGCAACGTAGTGCATGCAATCTAACTAGTATTATCTAAAATATAAATCACGTGGCAATCACTTGGAGCCCTGTGAGAGGTGTAATTTATGTTATTTTTTAAAATAATTGTTTTTAGAAAAATATTAGAATGATGTATATATATTTTTTTACAATATAATATTCTAATATATAAAATTTTATATTATGAAAAACATCAACATCTTTTATTATAATAATAGTAAATCAAAGTCTTAACTTCTTAAATTATCATCACCATCACTCTCAAAACAATAAACATTATTTAATAAATCTCAGAGAAAAACCAAACAAAATTGATAAAAAGCACGTAAGAACAAAAACCTAAAATTACTATTATTATTCTTAATATTTATATTATTATTATTGTTTTAATAACAGGAAGAAAAAAAAATTAAATCAAAGGCTAAAAAAAACTTAAAAGCATTAACGAAATAGCAAATGAAAATATAAAATAAATGAAAAAAATTATTGTCAGGAAAGGCTTCCTTCATCAGGAAAGATTCGATTTCCTCACATCAAAATGCATGCATGCATGCACCCAGCCTCAATATTAAAATTTACACCGTCCCAGCTCCCAGAATGCACCATAATCGATCACCGCACATGCTACACCTAATCTGCAGCGGATAGCTAAGTTTTACTCACAGTCACATGGGTGGAAGCCTGTATTCACCAAGGTTGAGCATCAGCCAATTTACAAAAGGAAAAGAGTTGGGAAGCCATTTAATGCACCATAATCATAGATTGCAAAACTGCAATTGATTGATTATTTGGTGTGTCTTAATTATGTTGATAATTATATAATCGGTTGATTAAAGAAATGCAATCGATAAAATCAATTAGAGATGAATTACTTTTTGTAGTCAATTGGGCATTCGATGGAGGTTGGGTGTGTCAGTAATCTGTTCGGCTTATTATTCTCTTTTTCTTTTTCTTATTCTTCAAGTCAAATAATTTCTTAAGATCGAATAAGTTTTTTTGTTTTTCATTTATTATATTTTTAATTGCTTTTTTGAAGAAAAAAATTTATTAGGTGTTGAAATTTCTAATTATTGTAGATAAGGCATTCAAAATAATAATTATTATTATTTGTCAATTTTTTCTTATAAATATGTTAGACTAATTATATATTTTGCTATTTATTTCATATTAATGCTTTAAAAATAATGATAATAATTAGTTGTAATTTTTCTCTCGATAAATAGGTTAGACTAATTATATATTTTTCTATTTATTTTATATTAACGCCTTAAAATATATATATTCATAACTTTCTGAATTGCAATCTCCTTTAGGTATTCTATAAAATAATAATAGTCACGAGTACGTGTAAGTTGATCTAGACACCCTGATTATATTAAAAAATATAAGTAGGGGAAAAATAGGAAAAATGTTAAGAAGATTGAGCCTAGGGATTATTCACGACGCGCTCACTCGGCCATGAAAAAATATATACTTGGGAGGAAAAAATCGTAGTGCGCGTAAGTCGACCTGCACACCTTAGTTAAGAAAAATATATATAAGTGGCAAAACAAAATAGGGAAAAATGTCAAAAAAATGGATTCAGAGATTAGTCGTAGTGCGTATAAGTTGGCCAGGACACCTCAATTATTAAAAAATCTTTTTTTTGTAAAAACAACAACAACCAATTATTAAAAGAAACATGTTTTTTTTACAAAAAAACAGTTCTTAAAAAACCAAATCAATTTTGTTGTCTAAGCGGTTTGAACTCGTGCACGTCATTACTCGGCAGTGCATGGACAACCACTCGGCCACAACCACTCTTTTATCATTTCCACCACACAAATTACAAAAAGCAGCCCTGTGCAAAAAAAGGGAGCACATACTGCGCTAGCGAGGAGCAAATGGTCAATCCACAGTGCACATGAGTGTGCGTGCACAGATGGTCGACCGATCTACTTTAGGTTATTTGTAATTTTATTTTATTCATTATTTGTTTGCTCTTTTGTTAAAGTTTTTGGAATTTTTTTATTTCTTATTGAATTTATTTTCTCATTATTCACGCAATAATAATAATAATAAATTTATTTTTTCTTGCTTTCTCTTTTATTAATATTTTCGAGTTTTTTCCTCGGGTAATTTAATAATAATTATTTTTTAGAAATAATAGTAATGATAGTTTTAGATGTTAACCCTATGATGTTGTTGTTATTATAATAGAGTGTGTTGATGTATTTTATTATATCAAACCTTGCATGTATTGATGTTATATTTAATGTTTAAACTAGCAAAATCTATTAATTGTTTCAATCATAATAGATTATAAAAATTATTTGCTCGACCCATAATTTAACTAGTATTTTCTTAGATATAAATCACGTGGCAATCACTTGAAGCCTTGTGAGAGGTGTAATTTCCATTGCTTTTAAAATTATTTTTATTAAAAAAATATTAAAAGAATGTTTTGATTTATTTTTTAAAAATTATTTTTAACATAGGCACATTAAAATGATCTAAAAGCATAAAAATAATCTAAAATTAAAAATTAAAAATTCAAATTATTTCTAAAATATTTTTGAAACACAATATCAAACAAGCACGTAGAAGCCACCACTATTCATCCACACTCAAAACACTATGCACAACACTGAGCTTTTTTGAGATTTTATTTTATATGATTTGATCCTACGTAATGGCAATAATTATTTACATCAAAATTGAAAATAATATTAGAATTGAGGCCTAAGCAATGCTCTGCGTATAGTTACTGATGGGTGTTCCTTCATACCGTTTGACCAAATTTATGTTTGATTTCAATTTTCAACCCGTGACAGCTAAAACACTTCAAAAATAAAATAAAGTGGTTGGGTACAGCAAAGCTTAGCGCTTCAAAGTTGAAACACAGAGGGAGCTAAGCTGGCCATGCTTTTGATCTGTATATCAGACTGGGAAATGAGAGGTCTGCTTGCTTCTACCTTTTTCTGTTTTATTTAGATTAGCAGTTTTCTCTTCTCTCGTGGTAAAACTGTCGAGATATTAATTTATATATTTAAAAATAATTATTAAAAGAAAACTTCGTTTTTGTTTCCTCACCTGATCCAATTGAAATTAACTTATATCCAACGCAACCTAAATAAAACTAAGAGAATCACTTGCTCTTAGCTAGCCTCAAGACATGCATGCACATAATAATACTACCAGCTGGTAACAGAAGGTAGGCCAGTTCTGTTTCACCCCGCTTTCTCTGTAGAGAAACAGGTACTGTTGACAGATTTCAATGAGGCACATTCAATTGAAGACAGTAACAGCAGCAATGAAGACAGTAACGGTGCAGATGAAGAACCGTAGAAGAGAGTATTAATGCAGAGCAAAGTTATCAATTAATACAGCACTAATCATCAATTAAAGAGGAATTAATCCTGCACGTTAAGCAGAATTAAATCAACACGTTACATAGTAGTTATGTGTAGCTTTCATGTATATATATAGAGCCGAATGTAAACTGAAAATAAGCAAGGAAAATATACACTGATTCTTCTTCTCTAAATTATCAATATCTTAAAGTTTTTATGGTATCAGAGCCCAAAAAGACAAACGTCTAACAAAATGTCTTCTTCAAATATTCTCACCACAACAACTCATCCCTCTACTATTTCTATGCCAACCATTGTCACGGTAAAACTAAACCATGACAATTTCCTTCTCTGGAAAGCACAATTGGTGCCATATCTCAAAGGCCAAGACCTTTTTGGATACATTGATGGAAGTATCCCTAAACCACCCAAATTCATCTCAGTCACCAACACAGAAACTGCAACTACCTCTGAAAGGTTAAATCCAGCCTTCTCACACTGGATTCGTCAAGATAATCTCATCCTCAGCACACTCATGACTTCCTTATCTGAATCAATTCTTTCTCAAGTTGTTAATTACACAACATCAATGGCTGTGTGGAATGCCTTAGATGATACCTTCTCCTCACGATCTCGTGCTCGAATCCTTCAAATTCGCACACAACTGGCCACTGCCACGAAAGGCAGCAAATCTGCCAGTGATTATTTTCAATTTATAAAAAGGCTCACTGATGAACTAGCAGTTGTTGGACAACCACTGTGCCATGATGATATAATAACATATGTTCTTGCAGGTCTTAATCATGAATATGATAGTTTTGTGGCATCAATCTCAGCTCGAATTGACAGCATCACACTTGAAGAGATTTACTCTCTTCTGCTGACATTTGAGGCTCGAATTTCTCGGCATCAGCTCACCCCCAACATCCTGCAACAATCTGCATATATGGCACAACGACAAAATAATTACCCAAGGCGTGGAGGCTTTCGTGACAGGGGGCGAATTTCCAATCGCGGTGGATACACTGTCACCCAAAGGAATCACAATCAATTCTCCATCAATTGCCAAATTTGTGGCAAACCAGGACATAATGCTAAGAAATGTTATTTCCGTTTTGATATGTCTTACCAGGAATCACCATCTCTGCAGTCCAAACACGCAATGGCAGCAATACGTCATGGTTCCAACCCATGGGAAACCTCATGGCATGCGGACACAGGAGCCACACATCATCTCACGAATAACAGTGGTGACTTGAATTTGCAGAAAAATGACTATACTGGTTCTGACAGTGTGCAAGTTGGTAATGGACAAGGTTTGCAAATTTCTAAAATTGGGTCTTCCAAAATTACAACTCCTTACACTTCCTTTTTGTTGCGTCAAATACTTCTTGTTCCCGAAATACGCCAGAAATTACTTTCGGTACATCAATTCTGTGTTGACAATAATGTCTATTTTGAGTTTCACTCTTTTTACTTTCTTGTGAAGGATTACTCGGGGAAGGTCCGTCATCGGGGATATCTCCGTGATGGACTCTATCAATTCACCAACCACAATTTCAAGAGTCCTCGTGCATTTTCCAGTATTCGCACTCATGACTGGCATCGTAGATTGGGTCATGCCTCCAATTCTGTGGTCAATCAAATTCTCACTAGTCTTCAAATTCCCGTGGAAAAATCTAAAACACCTCAAGTGTGCCCAGAATGTCAAATGGCCAAAAGTCATAATTTGCCTTTCAAATCATCTCCATTTATTTCTTCGCAACCCTTAGATTTAATTTTCACAGATGTATGGGGACCCGCAGCAACGGTATCCACTTCCGGTGCAAAATATTATGTTAGCTTTCTTGATGATTATTCAAAGTTTTTATGGTTGTTTCCCATTCAATTGAAATCTGACGTTGAACAAGTCTTTTTAAATTTTCAGGCTTTTGTGGAAAAACAATTTGACCGCAAAATAAAAGCCATTCAGTCCGATTGGGGTGGTGAGTATCGACGCCTAAACACATACTTCCAACTAAATGGGATTAGCCATCGTCTAGCCTGCCCACACACCCACCAACAAAATAGTTCAATTGAACGGAAACATCGCCACATTGTTGACGTCGGTCGAAGCCTTTTGGCCCATGCAAAATTACCTATGATTTATTGGGAAGATGCATTTCAAACCGCCACCTGCATTATAAATCGGCTTGCAACTCCTGTTTTAAATCATAAATCCCCCTATGAAACACTTTAAATCAACTCCTGGTTATCAATTCATGCAGGTATTTGGTTGCGCTTGTTGGCCGAATTTAAGACCATACAATAAAAATAAACTGAATTTCAGATCTAAAACTTGCATTTTTATTGGTTATAGTCCTTATCATCATGGGTACAAGTGTTTAGATCTCTCTACGGGTAAAGTCTATATCTCTCGTCACGTTGTTTTTTATGAAAATCTGTTCCCATACTCATCAGAAAATATGTCTATCAGTACACCTCCACCCACAGTTTCGTTACCCTGTCAACTAAATGTGTCCCCTGTGCCATGTTCCACGAATTTGCAAACTGACCATTTTACTACATGCACACCACCTGCGCAGTTGGTCTTATTTTCTACAGATACAAACACTCATTGTTCTTCAACAATTCCAGCCGATTCCACAACTGCTACATCTCTAGCCAGTGATTCTCATGCTGCTCCAATAGCTCCACCAGACTCTCCGTTGCCTTCGTCCAACACTCACCCCATGGTGACCAGATCCAAGAATCGGATTCACAAGCCCAAACAACTCAGTGATGATTTCATTTGTCACCCCTTACCTAAAGCACTCCTAGTAGCAATTGATACAAGTCAGACCAAACCTTCTTCATTCAATCAAGCCTCAAAATCTCTGCACTGGCGTGAGGCCATGAATAAGGAATTTTCAGCACTGTTACACAATGGCACGTGGACATTAGTATCTCCTCCTGCAGTAGCTAATGTGGTGGGATGCCGTTGGATTTACAAGATCAAAAGGAACGCATATGGTACAATTGAGCGTTATAAAACCCGATTGGTTGCTAAAGGATTTCATCAGCAAGAAGGGATCGACTTTTCTGAAACATTCAGCCCCGTCATCAAGCATGCCACCATACGTCTCGTCCTTGCCAATGGTCTTCTCCTCTAACTGGAACATCAAGCAACTAGATGTGCAAAATGCATTCTTGCATGGTGATTTACAAGAAACTGTCTTCATGTCTCAACTACAAGGTTTTATTCATCCACAATATCCATATCATGTGTGTAAACTACACAAATCCCTCTATGGATTACAGCAAGCTCCCAGGTCATGGTACTCCAAACTCTCCACAACACTGGAAATTCTGGGATTTGTTGAAAGTAAGGCAGACCCCTCACTTTTTATTTAACAAACGTCCACATGTGTTATGTACCTACTCATATATGTTGATGACATTCTCATCACGGGATCCAATCCTTCAACCATAGCAACCATTATTCAGTCCTTACAGAATACCTTTGTTGTCAAAGATCTTGGTAACCTCTCCTATTTTCTTGGTGTTGAAGCACTTTGGTGTCCTGAAGGGATGTATTTAACTCAACACAAATACATCGTGGAATTACTCCACAAAAGCAAGATGGAACATGCCAAACCATGCACAAGTCCCATGGCATCCAATTGCCATCTTCATCGCCACGAGATGGTACTCCGTTTGTTGACCTTAGTCTCTATCAAAGTGTGGTTGGCGACTCGCAATATCCGGCTTTTACAAGACCGGACTTAGCGCTTGCTCGTCCACAAAGTGAGTAAATTCATGCACAATCCCGTGACACTCATTGGCTTGTCTTGTCAGCGTATACTACGCTACCTCAAACACACAATCTCGATTGGTTTACTTCTTACAAGTAGTGCGATTCTCAATTACAAGCTTTCACCGATTCGATCAGGCAGTGATAGGGATGATCGCCGATCGATTAGGGCATATTGCATTTACATGGGGTCTAATTTGATTTCCTGGAGTTGCAAACAACAGCCAACAGTAGCTCGAAGTAGTACTGAAGCCGAATACAAGGCCATAGCGAATGCTGCCGCGGAACTCAGTTGGTTCAAATCCATTCTTACGGAACTTGGCTTACCATTGCGACGCATTCCCATTTTATGGTGTGATAATATTGGGGCTACATATCTGTCCTCAAATCCTCGTTTTCATGCTAGAACCAAGCATATTGAGATTGATTTTCACTTTGTTCGGGATCAAGTTTCTAACAAAGAACTTGTTGTCCAATTCATCTCCAGCAAAGACCAATTAGCGGATGCCCTCACAAAACCCTTGCCACCAAGCAAATTTCGGCAAGTTCAACTCAACCTGAATGTTCGTGACCTACCCTTCAGCTTGAGGGGGCGTGTAGAGAAACAGGTACTGTTGACAGATTTCAATGAGGCACATTCAATTGAAGACAGTAACAGCAGCAATGAAGACAGTAACGGTGCAGATGAAGAACCGTAGAAGAGAGTATTAATGCAGAGCAAAGTTATCAATTAATACAGCACTAATCATCAATTGAAGAGGAATTAATCCTGCACGTTAAGCAGAATTAAATCAACATGTTACATAGTAGTTATGTGTAGCTTTCATGTATATATAGAGCCGAATGTAAACTGAACATAAGCAAGGAAAATATACACTGATTCTTCTTCTCTAAATTATCAATATTTTAAAGCTTTTACTCTCCTCTCTTAATTTCCACTCTTTCCATTTCCATTTTAATATGAGGGAAATTTTCAGATCTGTTTACCTCCCTGTTCATGTGTTGGATCATAATTTACATTTTGGTCTGTCGTGGACTAGGGCTGCAGTATGTTGCGAGGAGCTAGTGAGGCAATCGGTTGCTACCATCTCGTAGGTTTATTATAGTTATCTCGTGGAGTGTTATACTTTGATTTAGCAGACAAAAGATTGAAAAAATGTATAGTTGAAATAGTTTACATGTATCGCCACTCACTCGGAAAAGTTTATATCTCTTGTCTTCCAAGATATATGAGAGAGAGAAACACTAATCCTTAATTAACAAAATTGTGGGACACGTGATCTGTTTTCCAATTTTGAGTTACGAGTCGCGAGTTCTTCTCTTTCTTTCGGGCAATGTTCAGATTGATTGAAAGCATGTGAGCAGATTCATATGATTACTACCCTAAGATCTACAGAATATAATACTACGATCCTGTGTGATATGAGGGCAATTTTCAGATCTGTTTACCAGGAACATCCAATTTCCTGACGGTATAAAATCTGACAGAGATGCAGAGTACCAATTTTCTTTTGCCGGGCATAAATTTGGAGTCGAAAATTAGAGAGGCGCAGTAACAACAGTTGAATGGAAAAGAGAAGGAGATCTATGGATTTAAGGAATCACGCACATACTTTGTTAATATTTCTCTTCCTCACCGTAATCTTGCATCACACTTTGTCGGTTCAAGCGCTGGAAATTGGGTTTAACTATTGAAAAATGTGTACACCACACTTATTTAATGGAGCCTTGGAATTAAGTTAACAATCCCACTGACAGAGGCATCTTGTAAAGTTACACTTCGCAACTAATCCAGGACGGCCGGGTCTCCGGCACATTTGACGACACGTATCAGGATAACATATTTTAGTGCTCCACATTTCCTTGCATCTTTTGCTTGGACATCTTGAACCATAATCGCGGCTGCAAGAGAAAATGAACACTTCATTTCATAGTTACAGGACCAGTGAGGCAGCTCATCATCATGAGTTAAGCTGATTCTTATAAAATAATAGTATTCTAAAATTGAAAATAGATTTCTATGATTATTGTCATTCCGTCAACTGAGACAAAAGTAAAACATACATACCTGAAAAACAAGTGCGACGATGAAGAACAAGTTGAAAGTAAGCTTACTCATCCCTTTATGACGATAAAATATTGTAAATATGAAGTTGAGGTGCATGTTATTTATACTCGGAAAGGGTCACAAAATTAGCCCTTTTAGCATATCATTGATTGATTTTATTTTATTCTTAATATCCTATTAAAGAAAGTTTATATTTTGTTCCTTATAATACAAGATAGGCCAGTTCTGTTTCACCCCGCTTTCTCTCCTGTCTTAATTTTCACTCTTTCCATTTCCATTTTACTTTTTTTGTTCTCTCCGTTGCTGTTTTGGGGAAACTTGGTTAGCTATATTGTATAAAAAATCTAACAATAATTAAAACGACAAACATTAATCGCTGTCCAAATTTCGAGATAACACCTTCAAGAGATTCGAGATAAGTTTGTGTAAGCAAATGACTAGATCTAGAATTTGAAAAATAATGGAGGTGCGTGAGCTTTAGGCGTTAATGCTACGAAACACCTAAAGGAAAAAGGAAAATATCACATGCAAAAACACCCAATCTGCAGTAGCTCTCCCAATCTGCAGCAGCTCTCCCAGTTCTACAAAAAGGAAAAAGGACCGGCCGAGTTGGGAAGCTATTTAATGGACCATAATCATACTCTACTGTTTTCAAGATTTTACTATATATATCATTGGGAGAGTTGTGCATATATATAGTATATATATCACTCAGTTGTGCATTATGCTCACCGTAGGAGAGTTGTTGGGAGCAACCCATGATTCATTGATGGTCTGTGATGTATCTGGGTCATCAACCTTCACAGAGAATCTTGTTGAGATGAGTTAAGAACAAGGTGGATAAAAACACAGCAATGTCAATTATTAATTTCTCATGTTTATCATTCGAAATTATATATCTTATTAACGACTGGTTTTGTTGCCTAAACGTCTTTCTTTTCTAGTTTGCTAAGCCCCCGTATCATCAACCATATCACTTACAACAACCCAATGGAGCTATCTTTGGATTAACCAGAGCTAATCTTTCCTTTTCTTTTTTCTTTTTATAACAAGAAAGGTCCACATGAGTAAAATAAATTACCTGGCCAAACACTTTTTGTAAGAGAATGCTCAAAATTTTAAGATGCCATTTAGAAATCCAATTGTTTGATTGCAAAACAGACACTATCTCAACGTACATTTAGAGAGAGAGAGAGAGGGTTGATGAGGAAATGAGGAGGTGTTTTTGGGTTCCGAAAATGGCTGCAATCACAGTTCATACATCACATGGTTGATACTGTTTTTGGGTTCATAAAGACAGTCGTGGATGTGGGAGCAAGGAGGGTCGGCAGCACTTGATACTGAAATTAAGCTGTATGAATCTTTTACCAAAATTTCCAATTTTAGGTTGGCTTCAAACACACACAGAGCAGAGCTAAGCCCATCTTTTTCTACATCAATTGTTTTTACATCACTGCTCTGTGTATATTTGGTGTCACGTGGTGCATACTAGCTCACTGACGGGTGCTCTTTTATACCGTTTGACATGTTTCATTTCAACCCGTGACAACAGCTAAATAATTTTACCGAAGAAAGCTCAGCTCTCCGCCGAATATAAGAAATGTTTTCCTTTCTGAGAACACATTTATAATTTCATCTTAGGTTCGAATTAGTGCTGTCAGAAATTTTAATGAAGAAAGCTCAGCGGATAGCTAAGTTTATCTGTTTTTACTCACAGTCACATGATCTTTAGCTTTCACTTTTAGATGCTATGATGATGGGGTTTTCACCATGTCCTAGGCAAACAACAACTCAAAATCCTCGGATATGCAAGATAGCTTCGCCTGCTTGATTGCTCCTAAATTCCAGCTCCTTCCATTTTGCGTTATAGCCCTAGTTGATTCAGCACCCTCGGATAGCAATTAGTATTTTGGAACTCGAAAGACTTCTCCCACCAACACTTTTATGGACACCATTCGGGTTGCTTTATGGAAAGCAAGTGACAAGGGATGAGCAGAGAGGACAGAAACCTGAGTTTAAAAGATTGGACCATTCAACCACTGTTAACACATTTAGAATGTAGAATTAATAATTTTTATTGCTTCATAGAGTGGACCATTGAACCACTGAAACAAAACAGGGCTGGTTAACACATTTAGAATGTAGAATTAATAATTTTTATTGCTTCATAGAGTGGACCATTCAACCACTGAAACAAAACAGGGCTGGTTAACACATTTAGAATGTAGAATTAATATTTTTATTGCTTCATAGATTGGACCATTCAAGCACTGAAACAGGGCTGGTTAACACATTTAGAATGTAGAATTAATATTTTTATTGTTTTAGCAGTAATAGTAATGATAATTTTAGATTTTAAGAATTCGATGTTGTTGTTGTTATAATATGGTGTGTTGATGTGTTTCATTATATCAAACCTTGCATTTATACATGTTATATTTTATTTTTGAACTAGCAAATCCTATCAATTACTTCAATCTCAATTATTATAAAAATTATTTGATCAACCCGCAACGTAGTGCATGCAATCGAACTAGTATTATCTAAAATATAAATCACATGGCAATCACTTGGAGCCCTGTGAGAGGTGTAATTTATGTTATTTTTAAAATAATTTTTCTTAGAAAAATATTAGAATGATGTTTTTATCTTTTAAAAATTATATTTGACATAAACACATTAAAATAATCTAAAAACATAAAAAAACTATTCACAACACTAAGCATTTTTGAAATTTGATTTGATTCTATGTAATGGTAATTGTTTCAAATTTCTTAAGTAAGACTAAAATTAGAAAAAAATTAGAATAATAAAAATGTCAAATTTGGATTGTGTTTGTTGGTATATTAGGATATTATTTAATTACTTTATATAACAAGAAAGATAGAAAATTTAAAACTAGTATTTTCCAATACTTTATATTAAAATATTAATTAATAACTTTATATAACAATAATAAAAACCTTGAAAATGACCTTCAACAATATCTATAGTCATAGTCTCGATTTTATCATATAAAAAGTTGCATGATTTTTACTTGAGTTTAAATAGTTTTAAATTAAATAATCTTTCTATCCATATGTGACCATGAATTGTATCCAAATTAAATATATATATTTATATACACACATATACTATTACAATCTACAATAAAAATACTTATAATTTATAGTAAAACACTGATATTTTTTAGTATATGTTATAATATCAAATGAGAGGTTTGCTTCTATTTTTCCCTGCTTTATTTAGATTAGCAGTTTTTCAAAATGACTTCCAAATGATGTCAGTTTTCCATGGAAGAGTGAATCTCAGGATAGTAAAATAAGAATTTCTTAGTCTTGTAGTAAAAGTGCAGTGCTGATATGTTTCCTTCGGGCTCAGAATTGATCTCCTCTCATCAAATGCATGCACCTCAACATTAAGATTTACATCATCCCAGCTCTTTGCATCCCATTCATCGTCATTGTCATCTCCTTCCCTGTATTAATTATGTTATAATTTCATA
This sequence comes from Salix exigua, assembly GCA_032356905.1. Lineage (NCBI taxonomy): Eukaryota > Viridiplantae > Streptophyta > Magnoliopsida > Malpighiales > Salicaceae > Salix > Salix exigua. Next base: position 12,546,091 of record CM063595.1, on the reverse strand, counting down.
GTAACTAGAGAATATAATAATTTTATGAAATTAATGATGATGTTTTTGTAATATTATATATACTTATAATTTTATTTAAAAAAATATTTTATTGTTTTTTTAGTTTAAATTACGTAATCCTAAATAATTTTATTTTTGGATTTGAACTAAATTTTTTTACTATATATATGTATATATAGTATAACCCCAAAAATGACGGGTCGAAACGCTACAAAACCGAAATATTCTGTTCCAATTAAAAAATAAAGCACGAACTAAAACGAAATTATAAACCTTAATCTCAACAATTAGAGGGTACATTCATGGTTTGCTCAGTTTTTTTATATTAAAAAAAGCAGAAAAATGAAATGATGTTATGAGAAATCACCTATAGTTAATTGCATGATTAAGTATACTATTGGAGTTTTTTTTTTTATATATATATTTTCAGATTGTATTAATATGTTCATGTTAGAAGAAAAAAAATAAAAAAAATAAATGTTTCCAACAGTTTCTATATTAATGATTTCATACCCAAAAACAACACTAAATACAAAGCTTTTGTTTTGTATATCAAATGAGAGGCCCGCTTCTACTTTTTCCTGCTTTGGACCGTGACTCACCAGAATTTCCAATTTTAGGTTGGCTTCAAACACACACAGAGCAGAGCTAAGCCCATCTTTTTCTACATCAAATTTCTAAATAATTAGGCCTAATGAATGCTCTGTCATATTCACTGATGGGTGCTCCTTCATAGCGTCCGACCAAATTTATGTTTGATTTCAACCCGTGACAGCTCAAAAAATACGTAAAAAGAAAAACTGAAGTGGTTCGATTCCAGCAAAGTTCAGCGTTTCTAAACGTTACATGTTCATAGAAAAAATAAAACACCATGTTAAACCCCGATTCTTTTAGCGGTTTTAGTTAGTAGATGTTATGTTGTAGGTTAGAGATTTTGTTTCGAAACTAAAAAATAAATATGTACAAAGTCTCTTTAATTCTAGGAGAGCTTTCCTTTTTCCCCCTTCTTTTAGTCTCTTAAAACTAAAGTTGGAATAGGGCTTTCACCATCATATCTATATAAGTGTATGGTAGGGCAGCTACATGTTTTCCAACAAAAGCATAACCATAAATTCATACACATATATGGAAACATCAATGGTATACGTCAAGAAGCTCACAAGGTCCATCAATGGGGGTAAAGAAAACTTGGTCCTCTCAGGGTCCCACTTTCCTTTTAGGATGGCAGCCATGACTTCCTGTAATGGTGTTCCTTTCGCTGCATCCTGCAATGTTTTCCATTGAGTTTTTAAAGAAAATGAACACTAGTGAAAATTGCATAAAACATACTCTCACATTTGCATGTAACATTCTGAAAGTTGCAGGGGTACAGTTTTCAGGAACATATAACATCTTTATCCACATAAATAGACATCACATGCTTGATACTGTTTTTGGGTTCATACTGAAAGCTGTATGAATCTTTTACCAAAATTTCCAATTTTAGGTTGGCTTCAAACACACACAGAGCAGAGCTAAGCCCATCTTTTTCTACATCAAATTTCTAAATAATTAGGCCTAATGAATGATCTAATGGAAGCAAGAATTTCAAGGAATATTTACAACATTTCATTTCTGAGCAGAAGAAATCAAAACATGCATTCTTATGGTTTCTTACCTCAAGGCTTTAGCACTTTCATTGAGCATTAAGCAATAATTATATCATCAAGAAATTTTTGGCAGCACCTCCTCCAATAATAAATAAGTGGGGGATTCCAGAATAATATATAAATCCCAAAACCCTAAAGAAACTGTGCTTACATTTTGTAATTAAGCATGGTATTTTCATAGGACTACTGATATTGTTTGCATTATATATAATAATTATGACCTTGATCAGTACTGGCTCCGGGACTTGACACTTGACAGCAATGGCAAGACCATATTCTTACTTCGGTTGTGTTCTATCGCGGGATTTTCAGCATTCGTTAACTAAATTGAAGCAGGATTTTGGATCCAGACTTTTCCTACTAAAATTATTACAGTTTTCCTGCGAGGAAATAAGAAGGTGTGCGCGCCTTTTAATTCTATGTTCAAAGAGAACTATTTCAGTTGACTACAAACTTAACCAGTGAATCTGCCATCCAATGACAACAACTCTCCTTTGTCATTTTTACTATACAAATAAAAAACAACAAGCCCTCACTAAAAAAACCGAGCTCATGTAGGCGCTAAGCAGCAGACCAAATGTCCAATCCATAGTAGCAAACAAGTAAATGGTCGATCTCCTTTAGCTCTTTAGCGGCTGAACTTGCCAGCGTGTTGTGCTGGATTCTATTTATGTAGAAAACTGATTTATTTTATGTGTTACAATTGGTGATTTTAATATCTAATTAGTAAAATTGTTGTATCGAACATGTTGATGGTTGGGTTTATTTTAACGGCAATAAATTATTTAACCGACAAATAACAAAATTGCAACCACTAAAATCTATCAAAGATGGATTTTTCTGATTGATTGCTATTGTGTGTTGATTTATTTTATTCATAGATTGCAAAGCCGCAATTGATTGATTGTTTGGTGTGTCTTAATTATTTTGATAATTATATAATCGGTTGATTAAAGAAATGCAATCGATAAAATCAATTAGAGATGAATTACTTTTTAATCGCTTTTTGAAAAAAATATTAGGTGTTAAAATTTCTAATTATTGTAGATAAGGCATTCAAAATAATAATTATTATTATTTGTCAATTTTTTCTTATAAATATGTTAGACTAATTATATGTTTTGCTATTTATTTCATCTTAACGCCTTAAAAATAATGATAATAATTAGTTGTAATTTTTTCTCTGATAAATATGTTAGACTAATTATATATTTCGCTATTTATTTCATATCAACGTCTTAAAATATATAAATTCATAACTTTCTGGAATTGCGATCTCCTTTAGGTATTCTATAAAATAATAATAGTCATAGTGCGTGTAAGTTGATCTAGACATCCCGATCATATTAAAAAATATATAAGTAGGTAAAAAATAGGAACAAATGTTAGAAAAAATGAGCCCATGGATTATTCACGGCGCTCACTTGGCCATGAAAAACAAAATACTTGGGAAGAAAAATTGTGGTGCGCGTAAGCTGATCCAGTACATCTCAGCTTAAGAAAAAATATATATAAGTGGAAAAACAAAAGGGGAAAAAATATCAAAAAAAGTGGACCCGGAGATTAGTCGTAGTGCGCATAAGTTGGGCGAGACACCTCAGCTATTAAAAATCTTTTTTGTAAAACAAAACAACATCCAGTTATTAAAAAAACACGTTTTTTTTACAAAAAACAGTTTTACAAAAAACCAAATCGGTTTTACTATCCGAAGCGGTTCGAACTAGTGCATGCCATTCGTTGGCGACACTCGAAAACCACTTGGCCACATCCACTCTTTTGTCATTTCCACCATAAAAATTACAAAAGAAGCACTGTGCAAAAAAATAAAAAAATAGGAGCACATACACGAGTGAAGTAGGGAGCAAATGGTCAGTCCACGAGTGCACATGAGTGTGCCCGAACGATGGTCGACCGAGCTACTTTAGGTTATTTGTAATTTTATTTTATTCATTATTTGTTTGCTCTTTTGTTAAAGTTTTTGATTTTTTATTTCTTATTGAATTTATTTTCCCATTATTCACGTAGTAATAATAATAATAATAATAATTTTTTCTTGCTTCCTCTTTTATTAATATTTTTGAGTTTTTTCCTCGGGTAATTTAATAATAATTATTGTTTTATAATTAATAGTAATGATATTTTTAGATGTTAAGCCTTCGATGTTGTTGTTATTATAATAGAGTGTGTTGATGTATTTGATTATATCAAACCTTGCATGTATTGATGTTATATTTTATTTTTAAACTAGAAAAATATATTAATTGTTTCAATTCCAACAGATTATAAATATTATTTGCTCGGCCCATAATTTACCTAGTATTATCTTAAATATAAATCACGTGGCAATCACTTGGATCCTTGTGAGCGGTGTAATTTCCGTTGCTTTTAAAATTATTTTAATATTAAAATGATGTTTTTTATTTTTAAAAAATATTTTTAACATAGGAACATTAAAATGATCTAAAAGCATAAAAAATAATTTAAAATAAAAAATTAAAAACTCAAATTATTTGTAAAATATTTTTAAAACACAATATCAAAAAATCAAGTAGAAGCCACCACTATTCATCCACACTCAAAACACTATGCACAACATTCATCCACTCAAAACACTATGCACAACATTGAGATTTTTGAAATTTTATTTTATATGATTTGATCCTAACGCTCTGCGTATAGTTGGTGTCACGCGGTGCATAGTTACTGATGGGTGCTCCTTAATTTCAATTATTAATTTCTCACGTATATCATTCGAAATTCTATCATTATTCTAAAATATTTTTAATATAATAATACAAGGAAATAATCTTAACAAATAAAAAAGTTAAACAACAATGATGGTGTCATCGACGAGTATTACTAATAATAATTAGGAGAGTTGTTGGGAGCAACCCTTGCACTTTTTTTTATAACCCGTCTTTCTTTTTTGTTTGTTTTTTCATAATCGGGTTGTGCGAGTCGACTTATGCTTACTTTCAAACAGGAATGAATAGTGAAAATCACAAGTAATGAGCGAGTAAAGGTGCTTTCCGTGCACTTTGTTTTTATATATTTTTTTATAAATGAGATGTTCGGGCAACTAACGCGCATAACGACTATTATTATGAAGAAAAAAACTAAAATAGCTCGCTCAAACACCGTGTATACACTCACAAAACATTGTGGATTACAATAGTGTATTAACAATTTTGCCTCTTAGTGCACCTCAACCCTTGCCTTCAGATTAGGGGTATTTTTGAATTTCCCATGGGACCGGTTGGCATTACTAGATTGTTTGGGGGTAGTTTTGTTTTTTCCCCATATTTTTGCACAGTAAAATAGCCATAATACCCATGAAGAGGACAAAATTTACAGAACCGCATGGGGTGTTAAAGTTATTGCACATATTTTTTTAAATAGCTAAATACAAATTTACCCCATATATATATACATAACTGACTTGTTTATTATTTTCAACAAATGATAATTTACTATCATTATTCTAAAATCTTAACAAATAAAAAAAAGTTAAACAACAATGACGGTGTCATCGATATTAATTATGTATAATAATATTTATAATGACAGCTATAATAATTGTGATAAAAATTCATTCATTGGTCAATGTTATTTTTATGAAAAATAACTTCCGCGTCTTTTTTTTATGTATAATATTTCCGATCTCAGACTTGCCATGATATGTGGTAAAAACTCGCAGGACCTCTACACCAGTATTTACCCATCTAGACAAGAAATCTAGAGGTAGAACAAGGAAGAAAGATTGCAGATTGAGGGATCATGCATGTGATGGCCATGGCAACCTCTATAGATCGATCCAAAATAAATGACCCGTATCTGTCCTTCTTCCTCCCTCATTTATCCACGCACCATGTGGGTGCTCATGTGATTCCCTCCCTCAACATATATATATATATATATATATATATAGCAGTCCCTGCGCCAACTAGCTAGCCTAGCTAGGTGTTTCCTCTTAAGAACTAAACAGACAAAAGGAAGTAAAGCCAACCCTAGAAATGGCTGTTAGGGTTCTTCAATTCTTTCAACTTCACCCAACAACCGTTCCCGAATGTAACACTCATCGTACCGTGTGGGATGTCAGGCTTCTTCAGATGCTTGATAATTAGGGCAGGAAGATGAGCAAACAATAATGAATGCTCAAAATTATAAGATGCCATTTCGAAATCCAATTGTTTGATGGCAAAACAGACACTATCTCAACGTACATTTAGAGAGAGAGAGAGGGTTGATGAGGAAATGAAGAGGTGTTTTTGGGTTCCGAAAATGGATGCAATCACAGTTCATACATCACATGCTTGATACTGTTTTTGGGATCGTAAAGACAGTCGTGGATGTGGGGGCAAGGAGGGTCGGCAGCACTTGATACTGAAAGCTGTATGAATCTTTAATTTTACCAAAATTTCCAATTTTAGGTTGGCTTCAAACACACACAGAGCAGAGCTGAGCCCATCTTTTCTTACATCAAATTTTTTTACATCAATGCTCTGTGTATATTTGGTGTCACGTGGTGCATACTAGCTCACTGACGGGTGCTCTTTTATACCGTTTGACATGTTTCATTTCAACCCGTGACAACAGCTAAATAATTTTACCGAAGAAAGCTCAGCTCTCCGCCGAATATAAGAAATGTTTTCCTTTCTGAGAACACATTTATAATTTCATCTTAGGTTCAAATTAGTGTCAGAAATTTTACTGAAGAAAGATCAGCGGATAGCTAGGTTTATCTGTTTTCTACTCACAGTCACATGATCTTTAGCTTTTACTTTTAGATGCTATGATGATGGGGTTTTTCACCATGTCGTTGGCAAACAACAAGTCAAAATCCTCGGATATGCAAGATAGCTTCGCCTGCTTGATTGCTCCTAAATTCCAGCTCCTTCCATTCTGCGTTATAGCCCTAGTTGATTCAGCACCCTCGGATAGCAATTAGTATTTTGGAACTCGAAAGACTTCTCCCACCAACACTTTTATGGACACCATTCGGGTTGCTTTTATGGAAAGCAAGTGACAAGGGAACCTGAGTTTAAAAGAGCTTCATAGATTGGACCATTCAACCACTGAAACATGGCTGGTTAACACATTTAATTTATAATTTTTATTGTTTTAGCAGTAATAATAATGATAATTTTAGATTTTAAGAATTTGATGTTGTTGTTGTTATAATATGGTGTGTTGATGTGTTTCATTATATCAAACCTTGCATTTATACATGTTATATTTTATTTTTGAACTAGCAAATCCTATCAATTACTTCAATCCCAATTATTATAAAAATTATTTGTTCAGCCTGCAACGTAGTGCATGTAATCTAACTAGTATTATCTAAAATATAAATCACCTGGCAATCACTTGGAGCCCTGTGAGAGGTGTAATTTATGTTATTTTATAAAATAATTTTTTTTAGAAAAATATTAGAATGATGTATATATATATTTTTACAATATAATATTCTAATATATAAAATTTTATATTATGAAAAAAGATCAACATCCTTTATTATAATAATAGTAAATCAAAGTCTTAACTTCTTAAATTATCATCACCATCACTGTCAAAACAATAAACATTATTTAATAAATCTCGGTAAAAAAACAAACAAAATTGATAAAAAGCACGTAAGAACAAAAACCTAAAATTACTATTATTATTCTTAATATTTATATTATTATTATTGTTTTAATAACAGGAAGAAAACAAAATTAAATCAAAGGCTTAAAAAAACCCTAAAAACATTAACAAAAGAGCAAATAAAAAAATAAAATAAATGAAAAAAAAATTATTGACTAAAACAAAATTATTTGACCTGAAAATTTATAAAAAAAAAACATATTACACTACTTTGCGGGCTGAGTAAAAAGTTTGTATAATTATTAAAAGAATAAAAATTATCAAATTATCCCTAGAGAAAAAAAAACATTAACAAAAGAGTAAGTAAGAGAAAAACACTAAATTATTATTATTATTATTATTATTATTATTATTATGAAAAAAAATAAAAGACTAAAAAAATCATAAAAACTTTAACAAAAGATCAAACAAAAAAATAAAGTAAAAATTATCAGGTAAAAAAAGTCATATGACGTAAAAATAAAAAAGGAAAAAAACTAAAAGAAATAACAAAAAAAATACAAATATCAATTTCCAAATGATCATAGATATAAAATAAAATTTAAAAATATACTCAAACTACAAAAAAATCAAAATCAAAACTAAGCACAATTATATATATATATATATATATATATATATATATATATGGACAAAAGTAAGGATTATTCTTGAAATTAAAAGAAATGAAGGGATTAAAATGAAAAATTAAAAGTAATAGGGCTGAAATGAACATTAAATATAAAGGGATTAAAATCCAAAATTAAAAGAAATAACCAAAAAAATACAAATATCAATTTCCAAATGATCATAGATATAAAATAAAATTTAAAAATATACCAGCCCAAAAAATAAGAAATAAAAAAAATCAAAATCAAAACTAACCGCAGTATATATATATATATTTATTTATTTATATATGGACAAAAGTAAGGATTATTCTTGAAATTAAAAGAAATAAAGGGATTAAAATGAAAAATTAAAAGTAATAGGGCTGAAATGAACATTAAATATAAAGGGATTAAAATCCAAAATTAAAAGAAATAACAAAAAAAATACAAATATCAATTTCCAAATGATCATAGATATAAAATAAAATTTAAAAATATATCAGCCCAACAAATAAGAAAATAAAAAAAATCAAAATCAAAACTAACCACAGTATATATATATATATGGACAAAAGTAAGGATTGTTCTTGAAATTAAAAGAAATAAAGGGATTAAAATGAAAAATTAAAAGCAATAGGGATGAAATGAACATTAAATATAAAAGGATTAAAATCCAAAATTAAAAGTATAAGGGCCGAAATGAAAACATTGAAGTCTTAAAATCTAAGAATATTATTACTATTACAACTAAAACTATAAAAATTATTAAATTATTATGATGCAGAAAATAAAAATAAAAAATAAAAAAAAGGAAGCAAAAGAAATATTTTTCTTATTGAGTTAATAATTGGAAAAAATTCAATAAAAAAATATAAATAATTTTTTTTAGAAAATCATAAGTGAAAAAAATGAAATAAATAAAAAACACATCAAAATCAATAAAAAAACAATCAAAATAAAAAAATGAAAAAAAAACATAAGTGAAAAAAAAGAAATAAATAAACGTCAAAATCAATAAAAAAAGAAAAAAAAATTAAAAATGAAAAAAAAAGCAAAGTAAAAAAAAAGAAAAAAAAAATTTATTTTATATGATTTGATCCTACGTAATGGAAATTGTTTCTGATTTCTTAATGAAGAGTAAAATTAGAAAAATAAAAACTAGAGTAAAAAAAAGTAAAATTCGGATTGCGTGATTGCTGGTATATTAAGATATTTGTTAATTACTTTATATAACAAGAAAAATGATAGAAATTTTAAAACTGGTATTTTCCAATACTTTGTATTAAAATATTAATCAATAACAAAAATAAAAACCTTCAAAAAAGAAGGTTATGTGTACCGCAGTATCAATATCCAAAGAGGGCATATCAGCTTATGTCCAAGTAAATACATGACCGAATGAATCCCTTCAAAAAAAGATACTAAGCCACTTCACTTCACTTCATCTTAGGTTGCGAGAGTGACAGCCTACACGAAGTCGTAATTTCATCTGAGGTTCAAATGAGTCCTGTCAGAAATTTTAATGAAGAAAGCTCAGCTCTCCGCCGAGAATAAGAAATGTTTTCCTGTCTGAGAATGACAGCTGGCATGTTCCTATAGCTTGTAGTTAATGTACTGTCTCTCGACAGCTGGCATGCTTTTGTTTTGCATATTTTCTTTCCTGCTTTGACGGGGGAGATGTTCCAGTTGAGGTTGGCTTCAAAGTCTGATCAGAGTAGAGCTAGCTAAGCCTTTTTTCGAGACAGGAAAAGGCTTCCTTCATCAGGAAAGATTCGATTTCCTCACATCAAATGCATGCATGCATGCACCCACCCTCAATATTAAAATTTACACCGTCCCAGCTCCCAGAATGCACCATAATCACCGCACATGCTACACCTAATCTGCAGCGGATAGCTAAGTTTTACTCAGTCACATGGGAGGGCCGGAAGACCATAACCATCCCAGCCCTCCCTACCACCCTCTCTCTCTCTCTCTCGCTCTCTAGAAACAGTGGTCGACAATGGAGATAGAGGAAGGGCAAGCCCCAGTAATCCAACACTTGGTGAACAAAGCTTCAACTCTAGAAACCACCTCCTCTCTAGCCAACCTCATCGCTGAAGCCACTCCACACCCTTCTCTTTCCGCTTTTTCCGATTTTCTCTCCCTGACCTCCTCCAGGTCTTCTTCTTCTTCTTCTTCTTTATTTTATCTTAAGCAATGAATTTGGCTGTTTCTGTGCCTTTCTTTTTCTTAGGAATTACTGTATCTTGGAACAAAATCAACCAGCACTAATTTCTCTGTTTTTTTTTCCCGGGTGTAATTATGTCTTGATTTAGGTTGCCAAGTGCTGGTTTCAATGCTCAGCAGCTTGCCATTGTTGCAGTGAGTAGTTGCTTATTGTCATTTACTTCTTTAATTTGTCAAACTGAGTGGACTAAACTGCATAGATACAACTATGTTGTCAATTTATTAGTCTCTTGTTTAATTGGGGGTATTTTGTGCACTCCATTTTGTTTTATGAATTCCAGGGGCTTTATGAGTGGAGAGATGCCGTTGCCCGTGCCGAAGATGAGAGCGCAGGTTGTATATTGCCTAACAAAACTCTTCTTGAAACTGGTAAGAATCTTCTCAAATTTGTCATAACTCCAACTTAGTCTGTCTGCTAATATCTTATGGTAAATGCTGACTCTTAAATCCTCTATTGTTTGGAAATGGTGAAAGCCAAGGAGATGCCTGTTACAAGTAGCCAATCACGTCGAATTATGAAATCAAAGCACTCATATATTGAAAGGCACCTTAGTTCTGTTGTTAGCATCATCAGGCACTCCATGCAAACCTCTGCTGCATTTGAAGCTGCTGTTCAACATTTAAAGGAGAGATACATGGAAACAGTAAGTCTTGCTTGCACAAATCTGATGATCTCCACATAATACTAAAGAGGTGTCTCAGTCCTGTATGCGGATTATTATGAATCTTTACAAGGATGCCTAGATTACAAAATGATTTGTTACACGTAGATAAACTAACTTTTTAATTGAGGGCCAGCCCCCTACCCGGCATGATAAAAGACTGAAAATCAACCAATTTTGTGTTGTGTTATCTTGACTTCAGTTCTGAAATAAAAACTGTTGATATTCTTGATTCTAAAAAGAAGGGACTTGATATTCTAGACCAATTAGTGGTATCATTTGCTTAAAGTGAAGCAACCTGCTCACTCAAGATTAACAGAGACTTGGCAACCACAAAATTGCACTCAAATTTGAAAAGCTGAGCAAGTAGAATGAGCTCAGGGCAAGCTGAATTGTGTCCTGAATGGCTGGGTTTGTTTAATAACAGCTCAAAACTCAGAAGGTCCTTTGAAATAAATTTGTAATCATGTTACCTACAGGGCTGGAGACTTAATGAGGATAAACTTCGGATTCTTACTTTGCTGTGTATGCTGTCTTTTTCTGCTTTTTTCTCTTCTTTTTGTCCCTCTTATAACTGAAAGATGTTTTTATAGAAGGCCTTGCAAGAAGAGACAGAAGTTAATAATGGATCTGAAGCACAAAGCATTCATGGTGGCAATGGAATGAACAGCAATGTGGCTGCCTGCCATGAAACTTCTGCTCAGCTGGAAAAGGGGCTTCTGAAGCAGAGAAGCGGTGTTGTTGAACTTGCAGAGGTGGACAAGGAAGCTCTGCCAAGCATCATGGTGAAAATGGTGAAGTGAATACTGGATTCAGTAGTTATATTTCAGATACATCTCCAACAGCTAAGGTTGTAAATATTTGATAGGTTGATTGATTTATCCTTGTTAAATATCCTTAGACTAATATGTTCACTTGTATATGTACAGGTTGCTGGAGCAACTGTTGAGGTTCTCAAGAAGCCATCCGGTGCTTTTGGAGCCATCCAAAGCTGGCAAGTATTCATCTGACTTCTCTTCTTCAGATTCGTCAGTATAAACAATTCTTACTGGGTTCTTGCACGTAAGTTTTTTTTTTTTTCCAGTGTTTGTCAATAGGTCTTAATGATTTTTTTTCCAGTGTTTTTTTTCCTTGTTAAATATTCCTGCTCGATCTGTTCTTGGAGATTGGAGATTTGTGTTTTATTTGTTAATTAGTTTTTGACTAGAATTTCTGTTGTTAAATGCCTTCTGTTTCTGTAGTCGAAAATGGCTGAAGAATCAAATCCAACACTTGGTGAACAAAGCTTCAACTCTAGAAACCACCTCCTCTCTAGCCAACCTCATCGCTGAACCCACTTCACACCCTTCTCTTTTCGCCTTTTCCGATCTCTCCCTCACCTCCTCCAGGTCTTCTTCTTCTTCTTTATTTTATCTTAAGCAATAAATTCATTGGCGCGTTCAGCAGTGTTCGTCTTTGTGTTTTTTATTGTTTTGTTTCTTGCAGCGAAATTGTCCTATTTTAAACCTGACTTTTCATTGGCAGCTTCAAGGAACTGAGGATGCTGCTTATATTGATTTGCTTCGCTTATTCGCTTATGGAAGGTTGGCTGTGATCTTCAGCACTTGACTGTCCAGCTTGCTGTTCAACTGAGTTTACACCATCTTCATGGACTTCTACAAACCTCTCAAATTCAGGTTGATACCTTTGCTCCAGATGGATCTTCTCTTGTTCCATAATCCTAGCTTCTTTGTCATAAGATTGAGCCTTAGCATTTGCAGTCTCTAGTTTCTCAACCAACACTTTAATTTCAAGCTTCAGAGATGATATTTCAGTGCCATAACTCTGCATTTTTGACTCAGCAGCCTTTAGCTCCAAATTTAAAGTAGTCAAACACTGCTCGGCATACTCAATTCTTCTGTTCTTCTCCTTTATTTCATCCTCCTTAACAACCAAATGGCTAGAAAATTCTTCCCGCAGTGCATCTTCCCTCAGTTGTGTTTCTTTATTAGTTCTTTCTTGCACATTTGCCGCCTTCTCTAAAGCAGCTTTTGTCTCTCTTACAGCAATGTCATACTTCCGTTTCCACTCAGCTGCATCTTCTTCAGCTGACCTCATTTGTTCATGAGCAGCAGCCAACCTTGCGTCAGAAACACTTCCCCGTGACTTCAGTATTGCAATCTCTGAAGCTGCCTGCTCTTCATCAGCTGAGTCATTGGTTTTACTCGCAACCTCTCTAATGAGTGTTGCGCCAGCATTTTCCATGGGATCAGGTAGCTCAATAGCTCGTGCAATTGTTACCCCATCATTAACCACCTTTGGACTTCCAAATTCATCTAAGACAACATTTCTACCCCTAGGACCAAGAGTAAGCTCAACAGCATCATCTTCAATTTTAATTGATTCATCCTCACTGGTATGGCATTCCTCACTTCTGCCTTCTTCTATGTCAGTAGAGGAAACCTTGTCCTTTAAACTTGTTGCATGACAAGAATAAAATAAATTTGCAATGGACACTTCTTCCTCCTCCTGTGCACAATTTGCCAGTTGCTTGTAGTCTTTGCAATCATTTGTGTTGTGTTCAAATTGATTGCATCTTCCACATTTAGGCTGACCTTTATACTTTCATATGCCAAAGTGGAATTTTTGACATACCGAACATTGAGGCTTTGTGTTTGCTTGATTACCTCCACTTTTATGATGTAAATTGTAACTGCTACTGCCTCCATTTTAACCACTGCTGCCGCCTTCATTTCTGTTATTCCAGTTGCAATTTTGACTGGAATTGTACTGATTACTCACATTTCTTGCTTGAGACCAGCCTGTGTGTCTTTGCTCATGTCCCTGCCACCTTAAACTAGGTGATCTTCCCTGCATGAACCTGTTTGCAGCACCTTGATTGTGGCCAATTTTGAGACTACTGAATGCTTGTTCAGCTCTCGTAATTCCATCTTGTTCATCATGTAGATTTTCTCTCTTGTCAAACACTTTGACAGAGGCTATAACCTCTTCAACCTTCAACACCTCAAGATCCCTAGTTTCTTCAATGATTGAAACTATGGATTGGTATCTTCTATTCAAGCTCATAAGAAGCTTTTGCACAATTCTGCCTTCTGGAACATCTTCTCCTAGTGATGTTAGGCTGTTTATTGTTTCGAAAAACTTAGAAAGGTAATGTTCTAAGCCTTCTCCTTCTATCATTCTCATGTATTCAAATTCTGCCCTCACAGCTTGTAATTTCACAGCCCTCACTTTCTTATCTCCTCTATACTCTCTCTTCAACACATTCCATGCTCCTTGTGCTGATTTTTCATTTCTTATTCTCGGAAACAACTCATCAGATATTGCTCCTTGGATGAGGCTCAATGCCTTGGCATTTTTTATTCTGTTCTGTTTGGATAGAGCAGCCTCACCAACCTTTTTTCCTTTGGAATCAGAAGCCTCCTTAGATTCAGATTCATCTCCTTCTTTCTTTGATTCATCTGTGATAACAGAGTTTGAGTCCATGCCAAACTCAACTACATCCCATAGATCAAATGCTATGAGGATTGTCTCTATCTTTACTGACCAAAAGTCATAGTTCACACCATTGAACTGAGGTGTTCGTAAATCACCACTGCTCACCATTCTTCTTCTTCTTTAATTTCTGTTTAGTATGATCACAGATTGATTTTACTCCCTTCCTTGTTGATCAAGTCAGCTCTGATACCATGTTGAATTTCTTGATTTGTGTTTGTTATTGTTTGCAGGTTATTGTTTGTTGAATTTGAGAAGAAGAAGAAGAAGATATTTTTTCAGAGAATTGGAGAAGAGAGGATTCTGCAGAAGAAGGTAATTCGTATTGATTTATTGCTTGTGAACTGCTTGACAAAAGTCCCCTTTTATACACTTTGGGGAAGAGCACACGTTTTGTGTGTGATCTTGACAGCCTGTAACCACAAAATATCTAGAAGAGTATTTAATTGTTTTTTCTCTTCTTAGTTACAAATACACCAGAATTGAACACAAGACTTTCATGCTTCACGACAGAATATAACTGCCTCCTCTTCTTCTTCTTTAGTGCACTTGTTAACTCTTCTTCTCTATTAATCCAGCTCAGCAACTTACTTTCCAACAAGTTACAGATGTTTCTTGACTGGAAAATTTGAACTTAATCTGTTTCCAATCTGAGCAACTTCTGGCACCTTCTTTGGAGGCCTGGCAAAGGCTAGTTTATGGGGTTCCTCATTGTAAATTCTAACTTGATATTAGTTTCTAACAAAAGATACAAATTTATATATATAGACACGCGCGCGCGCATCAGTTGAAGTTGTAAATTCATAAAAGATTCAAATCCTGTTCACCGCAAAAATAAAACAAGAGCTTCAACTTATGCATGCTATGGAATATTTGCACTAATCTATATGGATCAGATCGCCGAGTCCACTTTTCTTGGCCTAGTTTTTTCAAAGTTTGGAAAAACTATGCGTCTGCAGTGCCTTTACTAGTATTTCTTCGAAAAAAGAAAAGGAGAAAACTCAAAATACATAGTTTTTTTTTTCCAGTGTTTGTCAATAGGTCTTAATGATTTTATCTCTTTGGAAAAACTAGCAGAATACACGCACTCCCTCTTGCCCATATGATTGAATGGCGATTCCAGGTCATTACTGATTCTAGGTTCACTTCATGTGATTCTGATTTGCAGGTTGAAAGCATTATTTTGAGCATTATATTGATGCTTTCCAGTCCTAACGATGAGTCTCCTGCAAATGTTGCTGCTGCAGTAGGTATAGTATTAATTCATATTGTTTTTACTTCCCTTTTCATTAGTTTCTACTTTATTTTATCTTAAGCAATAAATTCATTGGCGCGTTCAACAATGTTCGTCTTTGTGTTTTTAATTGTTTTGTTTCTTGTAGCGAAATTGTCGTATTGTAAACCTGAGTTTTCATTGGCAGCTTCAAGGAACTGAGGATGCTGCTTATATTGATTTGCTTCGCTTATTCGCTTATGGAACCTGGCGTGATTACAAAGGTTAAAGAAACAAACTTTACCCCTTTATTGGCTGTCGATTTTGGTTAGTGGGTTAGCTGTATCTATCTCCTAGAAGCCCATGCTCTTGATTGTTTTCTTTTCGTATTTTGATTGAGCCTTTGCTTTTTAATGTTTGAATATTTATGGATTTATTTGTATTCCTCAAGGTCATTCTGCTCTGCTTCCAAAGTTGTTACCTCATCAAACCCTCAAGCTCAAACAACTCACTTTCTGAGACCAATAAGGTATTGGATTTTAACTAACAGAAGGTAGACCAGTTCTGTTTCACCCCGCTTTCTCTCCTGTCTTTTCACTCTTTCCATTTGTAACGCATTTTACTTTTTTGTTCTCTCGGTGTTCCGTTGCTGTTTTGGGGACACTTGGTTGGCTATATTGTATTGTTTTGTCGGAAAGAATGGTTTTTTTTCTCGTGGGTTTGGCTGATAGATGGCATTTCAGATTCGGATGTGTTTGGTTTGAGAGAGGGATTCTGGTTTAGGGTTTTTGATTTCTTGGAGAGATGAATGATACAACAGGGAATCCAGCAGGGACATGTTTGGCGATGACAGAGAAAAAGGCTCATAGGCCTGGTGGTTGTGTTGGTAATTTAATGGGACATTATATTATTTGTTTTATTTTTTTTGTTAACTCTGTCTGCAGCAACGCCTGCATTAATTAGCAAGTATTTGCTTAGAATTAGCTGGGTTTCTCCTCGTGTGGAGGTGGCGCAGGAGGTTTCAAAGTAGGTGTCACCTTGCTCTGCAAGAATCTTATCCAGGGTATCCTTTTCTTGAGCAGTCCTTCCACTCTTGTTCATCTTCTTCGAAGTCTCTGCCACCGCTTCATTCTTAGTAGATTTAGCAAAATTAGGTTCTTCTGGTTCCACCATCTCTGTCTCTCATCCTCTCTACCAAAAAGCAGATTACAGCTAGCTTTCTCATTGCCTCAGTACTGGTTCTGGTTTTTTATTTGCTTCCTTATTAATCTCTTTGACGTGATTAATAACATATTTTTCATGTGTTCTTTCATGATAGATTTGAAATAAGGAGTTTTTTACTTGCTTTAAAATACAAAATTCAGAGGCACGAGAGGATCAAGATGACTTCTCACTATAGGTTAGATCAATTTTCGTTAATCTCAAGTCCATATTGTAGGGTCATGGTGTAGAACTCATACATATTCATATGTTAATAAGTTATTATTATTAATTATCTATGGGAACTTCCAAACCATGGGCAGACACAGTTCTCCACTATTGAAATATCTAGAATAAATCAGCACCGGTTGCGATTAAGAGATAGAAAGAGCTGGATCGGGTTAATCAATTAATATACCTACAGAATATTAACAATCTAGATCCAGACAGGTTACAGAATCTTAACAATCACCACTATTGGTATTCTTTTCTTGTTATTTGACAAACCCAATTTAAAAGTAATTGTTACCAATATAAATTTTCTGTTAGTAATGTAATGTATTTTCTGTCGGTATTTGTTTTTTCTAATACCACACCAACAAAAAAAAAATTGTCGATAAAACTATAACTATCATTGGTAAAAAAAAATTCTATTGGTAACTCCATCAAAGTTGCACCAAATATTGATTCATTATACATGCATGGTTAATAAGGTGGGGTTGTGGAGGAAAATGTGAATTCTAATCACATAATTGCTGTTAGTATTTCAATTATCATCATGGGTTTATCATCTTCATCTTCCTATTAGAGATGTGATATACGGAACTATGCTACATGGATTGAGAAACATTCTTCCATTTACTTTAGTATTCCTCCTATAGCTTGATAAATTCATTTCGATAATCAATTGATTGCTTCATTATTGATGATCTCAGTAACTTTTGTTGGTAATAATTATTAATGATAGGAGGAACTTTTGCAATGCATGCTCGAATATCTCGCTATATGGACATAATCTTGATGCCAAGTCATCAAGTTGGAGATAGAGAGCAGCACAAGGCAAGTGAGAAGAGGTATTCAATAATGAAATACTTGTTGCTCTTCTTGGTGTTTCCATGGTGATTGGGGATGGTATTCTCACACATGCATCTCAGGTAAAACAATTATTTTTATATGTAATTGGAATAACATTTCTAATATTTAGCAATTTCTATATAGTGATTTCTGTTGTAACGAGCATTATGTTTGCTTCCAATTCCCACATCATGTGGATATGAGTAGTGATATTAGTAGTTTTATTCCAAATACAAAAATTTGGAACTAGAAAACTCGGCAACATCTTTGCCCTGATTCTTCTAGCCTAGTTCTTCTCAATAGCTTCTATTAGGATTTTTAATTTGGTGAAATACAATCAAGGAGTGCTACAAGCTTTCAACCCATGTTATATATGGGTCTACTTCAGCAAAAACCCTATGAATGCTTGGAAATCTCTTGCTGACATCGTGTTGTGTTTGACGAGTATGCATTTTGTATAATATTTAGTACCATTTGCATCCTTAAATTTGATTATTGATTTCTTATTTTCTTTTATATATAGGAATCAATGATTGAAATTAATAACCATCAATCAAGTATAGTTTATAATATTGAAAATTGAGTTAGACCTGACCAACTCTAATTGACCTTTGCCATGTTGTTTGCTAATCAAGAATTGAGTTAAAGATAGTCAACCTTTAAGAGTTTCATTATTTGAAGCTGCTCATCACTGTTCTAGCATAGTTTGTCATCAAAACTAATCAATTTTCGTTTATCTTTTTATATGGACATTTCAATCATGTATTTTTTCAATGTAACCTTTTTTATTGCTCAAAACCAAGTTCAAAAGCTTTATTCGTTGATCTCGGGCATTTTATTGTTCACTCTATTCGACTCAGTACTTGAGTTGTATCATTGTCATCACTAGTGCTTGCCTATCTTGGCCAATGCTCCTACCTGCGAAAACACATCAAAGATGTTCGTTATCTTTTCTCTCTTAATTCCTAATAAGTACTATCTCGTCTTTGTTCTTATTTTTGATGTTGAGATTAATTATAGAGATAGGGGCCTACTTATTTCGCCCGTGTAGAATCTCTATTTTGGCCATAATTTATATTGTCAGTATTGGCTTCCATCATTGCAAGGCAGTCTTTGATATCAACAACATTCTCTATAGTGCAACAGTGTGCAATGATTGGTTACTCCCCTAGAGTCAAAGTGGTGCACACTTCATCGTCACATTAAGGACATTTATATTCCGGAGCTCAACATGTTTTCGATGGTTGCTTGTGTTTTCATAACTCTATATTTTAAAACCACTGCAGGCATCAACGTTGCATATGGTAATTGTTTTCATAATCTAAAGCACACAATATAATTCATAGTAATTAGTGAACTTTAATATTTAATAAGTATTTTCATATAGGAGTGGGTGTCTTATTAATCACATCATGATGTTCATGGTTGCGATGGTTGTGGTGAGAAAGACACATATAATATGGGTAGTTCTTTATGGCACTACCATGGTAATTATTGAACTCCTATTTCTCACATCAGTGTTGTCGAAGATTTTGGTTAGAGCTTATTTGCCAATAAATTTAGCCTTACCTATGTTGTTTATTATGATAGGATGGACCTACGGCAAGAGGAAGAGGTTGATGCATGAGCATAACAATGTAGGAGAACTCAGAATATTAAACAATTCGAGGATAGTTAGGTTGCAAACTATTGGGATCTTATATGGTGATGATCAAGCAATCCCTCTAATATTTAGGCACTATACATCCAGTTTAATGGTCGTACCTTCCATCCTTATCTTCATTTCTCACAAACCCCTCCCTGTCAGGTAAGGTCCTCTTGAAAAACCAGTTATCTTTTCGAAGAATCTACTTAGATCAATCATTTTTTTCTCTATGATGTAAATTTTGGATATCTAGAAACTAGAACGGAAGAAAATTGTTTCGAGGAGATAGTCATCAATAGGTTGATCGAGTTTCTACAACAACATAGTGAAGGTGAAGAAGAGGTAGCTTGTCTTTACAAAGCAATGGTGGACGGTGACATCACACAACTAACAGGAGAGGTAGAGATTATTGCATCACAAGGATCCAAGATAAAAACATCATCGTAGTATAATTGGTTGAATTGATATTTCAGACAACAGAGACAAATTTATCAAATCCCTCATCGACGTGTGCTCGCATGTTCAAGGGACGTTGAATAATTGGTTGAATAGTTATAATTGGTTGAATAGAAGAGGTAGCTTGTCTTTACAAAACAATGGTGGACAGTGACATTACACAGTTAGCAGGAGAGGTAGAGATGATTGCATAACAAGGATCCAAGCTAAAAAAACATCATTTGTAAAGACAAGCTACCTCTTCTATTCAACCAATTATAACTATTCAACCAATTATCCAACGTCCCCTGAACATGCGAGCACACGTCGATGAGGGATTTGATAAATTTGTCTCTGTTGTCTGAAATATCTATTCAACCAATTATACTAGGATGATGTTTTTTATCTTGGATCCTTGTGATGCAATAATCTCTACCTCTCCTGTTAGTTGTGTGATGTCACCGTCCACCATTGCTTTGTAAAGACAAGCTACCTCTTCTTCACCTTCACTATGTTGTTGTAGAAACTCGATCAACCTATTGATTACTATCTCCTCGAAACAATTTTCTTCCATTCTAGTTTCTAGATATCCAATATTTACATCATAGAGAAAGAATGGTTGATCTAAGTAGATTCTTCGAAAAGATAACTGGTTTTTCAAGAGGACCTTACCTGACAGGGAGGGGTTTGTGAGAAATGAAGATAAGGATGGAAGGTACGACCATTAAACTGGATGCATAGTGCCTAAATATTAGAGGGATTGCTTGATCATAACCATATAAGATCCCAATAGTTAGCAACCTAACTATCCTCGAATTGTTTAATATTATGAGTTCTCCTACATTGTTATGCTCATGCATCAACCTCTTCCTCTTGTCGTAGGTCCATCCTATCATAATAAACAACATAGACAAGGCTAAATTTATTGGCAAATAAGCTCTAACCAAAATCTTCGACAACACTGATGTGAGAAATAGGAGTTCAATAATTATCATGGTGGTGCCATAAAGAACTACCCATATTATATGTTTTTTTCTCACCACGACCATCGCAACCATGAACATCATAATGTGATTAATAAGACACCCACTCCTATATGAAAATACTTATTAAATATTAAAGTTCACTAATTACTATGAATTATATTGTGTGCTTTAGATTATGAAAATGGTTACCATATGCAACGTTGATGCCTGCAGTGGTTTTAAAATATAGAGTTATGAAAACACAAGCAACCATCCAAAACATGTCGAGCTCCGGAATATAAATGTCCTTAATGTGACGATGAAGTGTGCACCACCTTGACTCTAGGGAAGTAACCAATCATTGCACACTGTTGCACTATAGAGAATGTTGTTGATATCAAAGACTGGCTTGCAATGATGGAAGCCAATACCTACAGTATAAATCGTGCCAAAATAGAGATTCTACACAGGAGAAATAAGTAGGCCCCTATCTTTATAATTAATCTCAACAGAAAAAATAAGAACAAAGACGAGATAGTACTTATTAGGAATTAAGAGAGAAAAGATAACGAACATCTTTGATGTGTGTTCGCAGGTAGGAGCATTGGCCAAGATAGGCAAGCACTAGTGATGACAATGATACAACTCAAGTACTGAGTTGAATAGAGTGAACAATAAAATGCCCGAGATCAACGAATAAAGCTTTTGAACTTGGTTTTGACTAATAAAAAAGGTTACATTGAAAAAATACATGATTGAAATGTCCATATAAAAAGATAAACGAAAATTGATTAGTTTTGATGACAAACTATGCTAGAACAGTGATGAGCAGCTTCAAATAATGAAACTCTTAAAGGTTGACTATCTTTAACTCAATTCTTGATTAGCAAACAACATGGCAAAGGTCAATTAGAGTTGGTCAGGTCTAACTCAATTTTCAATATTATAAACTATACTTGATTGATGGTTATTAATTTCAATCATTGATTCCTATATATAAAAGAAAAGAAGAAATCAATAATCAAATTTAAGGATGCAAATGGTACTAAATATTATACAAAATGCATACTCGTCAAACACAACACGATGTCAGCAAGAGATTTCCAAGCATTCATAGGGTTTTTGCTGAAGTAGACCCATATATAACATGGGTTGAAAGCTTGTAGCACTCCTTGATTGTATTTCACCAAATTAAAAATCTTAATAGAAGCTATTGAGAAGAACTAGGCTAGAAGAATCAGGGCAAAGATATTGTCGAGTTTTCCAGTTCCAAATTTTTGTATTTGGAATAAAACTACTGATATCCACATGATGTGTGAATCGGAAGCGAACGTAATGCTCGTTACAATAGAAATCACTAGAAATTCCTATATATTAGAAATGTTATATTCCAATAACATATAGAAATAATTGTTTCACCTGAGATGCATGTTGTGAGAATACCATCACCATGGAAATACCAAGAAGAGTAGCAAACATTTCATTATTGAATACCTCTTCTCACTTGCCTTGCGTTGCTCTCTATCTCCAACTTGATGACTTGACATCAAGATTATGTCCATATAGTAAGATATTAGGGCATGCATTGCAAAACTTCCTCCTGCCATCAATATTTATTAGCAACAGAAGTTACTCACATCATAAATAATGCAACTGTCAATTGATTGTCAAAATAAATTTATCAAGATATAATAGGAACAGTAATGTAAATGGAAGAATATGTCGCAATCCATGTACCATAGTTTTGTATATCACATCTCTAATAGGAAGATGAAGATGATAAACCCATGATGATAATTGAAGTCCTAACAGAAACTGTGATTAGAATTTACATTTTCCTCCACATCCCCACCTTATTAACCATGCATGTTTAATGCATAAATATTTGGTGCAACTCTGATGGAGTCACCAATAGAATTTTTTTTACCAACGATAGTTATATTTTACTGACAATTTTTTTATTGGTGTGGTTATCGAAAAAACAATTACCGGTAGAAAATTTATATTGGTAATGGTTACTTCTAAATTGGGTTTGTCAAATAACAAGAAAACAATACCAATATCAAATGAATATAACATATCAAAATATAAAAACAATGTTGATCTCCTTTTAAATTAATAATTTTTATCAAATTGGACTTCCAGCTGAAGCCATTCCAGTTCTCCACTTCAAAAAATATGATAGCCATTTACGACATCAGAAAGGAGAGCAAGAGATATGATACATATTTCATAGTAACATTTTTTTTGATAAAATTTAAAAATTTTCATTTTCTATCATCCTTTGATGGGGGGGTTTTTTCATTTAAAAAGTTATCTTTTTGGGTAAGTCATTTTATATATCCAATGCACTTTATGATACTTAAACTTCCTCATCTCCGCTAATATGTAATGTTTAACTGTGTAAATTTCTATTCCAAGGTAAGGAAAAATTATCAAGTCTCTAAACTAATCATGATTCAATTAACATAATACTAAATTGATTATTATCATCATTGAACTACAATCTTAATACCAAACGAAATAGATGACTAAGGTACATAGAGGTCAACTACAAGGATTCAACGTATCTATAACAAAAGAGAGCAAAATATGGATTATGGAATAATGTTTAAGCTTACCTTCTCCATTATTGTTGGGGGATAAGATCATAAATGTGTACTTTTTGATTGTGATGGTGAGGATAGAGTACATAAGACTCCTAAAATGTCATCAGGGTCTTGGATATCATTAGGAAAGGTGCTTGACAACACATACAAAGGAGACATGCCCAAGTCACCAAACACGACTCCAATGCATTGAAATGACAATTGTATAATGGTGAACCAATGTTTTCCCTGCATAATAAGCTTAAAATTTTAATTAATTATTCATAGCCATATTAATGAGTGTAGTTTAGGTTTATTAAACATTAAAAACTAAAAAAAGCTCACAAAAACACAAGAAATCTCTAAATAAGACTGAACTCAAACACAAAACATACCATGAGTGGAGGTTAAGTAAAAAAGACATTACATAGTAGGCGGTGCATCTTGAGTAACCGGTGCCTCTTTCAGTTACATTCTCTTCAGGAATTTTTGGAAGTAATACAATATGATCGGTAGCTTCCTCCACCTTTGATGAAAAAGATAATTTGAATCAACAATAAAAAGCATTAATATATTGTATATTTTGTATCCAAAGATGAGATGTTTTACTCATGTCGGTAGTTTGTAATAATAGACAGTGGTCGTCACTTGATTTAAAACAAATTAGCTAAGATGAATATAAATTCTCTCATTAGTGCAATAAAACACCAAGAGACAACCTATGTCATCCATTGAAGGATGAGCCCATATTCAATTTACCTTTTTTATGCATATCATATTTATTACCTTTGTAATATTGCATGCATTTCAAATGCAAAATGAGGTTTGGATTTTTTTTTTGGTTTAGGAGAGGTTACAAGACTGCATGTTAGTTCAATATGAATTTTTGATGGGAGCCCTCAAGTAGATGCTCAACACTTCACAATTAATATAAACGTTTTATTAATTATAAAACTATGAATCCGTTTATTACATGTTCAAATTTTTTATATTGAAAGTATAAAAGAAAACAATGAATAAAGTGAATAGCTATGAGAAATTAATTGGCATCCTTGTATGGATGACCAAATTGCATTGGCTTCGTTGTGAGGATGATCAGGATAGTATGACAACTATATAGAAAACAAGTTTCGAAGTAGACATCAAGTTGTAATGAAAGGTTTGAAGGTGACCAACATAGTTTAATAAATATGCCAAAGTTAGTGATTCATCGTATTAGTTGACATTAAGAATAAGATTTTTAATAGCCAAAAAAATGGAAAAATCACTAACATATAAAAGCTCAAGATAGGTTGTAAGGATGATGGAGTAAGGTTTGGTGACAAATAAATGAATGAAATAGGTATCGTGTATCTAGGGGAGAGGAATGTTTTATTTTAAAAACTTATAAAAAAGATACTAAAGTGAGGCATTGATGAAAAATAGAATGGTTAAGACAACAAACGTGTTCCATGGTAAAGTAATGAGTAGAGATGTTTGTAGTTAAACTAGAAGATATGGACAAATGTAGGCCTAACATTATGATGGATTAATGACCGATGTTCTATGAATTTGTATACGGAATAAAAGTGATGTTTAGATATACAATGAGTGGTGACAATAGTTAAAGTAGAGTGGATTGAAAATGGGATGAAAAAATATATGTGTGATGTCAAGATGAGTCATCAAAGAGGGCTACTTTTGTTTTCTTAGACTATTAAAAGAGTTAAGATCATATTGAAGTAGTATAGGATAAAATTAAAGTTGATATGATTTGTATTTTAGTTATATTTTAAGGATTTGTATAGTAAATTACTAATTTATCAAGATTACAATAATTACTAATCTAAGTTGTTTGAAAATTGTAGAACTATGTATTTGGATCGGTATAACTAATGAAAATCATGGCATAGAAATCTCAACATGGGGATTGACAAAGCTTAGTAATGAAATAGAAATATGGATATACAAATGAGTGGGACAAATGGAGTATAAACACCTATAAGGATGTAACTAGATTCATTCTAGTAAAAAGGATTAAATTTATTAATCGATAAATTTTAGTATGGAAATGATTGGTTAAAAAGATAGGAAATCAAAGAAATCCTTGATTTTTTGTGCTATTTTTTTTTAATGATTGTGATGATAATTGGTTATATTATAATGTTAATTGTTTATTTCAGGTTTAGCTGCAACGTGCTAGAAGTAGTATTTCAATGCTATAATTTCCTTTATAACATATGGTCTAAATGTTTTTATCTTTTTACAGTTGTAAACCTAACTCAAATTATTCAAGTTATTAATGTTTATGATTTTTTTATGTTTCATATATTGTTTTATTTACTCAATTTTAAATGGTTTTTATCCTAAAAAGTTATGAAATTATTGTTGAAATAATGATAAGATATGACCAAGGATGATTGGATTGAAGAGTTTGAAAGTTGTTATAGAAGTGCACAAAGTGTTTGTCGATAACTTGGGATGTCCTATATATAAAAGAAACTCACCAAACTTTTGGTAGAAATCTTGATATTTTTTATATGAGTATTTTGAGTGTGTAAGAAAAACTTATCCTGCTTTTCCTGAATTTTAATGCTCAAAAGGTTATAGAAATTACAGGTTGTTATTTTTTTGTTGGAAACAAATATCATTATTCCAGAAATTAGGGTCATTAAAAGAAATATTTCTAACCCTATATGGTGAATTGATTTAATTTTATTGTGTATTAATGGAATATTTTTTTAATAATATTATGTAGTATCAAGCTTTAATTATTGGCTTACAAATGACATTAAACATGGAAGGTTGTCGACTAACTTTTAGAGATTCAAAGTTAGCATTTTATCAAATTTTGATTGAATGTGAAGTTTGAAATCTTAACTTGATTCCATATTACAAATATGCATCACAATTGCTATAATGATTTGATTAGGTGATCGTTAATCATGTGATAAGAAGTCAAAATTAGCAAGTTGATGCTCTTGCAAATCTTGTAGTAAATCTAGCAAGTTCTAAAAAGTATATAATCTCAACACTAGTTTGCTAAAAATGGATAAACTTGCAACTCATGTTGAAAAATATAGAAAGTAATAATATTTTATTATTCCAAATAAGAAAAAAAAAATTGGAGGCAACCATTTCTTAATTATTATTATTTTTTGGATAACCGGGGTGTTTAGGTCAGCTTACACACACCACAACTAATCCCCGGATCCACTGAACATCCTGCAAACTCAGTGAGCAGGTAAGACACCGCGGGGGTGACAGACGTGTATAATAAGGCTTGAACTCTGGTGTAGAGGAAGAAAACAAATCCCTTTTTCCGCTAGGCCAAGACCCCCACTTGTTGATTATTAAAAATATAAGAGTTGCATGATGACCCACAATGTAAAATTGAAGTTTGAAGGTGTGCTCCACGATTCATGTTCTATAGGGATACCTTATATAGATGGAATTCTTCTTGCATGTGAGGATGAAGCATTGCAAATTACAAAGAAAGTTTATTTAGAAATTTATGGTGTATATTAGCTTAACCCTAAATTTTATTTCTGTATATAAATAAAATAGAATGCTATTCATTACAAATGATTGTATAAACTTTGCAAAAATATATAAAGCCTATCAATTCATACAAATATAATTCATCAAACACGAGAATCTATAGTTGCCTCTGGATTTTGGGGCCTTGATATGGTGAGCCTAACTAAAAAATCTATCTCCTTACTAGACCGAACCGTCACCGTTTCTCTCTTAACATGATAATGGTGGATGCAGTGGCAGTAGACGGAGGAAGGTTTAGAGGACGTGAAAAATACAGGACTGTAGCATTAGGTGTCCACTTGTCCATCTCAGCGTTATCCATCATTGGTCTGTACATTGCCATCAAGAACGATGTTGATGTTGAATTTCTTTTCAACAACAAATATCTACTGGTTGATGATTAGAATGATTGATCAAAATAAAAAGAAACCATAGATCAAAAACAAAATAGTAAGTAAAGCCGACAAAAATAAATAAATAACATTTGTTTTAGGCAAAAACATTGTTCATTTAGTAAATTCATTGTCCTGAAGCTCAAGCAATAAGCAACTTAAATTACTCGAGCACGCTGGTCTGCATAGCTTAAATCATAATAATTTTAAAACTTAACACATCTTGTCATGACTTAAAAAATAATTAACTAAACACTTAAACATTATATGTTATCATATTCTAACACATTATAATATACCAATTGATATTTTTTTGTTAACTTGCTTTAACAATATATATATATATATATATATATATATGAAACAAAAATAATGATTCTAGCTAAAAAAATATTCTATTGGCTAAGATAAACAAGATATATGTTAATTAAAAACCTTATTTTCATGAAAAAATTCAAAACAAATAATTTTTTGAGACCTGATATTGCATGATGCATAACAAAAGTAGAAACTATATTAAATTCCACCCTAACAAAACAAATTAATCCTATAAGCATATGATGTAATATTATAACCATTTGAGGATAAGGTAGATTTTGGTTCTTGGAAGGGTTAAAGTGTGTAACGTTTCCATTTTTTTGGTCTCATTTTCAAATTGTAGTTTCAAACTCCCCAAATTCATCAATCATTTTGTATGCATAACAATTCTTGATGTATTGAAAATCATGAAATTGTAATTTAGTTTTTATAGGTAAAAGTTGATATGAGAATAAATATTTTTATGAAAAAAAAAACAAAGGAAATAAAATAAACACAATTATCAATCGCAGAAAGTAAGAATCGTTATAATAGCAGCAAAGTTATGGGGTTAGGCTCACCATCTTCTGGTATATATGTAGGCAGTGGATATCAAGCTCCAGAAATAAGGATGAACCAAGTTATGGGCCCGATTAATCTCAGTGCTACACGTTAGCATTCACTCCTGATTGAAGTGCATGCAGCAAGGTGTAACATGCCATATCCTCATTGAAGTACTTCCCCTCCACATTTTCGATTCTTCAATACTTACTCGATTTTGGGTTGAAGCACTGTCAACAGTTGTTCATCTCATTAACTGCTTGCCTTCCCAAGTTTTAAAATTGGAATCTCCATATTCTATTTTATTTGATGTTATTCCTGAGTATGATTCTCTCCATGTCTTTGGGTGTGTTTGCTTTGTTCAACAGCTGCTCGTTGTGCTTTTCTAAGATACAGTAATTCTCATAAAGGGTTTGTGTATTATGATGAAAATGCTCATAGAATTCGTATCTCTCGAAATGTGATTTTCTTTGAGAATCAAAAAAAATTCCAATCTTGTTCCTCTACAAAATCCACCTCTATCCAACTTCCCACATTTGATGATGATTGTTCGTCTTCTCACTTTGAACGTTTTAAGCCAAGAATTGTATATCAAAGACATTCCACTTTGCCCCTTCTGAACACAAAACCGACATTTGATCTTCATCATCAACCAAGACGGTCATCTCGGATTTCACACACCCCAGACATGTATGGATACTCAGCCACTATTGATAGTATTGTTGTACCCAAGACTTATGTGCATGGTTCTACCTAAGACTATTGGGCACAAGCCATGAAAGAAGAACTTCAGGTTCTTTAGGATAATCACACATGGGATATTGTCTCTTGTCCTCGTGGAACCAAACCTATTGGTTGCAAATAGGTATACACTGTCAAATTAAAACCAGATGGATCTGTGGAACGGTATAAAGCATAGCTAGTTGCTCTTGGAAATTTTCAAGCATATGGTATTAATTATGAAAAGACATTTTCACTTGTAGCTAAAATGACTACCATACGAACTATGTTGGCAATTGTTGCTTCCAAAAGATGGTTAATTCATCAAATGGATGTAAAAATTGCATTTTTATATGGCGATCTGAAAGAGGAGATCCATATGACTCCTCCTGGTATGTTTACTCACCCATCCAATAAAGTTTGTTGGTTGAAACGTTCCATGTATGGTCTAAAACAGGCACCCCAAGCATGGTTTAAAAAGTTTCGCACTAGTCTGCTGGATCTTAAATTTATTCAGATTCAATATGATTCCTCTCTTAGCTTCAACAAACTGTTGATGGTATTGTTGCTCTTCTGGTATATGTGGATGATATTATTATCACAGGATATGATATTCCACTCATTGAGAATTTACAGTGTTTTCTTAACACTGCATTCCATATGAAGGATCTGGGAGAACATTATTTTCTTGGCCTACAGGTGCACTCTATCTCTGACAGAATATTTTTACATCAGCACAAATATACCCAGGAGATACTTCTTTTGGCCGGTATTGAATCAGGAAACAGTGTTCTTACACCTCTTGAGATTAATTTAAAACTTTGTTAGAATGATGGAGATTTATTGCTTGATCCTTCCATATACAGGCAATTGGTGGGTAGTTTGAATTATTTAACTATATTTCTTTTGCAGTACAACAAGTCAGTCAGTTTTTACAGACTCTCCGTCAACCTCGTCTAGCTGTTGTCAAAAGAATTATTCGTTATCTTAAGGGCACATCTAGGAGAGGGATATTTTTTCCTTCCGACACTTCATTACAGTTAACAGGTTATACTAATGCAGATTGGGCAGGATGTATGGATACACGTCGGTCTGTTACGGGATGGTGCATGTTTCTTGAAAATGCTTTAATTTCATGGAAAAGCAAAAAAGCAAGATCGTACTTCAAAATCTTCCACAGAGTCTGAGTATCGAGATATGTCCACTGCATGTTCCGAAATGTGTGGCTCCGAGGTTTGTTGCAAGAACTTGGTTTTCCTCAGCACCATCCTACACTACTTCATGTTGATAACATGAGTGCTATTCAGATTACTACTAATCTCGTGTTTCATGAACGCACCAAACATATTAAAGTTAATTGTCACTATATTCGTGAAGCTCTTGATCATAATGTTCTTACATTACCCTATATTTCCACTGAACATCAAATTGTTGATGTTTTTATGAGGGATTTACCTCGACCACGACACCAACTGATGATTGATAAATTGATGCTTCTTGATCGACCAACATCAATTTGAGGGGAGATGTCAATAATATATATATATATATGGAAAGAGATCACAACGGTTACAATATATGGAAAGCAAATCGTAACAACAAAATATAGAATTAATATCAAATTGTAACGGCAAAATCTAGCATTAATTGTATACTGTAAATTAGGGTTTTATACATGTATTTAGAGGCAACAAATCCTCATCTTCAATAACAAGAAAATGTACAGAAATTCAGTATTTGTGACAATATCCACATGACTTACAAATCGGTAAGTGAATGGGAAGCAAACATAATGCCTGTTACAACTGAAATCACCACATAGGAATTCCTAAATATTAGAAATGTTATTCTAATCACATATAAAAATAATAAAATAATTGTTTTACCTGGGATGCATGGTGTGAGAATACCATCCCCAATCACCATGGAAACACCAAAAGGAGTAGCAAGTATTTCAATATTGAATATCTCTTCTCACTTGCCTTATGCTACTCCGTATCTCCAACTTGATGACTTGGCATCAAGCTTATATCCATATAGCGAGATATTAGAGCATACATTGCAAAAGTTCCTCCTTCCATTAATAATTATTACCACCAGAAGTTACTCAAATCATCAATAATGCAGTAGTCAATTGATTGTCGAAATTAAGAAATGAATTTTATCAAGCTATAGTAGGAACAATAAAGTAAATGGAAGAATGTTTCTCAATCCATGTAACATAGTTCTGTATATCACATCTCTAATAGGAAGATGAAGATGATAAACCCTTGATGATAATCGAAGTCCTAACAGCAAATGTGTGATCAGAATTCACATTTTCCTTCACAACCTCACCTTATTAACCATGCATGTGTAATGCATCAATATTTGGAGCAACTCTATGGAGTCACCAATAGAAAAAAAAAATTACCAACGATAGTTTACTTTTGTGTGGTGATTTATTGGGCATAAATTTGTGTTAATTTTGCTTCCTGCTTGACAATAATATAAAATGGTCAGCAGTTTCTTGTTTCTTTGCCGAAAGAAGAAAAGGCAGAATTCGATCCCACAATGATTTGCAATCCGAGTTTTTTAGATTCTAAAGCAACTACTTTGTGTGATTATAAGAGCAGCATTTGTTTGTGGGCCTAAGAGCTAGCAGAAACCAGTGAAATAAAGTCCAAAAATAGTAATTCCACTTTCAGGCAGAGAAACCAAAAAGAAGATGCGAGCAAACAATAGAGGGATCGAATTGAAATGAAATGACAGGAAGCTGCAACCATGCTGGACCATCCTTTCGAAAGTGATTCTTAATTTTAAAGGGAACTATGATATAGCACAAATGGGTCTCTGATAAAATATACAGACTGATTGTTTTGTTGAGAAAGCTTTGTTCTTCCTTTCTTTTTGTTTATAGGAAAAGTTCATTTCATTTTTATCAAAAGAAAAGAAAAAAAAAGGTCCTATTTGAGGCACTCATGCGCAGTTCAAAGAGTAAAAATAAAAACAAAACAAAACATTCATGCTAATTCAGAGGTCATAAAATTGGAGGATGATCAAATTTTCCACAGATCAACATGGTCTGGCATCAGATATGTACAATTTGAAGCCTATAACTACAGAATAGAGACAACTAAATATTCTATTGCAAGACAGAATAGTCCCATAAAACTCACACCCAAGTTGATGCCTTTGAGGTGCGCTGGTTTATTCCAAGAATAATCACCATTACAGTCACATCATCATGGTATTTTCTCCTCCTGCCTGCTGGAATATTCATCAATTCTTCCATGCTGAAACCTGCAATAGCAATGCTAAATTGTTAAGGAATTTATCATGAACAAATTGGAAAAAGAAGAATGACATGTGGTATCAAGGAATTTACCTGCACAATCAGCAGCTCTCCCTACAAGCTGCTCTAGTAGAAACTTTGCTGGATCACCATTGGGGTTGCTCATGATGTAAGAATGCACTAGCTTTACTGCCTCATCATTGCTGAAGAAATCAAACAAACCATCGCTTCCAACGATAACAAAGTGATCTGATTTTGATATCCTATGCACACTCAGCGATGGTTCAGTAGAAATGTATGGAGGGCTTATGAGGTTACGAACTCGAAGAATACCCATCAGTGCATCGTTTAGGTTTTTCTGCATGAAAAAGAAGAAAACAAAGCAATAGAGTAAGAATTTCAGGTACGTGTACACTGGTTCTTTTGGAATGTCAATGCTAACTTGATTGTGGAGATAAATTGAATGAATATTTTACAGACCTTTTTTAAGTATCCAACTCCCATTGCTCGAGTTACCTTCAGTTTTCCCTTAACTTTTCCACCTGCAATCACTGTTGGGTCTTCAGGATGATCAGACAACACTCTACTTCTTTCAAGTTCATTATCTACAGTGTGAGAATCAGTGAGCTGGATAGCTTTTAGTCTCCCAAAGCCCTTCATATCGCTGCCCTCATCGTATGTTGCCAATACAGCTCTGCTATCACCCAGATTAAGTGTATACAAATCCGTCCTGTGAAGAAGGCTGACCAAGACACATGAACCAACAGATACTAAATCAGGGCGATCCTCCATTTCCTGCTCTACCATGAACAAGAAATCATTTTCAGCCTGACTAAGGGCACGCTGAAGGCTATCTAGCATCCCCTGTCTAAATGAATTAGATGAATCAGGAACTAAGGCATTATTAATGGACTTATTTATACTTGAATTGTTCTCATCAAGAGTTCCTGCTGGTGGTTTCTCCACATGACTATTATCAGCTTCCTTGAAAGCATGTTGAAAGGGACTGTGTGGATAGAAACCATTCACATCTCCGGTAACATCCTGCTTCGATTCACAGTCTAATAATCTGGTCTGATGTATGATGTTCTCATATAATGTCACAGCCAGAAAATCAGCTGCATCCCTTCCATTGAAGCCATCATAGATTGCACAAAAGAGCCAGCCATTTTCTTCAGAGCAGACAGCTTGAACCATGTCTTCACCGGCAGCTCCACCTGCCACTTGAACTTCCATTGCATTAAGAAAACCTTCATTTCTAGAAGGAGCACTCATGGATCTAAATGAACAAGAATCGTATTCAGGTGGACTTGGGGTGGGCGGGCTACAGCTTAAGTTTGACATACTGCTTTGAAGAGAAGATGATAATACATCCAACCTTGAAAGAGTTGGTGATGAAGGAATCCTACGAAACGAATTAGGGGAATCCCAAGTGGGAAGTATTTCTGCCCCTATTACACCATTGCAGATATTTGTGTTGGCCAATGTGGCATTCGCACTTAGAGCAGCACCAGACAAGCGAGAGAAGCTGCTATTCCTAGGGATTTTTCCAGGAAGACTTTCAAACCCATTAGGAACCAGGCAAGAGCAACCGTCATGGGCATTGCATTCATAACCAAAACTTATCTTGAATTCTCCTTCTGGATTAACTGTATTTTCTCCTAGCATTATTTATCAATGATATAAGGAAAGCACCTGCAATTAATCTCTCAATATAGAACATCAAGCTGGAAAATTTTACAAATTAATCAAAATTAAGAGATTAACACGCGCATGCTACTGGCTATAACTCATGATCAATCATAAATAAGAACCATTAGCTTTTTCTTAGATTTTAAGCAACCAAGCTCAATAAGCAAGTGAAGATTCAATCACGTATATCACGTCTATCAAGAATCTCCGAGTTGTTCAGTAATCATGATCCATATTATATTTTTCCATTCCATGAATTTCATATTCCTCTAAAGATTTGTTGTCCATACTGAATTAACTTCTAAAGTTAGCCGACAAGAAAGCAACATTAAAGACTAGATAGATGATTACTTCACCAAAGAAAAAGCCGAAATCTTCATATCAAGAAACAGACACCAGATTACACAAGAAAAAAATTCAAATATTCAAGAAAACACCATGGTATCAAAACAGTAAGCCAAATCAATACAGCAACCATATTTCAAACGAAAGATAGAACAGACAGAGCTAAAAAATGAATTCCGACCTCAGTAGTTTGGCCCAAAACAAGAGATCAGACAGAGAATGTAAGCTTGTTGTGTCTCTTGAGTGAAAAGGTGCGGGAGTAGTAGCTAGCAAGTGGAAGTAGTAGTTAGCAAGGCAAGAGAACTTGGAGAGAGAGAGAGAGATACAGATATAGACTATATTTATTTTTAGGTTTTAATTTATTTCAAATGAAAGAACTCTCTTCTCGCTATCTCTTTTAAATTATAAATTCTAAACTATATTTTACTTCCTAATATTTTCAAAACATTCAATTTAATACTTGTTTAATAAATACATCAAACTTGTTTTAAAATATATATGTATGTATGTATGTATTATTTTTAAAAAAAATATATATTATATTTAACATTAACAAATGAAAAAAAATAATTTAAACTTAAAAATAATTTTGAATATATAATTAACCGCACCTTATAATCCTACAGCCTCCATCTTAATTTTTTTTGTTTCCAAAAAGTTTCAGCCCCAATATTTCTCTCATTTTTCATGTTTTTCTTTTATATCTTTCTTCTAGGTCACCATGCATCATGCATATAATAATATGCAGTTCAAATTTTTAAAAGGAAAAATTATTAATTGATTGCTTACAATTGTGGTTAAGGTTATTTTTTAAATTCTTTTTCATTTAAAAATATATTAAAATAATTTTTTATATTTTTTAAATTATTTTTAACATTAGCACATGAAAATAGTATACAAATACTAAGAAAATTATTTTAAAGTAAGAAATAACTTTCGAAATGCAATGTCAAACAAAGCTTATGACCCCTGAAAAATTATATCATAGTATAACACTATAACTGTATATCATGCTATTTATATAGTTGATAATTCTTTACGTGCTAAGTTAAAATTTAATAAAAAGAATTGATTTTATATGTAAAGTATAATTTTTAAAATGAAATAAATTAACATTCAAATATTAGGGATTGTTTGGGAATGTGGTTGAGATTATTTTTTTTATTCAGAAATATATCAAAATAATTTATTTAAAAAAATATATTTGATATCGACACAGGAAAATAATCTAAAACCACTAAAATATTTTAATTTAAAATAAAAAATAAGAAATGCAAAAGAGGAGGTTAAAGAGAATATATAGTAATTTTTCCATTTCAAGAAGTAATTTGAGAGGTGTTCGTTGCCCATCAAGAAAGGAGAGGGAGGGAGGGAGAGATGGTAGGGGCAGGGCACAGAAGAAGACGACCCCTCGGTCGACCACAGCCCCAGATTTGTACGTGTGGAGCACACAGTTGCTGCATTCTTGACTACACACACACGTGTGTTCCTGTAATGGCAGTGAATTTGCAACCACGGGACTTGTGGATTGTGATATTCCAGTGTTTACTTCTCATGAACTTTGTAATTGCAGAAGAAATGTCTTCAATCAGCTTTAACAAGACAGCAATTCTTGGATCAACTCTGGCCGCTAAACAAACAAACAATGGAGGTCAGCTTTTGCCTCATGCTTAATTATTTATATATTTATTAACAATAAAAGTTTAAAATATATATAATATGTATATAGATTGATTAATCTAACATTTAATTTATGAATCTAGAATAAAGATAAAGTTTATGAGATAAAAATATTTTTTTGCAAATATAACTATAAAGTTGTTATAATTATGGGATTCTTATTGCATTAGATTCCTTATAGAATCCTAAAAATAAATTGAATTAGAACACAGATGTTGATAAACTAAGCGCCTGTTTTGGCCAAATTTCAAAAAACAAATGAATTTAAAATGAATTTTTTTAGTGTGTTTAGATCATTTTAATGTGCTGATGTCAAAAATAATTAAAAAAAATAAAAAAAAATATCATTTTGATATATTTCGGCACGAAAAGTACTTTGAAAAGCTACCGCAACCACACTCTCAAACAGGCACTAAAAGTTACGGTCGGGGGAGAGGGGGGCGACTGATAGTTGCATGGGAAAAAATGAAGAAAAAAATAAGAGAGGGGGAGATAAGGGTTAATGGTTAGGTTATATATATATATATATATATATATATCAATGGGTTTATTTGTGAAATATATTCATTGGTCAGTAATTCATTCGGTAACAATGTCACATTAGCATACTTTTGAAGTTTTTTAAATCTCATTGCAATATTCTCGCTATATTTACCACCAAACATTTTTTTTATTGGTAATAGTATCTATAAATCACACGTCATCTTACGTGAATATTTTTTTATTTCTCTTTTCCCGCTATAATCCCTCTCGTGTTTATAGATGGATAAGAAGATGAAAAAATCATCGATAAATTTCATTGTAAAATATTAATGAAACATCTATGTCAATGTTTCTATATGTATTCAGTAATTTTCTGGCAATGTTTCTCAATTTGGTGTTAGTGTGTAGTGAATCTTTACTATATTTAACTTTTTCATCTCTTGCAGGGCAACACTCCTTGTATTGTGTAGTTAGGAAGAGCACAAGTTGTTGTGGTGATGCCTATATTTTTGCTATATATATATAGTCGGTTGCTCTAACACCTCTTTCTCGCTCGCTCGCTCTCTAATTCATCATACGTCGTCAAGATAGAATTGTTTCCTTGCAACGGTTATGAGGAACACGAGTTATTAGGTGTCGACCATGAACAAACACCTAGGTGATATGCATTGACACACGGTGTTAGATAATAGAGTGCAATGGTGCAAAGTAAAGAGGTTGTCCCTTTTATATTAGGATCCAATTACTCACAAGTATCGGGCCAATGGAATGAAAATCTTTCAATTCAATGTATGTTTTTTCACACTTAAATTTGCTTAATAATTTTTTTTCTCAAGATAAGCTTCTCTATGAAATGAGATTTTAGGTTTGCAGGTTGCGAGAGCAATAGCAACGGGCTTTAGGCCCTTAAATCGTTGACGTGGGTTTTATCGTTTCAATGAAATCTTGGAAGGAGTGGGCTTAGATCAAAAAAAACATTTGGTGGGATTCTAATTAATTTAAATAAATAATATTAACGAGATTTCCTTGGGATATAAATATTCATATTTTGTCTTCGGCATCTCAGATTAATTGTAAAACAATTCGACAATATCTCTTATGTTTAAATAAATATAATAATTGTATTGTTATTTCGATGAAACTAAAGAAACAAAAATAGTTTAAGAAGAGTAGGAAAGTTTAGGGAGAGGAGGGAAGAAGCTGGCTAAACGTGGGATGATGGGCTGGGCCTGACTGGATTGGACTGGTTCTTTTCACCTTTCTTTAAGAATTCAAGGGTAGCCCAAAGTCAGACGCATCAGCCATTTGGTTCCAAGAAGTAAGAAAGAAATAGAATCTCCCACTTTTATTAATCTTCTTTATAACTGGTGCGTGTATTATGGAGTAATTCTCGAAAGAATGATCATAGTTTATTGACTTTCTCATACCTCGTACAGTTATTTAGGTAACATAAAAAACAATTCTCAAAAAAAATTATAATTCATTCAAAAATATATTAAATGGATGCCTTTTATTTTTTAAAAATATTTTTGATAAATAAACTAAAAACACTAAAAATTTGATATTCTCAAGTCAAATCTAAGAACTCTTATATAAATCTAATATTATGAAGTTGATTTTTTTTCCTAGTCAAGTCAATCCTCAAGTCTTACCATTATAACTTAAAAATCATTTTTGTACAAGTTGAGTGACTTGATTGAGCAAGAAATAGGTCATTTTTTTTATGATATTTGTGATTGATATCATAGTTGTCAATACCATTCCAGTCGTCCTTCCGGTTTTTCGATTGGAACAGAACGTTCCGGTTATGGAGCGTTCTGGCCTGCCGTTTCGGTGTCGTACTGTTTATATATATATATATATATATGAAAAAATAAAATATTAATTTAATAAGCATAATTTAAATTTAAATTCGTTTTTATTTAAAATATTTTGGTGTTTTAAATTATTTTGATATATAGATGTCAAAAATAATTTTTAAAAATTAAAAAAAAAAGATTTTGAACCCGGATCGGCACGCCCGGAACGGAACCGAGACGTTCCGGCCGGAATTTCCGGAACGGATCAGAATTGAAACTGAGGTGAAAATGACACCGTTTTGTCTCGGTTTTTTGAACGGAACGGAATTAACAACTATGATTGATATATGTTGATTTTCGCACTATGAAAAGGAGACTAATAAAAATAAAGTGCATGATGTTTAAGAGTATTGTTGAGGTTATTAGAAAGTTGTTTTTATTTTTATAAAAAAAATTACTAGTGACATCAGCGGGAGATAAAAATAATATAAAAAAATTATTTTTATAAATTTTTGATAAAAAGAAAAAAGAAAAGAAAGAGGAGGCGATAGACAGGAAGCATTTGCGGGCGGGGCATCATCAATCAAATTCCAATGAAGGCACAAAACGCGGTGATGAATGATGAGGGCAAGAGAAGGTTGCTCGATGAAAGAGACATGCTAACCCATAAAGATCACACCTGATTCAGCGCCACACAAAATCTTCTCATTCCTCCTTTCCATGATTCTCATTCAAGAAAGCACAACCAATCCTCCTCCCTCCCCCCTTTTCAGACACACACACACAACCCCTCACTATGTAGGAACTTCAACAGTTATTTGTTTTTTATTGGTTAAACCTACTTTTCATACTAAACTATGTAAGAACTTGAATTTAAAAAATAATCTGTAACTTGTAAATATTTGTATCTATATTTTTATTCTTAATCTGTATTTACAAAAATTGCTATAAAAAATAAACTCAGCCTCACTGAAGTCAAATGAGCGATCATTGGGGTTCCATGAGTTCATTGATATTCTTACATCACAGGTAAGGGCAGTCAAGGGGCGTTCTCGTAATTAATCCCTAGAACCAGTACCATTTTCTTACCCGGCCTCCCTTAAAAGTCATTAACCACGCAGGCTACTTCACTTCCCGGTCTCCCCCTTCCCTTCTTCTCTTTCCTCGCTCTCATCCCTCAGCTATGGCAGCCTCCAAATTCTACCTTCTCCTCCTGCTTTCTGCAATCCTAACCGTCCACGTGTCCCTGTCATCACCAGAAGCCGTTGATTTTCTCCCCTCGGAGCCCTTGCCGGAGTGCCGGGGATCCATTGCTGAGTGCTTGATGGAGGAGGAGTTCGGGATGGACACGGAGAGCAGCAGGCGCATTCTAGCAACGTCGAGGTACATAAGCTATGGTGCGCTTAGGAGGAACACTGTACCATGCTCGAGACGTGGCGCCTCGTATTACAACTGTCGACCTGGAGCTCAGGCTAATCCTTACACGCGCGGGTGTAACCGGATTACTCGTTGCAGGAATTAAGTAGTAGAAATAAAAGTACAGATAACGGTGACGATTTTTTTAGTTTTATATTTTCTTATTTTTAATATTCCTTTTTTTTATGTATTTTGAGCGCATATAATATAGGGGTATTGTTTGATTATTGATTGTATGTACTATGTAGTATACACTTATTAATAAGATGGGCGTGCAAGAAATAAAAAATGAAAATTCAAATATATAAGATGAGTTCATCTGTGAATGTTTAAATCTTGTACTTGACAGCAATATATTGACATATATCATATCTTTTTATTTGCCTAGGATGACTAATTCCCGTTGATTATGTAGTCGATTGTGCATGTAATTGGCTCCATTTGAAAAATTATTAAAATAATAATATTATTATTATTTTTATAAGAATTATTTTTAACTTTCACCTGTCAATAATATTCTAAATTTCGGTTTACTAACAAGTAATGACTCATGAGGTTAGAGGTGAAATCTTGATTCTTATTCCGGTGGCTCTAATTTTCGTTTTTGATTGATTTTAATCGTGGATGATTCTATCAATTCATATCTTCAAGCTTATTTGTTTTTTAAACGAAAAGGTATTTTTTTTTAAGCTTGAATTATTTGTTTTAAATTCATTTTTTATTTATTTTTAGATTGTTTTGATCGAACATAAAAAAATATAATATTAATATAAGAATTTACAAACTCTTACAACAATAGAAACAAACTTTTAAAAAAAAGTTTAAAAAAAAATATTATTTTAATATATTTTCAAAAGAATAAAATATCTTTAAAAAAAAAAAGGCCCGGAACAGTGTTTATTTGGGAGCGTATCCCCAAGAGTGGGTGTCCATGGAATGGAAGCAAAGGAAACATGTCCATGAACCTCGCACTTTGAGAGCGGTAACTAGTAACTACACTGGCTGGCTGGCTGGCTGGCTGGCTGGCCCAGCTAGCTGGACGCTCGGACACGTCTAAACTCTATTCGCCGTCTCCTTGACAATTTGAAAGCAGCACCGACAGATCAATTTAAACAGCATTTGATTGCTGCTTTGGAATAAGAAATGTTAAAATAAAAGATAAAGATGTGGATCTTGTTTGAGAATGACCTATGAATCACATGTGGTTAGTAACGAGCAAAACATAGTAGTAGTACTACTACTAATAATAATAATAATCTTTTTTACTTTCAATATGCATCACTCTCAAACTTATATATTAAAAAATGAGGTATTATTTTTTATTATAGTTTATAATAAGTATGTGTTGGAATTAATCCTAAAAATAAAACTCAGCAACTCTATGTCCAGATCAGTCCACATTTATAAAACTAGAGAAATGATTGACTCAACCTTACATGATAATAATAACTTTTATTTCTATATGTTTTAGTTGGATAATACAGTCTTTGGAGACATATTTATCTTTATATCTTTCTCTTTTTTACCAAACTTATTTTAAAATCTTGATGTAATTCTTTTATTCTAAAGTTTTATATTACCTTTTATAGCTGTAACAAGGTTATTTGCCCGCACGCTGTGCTGCGGTTTTTTTTTAATATAGAAAACTAATTGATTTTTTATGTATTGGAAGTAGTTATTTTATATTTAATTAATAAAATCATAATAGATCAAATATGTTAGAATTTTTTTTTCCTGCTTAAAAGAAATAATATAATCAAAACGCATGGGAAGTGGTCTGTATGTTTTTTAATTATAGATAACCTGGACAATTGTTTTTACCCATTATGTTTGTAAGTTGCATTTCCCCCCAATAATATCGAATCTGAAATATTAAACATTTTATTTTCAACGAAAACAATCTAAAATACAAGAATCAAAATTTTCTAAGAAATAAGCTTTAACAAAAGAGGAAAAATTGGAATTAAAATGCAAAATCCTTTTTTTGATTTTATAAGATTTATTTGTCATATTATTATATTATAAGTATTTAAGAGCACTAATATTACATTTTTGTTTTTTTATATCCTAGGTCATTTTTTTTCTATTTGTGTGTGTGTGTATTCATATGCTAATATTAAATAAATATTAAAATATATAACTATTCTCACATATTTATAAGAAAAAACCTTAATAAATGACAAAATAAAAATATATATAGTAGATTTAAGAAAGAAAAAATAAATTGAAAGATGTATAAAAAGAATATAAAAAAAACAAAGATAAAAATAATAAATATAAATTTTAAAATAATCATCTATACAAATTAAAATGTAAATATTTTAAAAAAAGCTTAACAACAGTGGAAATAATAAAAATTGGTGAGACCATAATTATTGTTGGAAAAAATATTAAATAATTTTATTATTTTATAAGATTTATTAATCATATTATTACATTAAAATTATTTGAGAGCAATAACAGTAATGTTTTCTCCCAAAAAAACCTAGGTTATATATATATACGAGCGAATTTGCCCGTGCGATGTGCTGAGCTTTTTTTTATCTATGTAGAAAATTGATTGATTTTATACATTTTATTTTTTTATTTTAATATTTAATTCATAAAATTATAATTAATAAAATTTGTTAAAAACGGTTTTTTTCCACCAAAAATTGATTGAATGTTGTTATTGCTAAAAAAACTTTTGATAAGACTTGTTAGAAAATTTGCTAAGAAGGTGAAATGATTTATTAGAAATTTATTGTTACAGATACTCTGGTTAAAAAAACACAAAAAAGAAACCCAGTTAAAAAAAATTGACTTGGACACCACGGTTATTAGAAAATAAAAAAATATGAAAAAAGGTCACCGTTTATTAAAAGAACAAAAGAAAACGAGTATAAAATATAAATTTACATTTATAGCCAAAAACATTTATATAAGATTTATTAATCATATTATTATATTAAATGTATTCAAGAATATAGATATTAATTTTTTTTGCAAGAAATTGTAGATCGTTTTTTTTCTCTCTATATATATTTTTAGGTGATAATATTTAATAAATATTAAAACATATAATTAGTGTCACATACTTTATAGTGTAATCGAAATAGGAAGTGGTTCGTAGTTAATTGTAGATAATGCGGGTAAATTTGTCAAAACAATTTATGAGTTGCATTTTTTTCCTTGTAATATTAGATCTGACACATTATAAATAAAAATATTGTAATTTGTTTTTAGAAATAAACCTAATTTTCTTGCATGCTATAATTACTCATCTGCCATCTAAAAACAACAGTATAATTGAAACGGGAAGTGACTCGCATATTTTTTAATTGTAGATAATCTAGGTAAATTTGTCAAAAAATCCATAATTAACTATCATAGAAGGATAAAATTGAAACAAATCAAACTTTGATATCGAAAATATTAATGATTTATAATAAATTTGCATGGAGGGATGAAATTGAAATCCATCAAAACTTTGATACCAAAAAAATAAAAAATTTCAATCCAACCTGCAAAATTAAAAGCATGAGGACCTAATTGAAAGTCCAATAAGGACGAAATTTAATCAAATAAAAACCTATATAATAGCATTAAGGGCAAGAAAAAAACAAATTATAACGTTCAAGGACTAAAATGAACTTTGATAAAAAAAAACATATTAGCTGACATCATATGGTGCAGGCAGGAGAGAGAAACAAGGGGGAAATTCAAACGACCATTGACACGTCTCTGGACATCATAGTGTCACACGTGCCGCGCCGGGTGGAAGATACACATGCCTTAAAATCATTCTAGACACCGGTTGGGCATTTTTCAGATGTCGTATGAAGCCGCACGTGCCGCTCAAAAAATACATGAGCGTTGAAACGAACGGCGCCTCCTGCAACGCGCCAGCAACTATCAGCGGAAAACAATTTGGCTAATTACCGGAACGCCCCTCACCCTTAGGCGTGTCTTTTGTCCTTTTCGATGGACAAAATGGTTAATTCAAGCTTTAAAAAATAAAAAAAACCAGTCAGACGAACCGGACCGAATCAGACCAGAAATGGTCAATTACCGCTGATCCCCTGAAACTGGCGGCGTGTGTTGTCTTTTTCTAGGGGTTTTATCATTAATACACTGTTCATAAGCTAGGGGAAAAGGTGGACGTGCTCTCGCGGAGCACCAGATGAAATTGCAAATGAATAGTGACAATGAGTCTAGAGCTATAGTGACAATGAGTCTAGAGCTATAGTGACAATGGATCCAGAGATTAGTTGTGGCGCGCGTCACCTGGGCCGAACACCTTAATTATTAAAAAAATCCTTTTAAAAAAAGAAAAGGAAAAAAAGAAAGCCAAAATCAGTTTTATTGTCTAAGCGACTCGAACTCTTGTGAGCCGAATCAGCCAACGCACAGACAACAACTCAGCCACAACTACTCCTTTGTCATTTGTACCATAAAAATAAAAAAATGACGTCTTAACTAAAAAAAACCGAGCTCATGTAGGTGTGAAGCAGCAGACCAATTGTCAAGTCCACATCAACAAACAGTGAATGGCCGATCTCCTTTAGCCCTTTAGCGAGCGAACTTGCCCGCGCGTTGTGCTGGGTTCTATTTATGTAGAAAACTGATTGATTTTATTTGTCTTATAATTGGTGATTTAAATATTTAATCAATAAAATTATTGTATCAAACATGTTGATGGTTGAGTTTATCTTAACGACAACAAACTATTTAATCGGCAAATAGCAAAATTGCAATCGCTAAAATCTATCAAAGATGGATTATTTTTGGTTGATTGCTTTTGTGTATTGATTTATTTAATTCATAGATTGAAAAAATGCAATTGATTGATTGTTTGTTGTGTTTTAATTATTTTGATAATTATATCATCGGTTGATTAAAGAAATGCAATCGACAAAATCAATGAGAGATGAATTATATTTTTTTGTAGTTGATTGGGCATTCGATGAAGATTAGGTGTATCATAATTGTTCGGCTTATTCTTCTCTTTTTTTTTTAATTTTTATTTATTCTTCAAGTCAAATAATTATTTAAGATCTAATATTTTTTTTTGTTTTGTCATTTATTTTATTTTTTAATTGCTTTTTTTAAAAAAATATATTATTAGTTGTTGGAATTTCTAATTATTGTAGATAAGGCATTCATAATAATAATAATAATAATTCGTCAATTTTTTTTTGTTATAAATATGTTAGACTAATTATATATTTTGCTATTTATTTCATATTAGCGCCTTAAAAATAATGATAATAATAAGTTGTAATTTTTTCTCTGATAAATATTTTAGACTAATTATATATTTTGTTATTTATTTCATATTAGCGTCTTAAAATATATAATAATAACTTTGTGGAATTGCGATCTCCTTTTGGTATTCTATAAAATAAT
Source organism: Salix exigua (assembly GCA_032356905.1). Lineage (NCBI taxonomy): Eukaryota > Viridiplantae > Streptophyta > Magnoliopsida > Malpighiales > Salicaceae > Salix > Salix exigua. The sequence goes on along the minus strand of CM063595.1, from coordinate 12,501,134 downwards.
AATAGTCATAGTGCGTGTAAGTTGATTTGGACCCCATGATTATATAAAAAAAATGTATAAGTAGAAAAAACAAACAGGAAAAAATGTTAAGAAAAAATGAGCTCTGAGATTATTCGCGGCACGCTCAGATGGCCAAGAAAAAAATATACCTGGGAAGAAAACATTGTGGTACGCGTAAGCTGACCCAAACACTTTACTAATTAAAAAAATTCTTGTTTTTTGTAAAAAATAAACCAGTTATTAAAAAAAAACCCGATTTGCTTACAAAAAAACAATTCTTAAAAAAATCATGGTGCGCGTCAAACTAACCCGGACACCCGGTCATGAAAAAAAAGAGTATAAGTGGCAATAAAAAATAGGGAAAATAATAATGAGAATAAAAATAAATTCAGAGATTAGTCGGTGCGCATATGCTGCAGCGGATATTCCGGTTTAAAAAAAATCCCGGTTAAAATAAAAAAACAAAAAACACATTTTCAAACAGTATTAAATAGTGAAAATTATTCTTAAAGCTACCATTAAATTGAATCATTAGTGCGGACACTTTGATTGTTTGTTGGTTAGGATTAGTTATACAGCGGATCCGTTAATTAATCAAGTTAAGTAAAGATAAAATTTGAGAACATAAATTGCATTTTTTGTTTCAAGGATCGATTCTAATTTCTGTAGGTGGATGTATGCTTGTGACCAAGGTTTGTTTTCTTGATAAGTTTCGGTTTTAATTGATTTTGTTAGTTAGTTTAATTGTTGCCATAGTTTAGATAATCACAAAGCAAATCCCCCCAATCATATAACGTACAACATAAAAATCTAACTTGAAACTTCCTTGTGGGATTGACCTCTTGCTTGCTCTATATTATCTTGTGTGTTTTAAGCTAGGGTAATTAATTTGTGCGACCGCGACATCGCAACGTCTACAGCCACCGTGTGCTTACACGAGCCGCATCGGTGGGAAGAGAACATTGATGAAAATCATTCTAGACGTCAGTTGGGTTTTTTTGGTTGCCAGAATACTCCGCACGTGCTGCTAAAACAACGCGTGCACGTTGGAAATGGACGACGCATCCGGCAATGTACTTACACTAAATCAGCGGAAATAAAAAAAGTCAATTACCAGGGAACCCCTCATGGACAAAACATGATTTTATAGTTTTTCATGGCTAAAATGGTTATTTAACTTTGCAAAGAAATAAAAAAAAAATCAATAAACCGGGTAGTTCAACCGAACTGGACCGGACTAAAAGTGTGCAATTACATTGAAAACCCTGAACCCTACCGCATGTTTTTGTCTTTTTCTAGGAACAATTTTGTTAATGCACACCGTAAAAAGACAAAATATATAGACCGACTAAACCAAGCCGAACCTAAACAACTCGAAAATTAAGCATAACAATAACCGTGAAAAGTATTTTGTGAGAGTGTAAACAATAGTATCAACTCGTGAGCAAATTTAGCTTGTAAGATAATGTTTCACCAACTATTACAAACATTCTTTACGGAAACAAAAGTCATGCACCAACTTATCAATAACTAACTAATTTCATGCTATCATTTACAAAATTAACAAAAAAACTAAAATGCATCGATGTTTTCCTATTCATTACTGTTGCTCAAGACTCATGTGCATTGTGGATGTGCAATTTCGCCCGGTTCTTCGCGGGTGCACCTTTACCATTTTTTTGTTTTTTCCACAGTGTATTGGCGAAAAAAGCCCCCGAAAAAGACAAAAAAACATCGCCGGTTTCAGGGCCTCCGAGGTAATTGGCCATTTCCTATCGGTCCGGCCCGGTTCGGGTGGGCGATTTTTTTTTCTTTTTTAATATTTTTTCAAACAATGCAGTCACCGTTTTAGCCCTCAAAAAGGATAAAATAACGCGCAGGGTGGGAGGGGCGAAACAGTAATTAGCCAATTTTTTATTCTTTTCGCTACGAATTATATTGGCGCATCCGATCACGTGCAGTCCATTTCCGCGATCACGCGTGTTTCTGGCGGCGCGTGCCGCAATGGTCCAAAAATGAGCAACTAGCCTCTAGAACGATGTTTTGCCATGCAATCTTCCACATGTGGTTCCCAGGTACGTGTCAATGGTCGTTTGAATTTTTCCCCTCATTTCTCTCTCCTCCTGAGCAAGTTGACGTCAGCAAAGCAGTGTTTTTTCAAAGTTCATTTCAGTCCCTGCACGCCCGAATTTGTTGTTCTGGCCCTTATTGCAATTATATAAGTTTTGATTTGTTTTAATTACGTCCTTCAATTCAAAATCATTATAATATATAGTTTCAGTTTGGTCCTCCTACTTTTAATTTCCAGATTGGCTGGAAATAGCTCAAAAAATTTGGTACACAAGTTTCGATTCTTTCAACTTTGTCCTTGGATTTAAATTGATAATAAATGTGGTTTCCATTTCAGCCCTTATACTTTTATTTTTTTATACTTCAAGAATAATCCATACTTTTTTCCATGTATATATAAGTGTTCTTAACATAATAATAGTAGTAGTAGTAGTAGTAGTAGTAGTAGTAGTAATAATAATAATAATAATAATAATAATAATAATAATTTAATTATTTTTCTTGCTTACTCTTTTGTTGATATTTTTTTCTCCAAATAATTTAATAATTTAATTATTTTTCTTGTTTATTCTTTTGTGATAGCAAAGATAATTTTAAATTTTATTTTATTCTTTTGTTATATTTTAGTCTTTCATTAATTATATGTTCTAATATTTATTGAATATTATCGCCTAAATACATATAGGGAGAAGAAAACATTACCTAGGATTTTTTCAATAAAAAAAATTAATATCAGTATTATTAAATACATTTAATATAATGATAAAATTAATAAATCGGATAACAAAAAAAAATTGTCTTTGAATTTTAATTTTGTCTTCTTTTATGAAAATTTATTTCTTCAAAAAATCACAATATTTTGGTTTTTAATATTTCATATTACAATATTTTTATTTACAATGTGTCATATATAATATTACTGGAAAAAAAACAACTCATAAAGAAAATATAACAATTTTACCTAGGTTATCCACAATTAAAAAAAATATGCACGCAAAAAAATTATGTTTATTTCTAAAAACAAATTACAATATTTAAACTGGGCAAAAAATACAACTAATTTTTTTTGACACATTTACCTACATTTCAAAAATATGCGAGTCACTTCCTGTTTCAATTACATTGTTCTTTTTAGACTGCAAATAAGTCATTGTAGCACAATTTTTTTTCCTAAAAAACATATTACAATATTTTTATATACAATGTGTTATATATAATATAAATGGGAAAAAAAACAACTCATAAAAAAAAATATGACAAATTTACTTAGGTTATCTACAATTAAAAATATGTTGGTCACTTCCTGTTTTGATTAAACTGTTATTTTGAGACGACAAAGAAGTAATTATTGCATGGGAAAACATTATGTTTATTGTTAAAAACAAATTACAATATTTTTATCTATAATGCGTCAGATCTAATATTATTAAGGAACAAAAGCAACTCATAAAAAAATAACAAATTTACCTAGGTTATCTACAATTAAAAAATATACAAACCACTTTCCATGTCGATTATTCTATAAAATATGTGAGACTAATTATATGATTTAATATTTATTGAATATTATCGCTTAAAAATATAAAGAGAAAGAATAAATGACCTAGGATTTTTTTCCTTACAAAAAATCAATATCAATATTCTTAAATGCATTTAATATAAAAATATAATTAATAAATCTTATAAAAAAAATTTCCTTTGAATTTAAATTTTATATTCTTTTGTTTAAGTTTATTTCTTAAAAACAAATTCACAACATTTTCATTTTTAATATTTTAAATCTAATATTACTGGGGGAAAAATTAAACTCAATTTTTTTTTACAAATTTACTTAGTTTATCTGCAATTAAAAATTATTCGGGGTACTTCCCGTTTCGATTGTTGTTCCTTTTAGATGACAAATAAGTCATCATTGCACGTAAAAAATTTAAGTTCAATTCGTTAAAAAAAATTCAATATTTTGATTTTTAATGTGTCAGATCTAATAATACTCGGGAAAAAATGCAACTCAATTTCTTTTTTTTACCAAATTTACTTAGATCATCTACAATTAAAAAATATATAAACCACTTTCCATAAACCTAACGCAATGCGGCGACAAGCATACTAATTATACAAAGCAAAAAACTCATTTCTAACATATTTTATCTATTACAATTTCAGTTATTAAACATTAAAATAACTAATTATAGGAGGAAAAAATATAATTTTATTTTCTGAAAAAAAAATAATTACAATATTTTTATTTATAATGTGTCAGATCTAATATTATTGAAGAAAAAACAGCAACTAATAAAAAAAAATTACCTACGTTATCTGCAATCATAAAATATACGAACCATTTTTCATTTCAATTATACTAATTTTATCAATTATAATTTTACTAATTAAATATTATAATAATAAAATACAATACATATAAACACTATCAATTTTTTACATAGATAAAAAAACTCCGGCACATCACGCGGGCATATCGCTCGTTCAAGTTCTAAAATCCAAGTTCTTTTTCCAATATTTTTGGTTTATCAATGCAGAATTATATCTAAGTGAAAGTTTCAAACTTAATATTCAACTATCTTTTTTATTTTTGTTTGAGGTTACATGATGTGATCATGAAATTCACATAACTTCATCTCTTCCATCTTAAAATGAGCTACCTTAGTACCTTACTAGCTGGATTGCTCGCACGACGTTGCGGGCATAGTGCGGGCAGAACAAATAATCTTCATAACTATTGAGATTAAAATATAATATTCCAATATATCAAATTTGATATAATGAAAAAAATCAACGTCCTTTATTATAATAATAGTAAATCAAAGTTTTAACTTCTTAAATTATCATCACCATCATTGTCAAAATAATAAACATTATTTAACAAATCTCAAAGAAAAACCAAAAAAATAATAAAAAAGCACGTAAGAACAAAAACCTAAAATTACTATTATTATTCTTAATATTTATATTATTATTGTTTTAATAACAGGAAGAAAACAAAATTAAATCAAAGACTTAAAAAAACCCTAAAAACATTAACAAAAGAGCAAATGAAAAAATAAAATAAATGAAAAAAACAATAAAAATTATTGATTCAAAAAAAAATTATTTGACTTGAAAATTTATAAAAAAAAATATTACATTACTTTGCTGGATGAGTAAAAAGTTTGTATAACTATTAAAAGAATAAAAATTATCAAATCATCCCGAGAGAAAAGAACACCTAAAAAATATTAACAAAAGAGTAAGTAAGAGAAAAACATTATTATTATTATTATTATTCTAATAATGAAAAAAAAATAAAAAACTAAAAAAATCATAAAAAAAATTAACAAAAGATCAAACAAAAAATAAAATAAAAATTATCAAGTAAAAAAAGTCATATGACGTAAAAATAAAAAGGAAAAAAAGAAAAAAAAAACTAAAAGAAATAACAAAAAAAATACAAATATCAATTTTCAAATGATCATAGATATAAAATAAAATTTAAGAACTATTTTTTAAAAAAAATATATATATCAGCCCAACAAATAAGAAAATAATATATATATATATATATATATATATATATATATATATGAACAAAAGTAAGGATTATTATTGAAATTAAAAGTAATAGAGCTGAAATGAACATTAAATATAAAGAGATTAAAATCCAAAATTAAAAGTATAAGAGCCAAAATGAAAACATCGAAGTATTAAAATCTAAAAATATTATTACTATTACAACTAAAACAATAAAAATTATTACGATGAAAAAAAAAACATAAAAAAAGAAAGTAGGAAAAAAAACTAATATTATTATTCTTATTGAGTTGATAATTGGAAAAAATTCAATAAAAAATGTCAATAATTTTTTTTTAAAAAAAAAACATAAGTGAAAAAAAATCAAAATCAATAAAAAAAATCAAAATAAATAATAAAAAAATAAGTGAAAAAAAAAGAAATAAAAAAAACATCAAAATCAATAAAAAAAACAATAAAAATAAATAAAAATGAAAAAGAAAAAAGCAAAGTGAAAAAAATAGGTGTTGGCAGGGTTCGACCCCTGCCTAGAGCCTGTCTTACCAGTAATCTACATGCATTTCTTTGATTTTTTTTCTGAAAGAATATATAAATAGTATAGTTATTGTTCAAAAACGGAAAAAAAAAATAGCATTTCCATCATATTGGTGAACTCAATGACACCTCAAAGTCACAAGTCTTCCTAGTAAGCAAATTTGGACCATCATAACTGTAGACCAGAACTTAATCTATAACTCCTGTTAGCCAATTGAAAGATTCGCATAATCAAAACGCTACAACAGATCACAGGACTAGCACAATCACACAAGACTAATTAATTCTCAAACCCATTAAGCACTCCCATAGCATACCAGAAATTTAAGTATTGAGACTCCCTGTTTCCTTCCACGGACACGCAAGAGAAAGAAGGGGGGGAAAACAATAAGGCAGCAAGCTATTGAAATAAAAACGAATGGTAATAAGAAAGCCTTGCAGTACATATTCCTTGAATTCTTAGCTTAGAAAGATGATGTGGTGAACTTATGCCGAATCATCCCCTGACTTGGGTTCTGCCTTACCCTTAGGAGGGACAGAAGGAGAAGGAGAACCCTCTAACCCCATCTCAGATCTGAGATCATCAATGCTCTGCTCCAGCTCATCTATCCTGGTGCCCATGTCATCGAGTGCATTGCAGTCAAGGAAACCAGCGCTTGGTTACATTGGCATCGTATTCACATTTAAGCAACATATTCAAAGCATCATCAATTAAATCCATGGTACTTGGAGAAAGTCCACCATTCAAAAAGAAATTTCAAACTAATGTATTTTAAAACATGGAAAACAGCCTTAAATATTCTGTCCAGAAAAAAATAATAAAATTTTGATTTCAGCATCACAATAATAACCATGCAAAATGAAGATTTAGGCGTCCAACCCAGATGGACACAGAGAGGGGATTTCAATTGTGCAACTCTGATGTCATGCAATTGAGATTGCAGAGTATCCAAAGTGAAATACCAAGCAGACTTCTCACACATACCATACAGTACCAGTGAAATTGTTTCATTTCACTGAGATGTAAACTTATATTAAGCTACTCAAATAATAACAGAACTACCATCCCTATGCATTTAGCAAATGAAATGAGAAAAAGGATATTCTTTGTAATGATAGAGTCAGACATTGTCTGGAACCTGGATTGCTGCAAAAGGGAAAGGTAACCAACTTATGCATCTTCCTTTAGATACGCTAATATCAAATGTAAGTCACCACAGATTTTGCAAATAAGGACTCACCATCTGCTGGAGCAAATTTTGCACCTGCATAAAATCGATACAAGAGATCAGCCAAAGCCACCCCTTCAACCACTCTAACAAGACAGCAACACTATAGCCATTTCCCACAGATAGGCACGGCATAAAAGTTAACCAAATAATACTAAACGAAAGGCACTGTAACTATACCCAAGCTGTCTTGCTCTAGCACATACTAACTAAAATAAATGCAGTTCAAAATTCAAACCATCAACAGCATTAACCCACGATTCGACACAACTTCCATAGCATAAAATTCCACGATACTTCATACTGAAACATGGGTTTTAAATCTCATTTTCACAAGAAATCATTCCTACGGCAACACGGAAAAAACCCAAAGTTTATTTGATCTAAATTGCATGGATTAAATAAATATTCTTGAAATCGTGTCGAAGAACTTACAAAAGCAGTCATATCAGCGGTGCTTTTTTTCGCATCATCGGCATCATGCCCATCCTGCCAAACGGTAAAAAATCTAACTAAGATATGCTAATTTCGCACTGCAGCAATAGAACACAATATTCTCCGCAAATCTCAAGGTTACAGTAAAATATGAAAAATAAACAAACCAGAATCTACATTTTTTAAAAAAACAATTCCCTTTTTACTGTAGAAACCCTAATGGAGTATGATACGAAGGGCGGAAATTGCTGAGATGATAGATTCAGAGAGATTACCATTTTTTTGGCTAGCGTTGTTTTTTAGTGCTCCTTCGAGGGTTGACTTGACGGGACCAAGCTGAGAGTCGAGACGGAAATGAAATTACAGTCCCCACAAGCCTAAATTAGTTGTTAAACTATGCCGAGTGAGTGAGGCATCGAAATTCAAATAGATGAAATATATTGTTAGCCTCTAAAATTTGGTTTTTGTTCACATTTGTCCCTGTAGTATCAGTTGATCAATTTTATCCTTATACTTGCAAATTGGTAGGGATAACAAATGGTTGTGTTTCTTTATACACATATCTTATTTATTATCTATCAAGTATAAAAATTTAAATATTTATATCTTATCTATCATGTATCTATATGAATATTCATTGTATGTGTGTTAAATGATAGAGTCAAAATGTCTTGGGTGCTGGACATAATCTTGTGCCCGCCACCCAGCAAGCCCTCAACCCCACACCTAACATACACAAAGCCACAATCCCACTTAGTTTTAAAATTCAAACCAACCCCAGTAACCCACAAAATCCCAGTAACCAAGAACTCCAACTTAGTTTTAATATTCAAACCAACCCCAGTAACCCACAAATTCCTAGTAACCAAGAACGACAGCCACATTTTCCCCCGCCCATATCCCTTTCCAGCAACCTCACCAACCCATCATGCCTCAACCAACCAACAACTCCGTACCGACGGGCAAACCCCAGGGCGTCGCAGGAGACCCAACAACCAAAGGGACACAAGGAGCATCATTAGCAAATCAACAGGGAAGCACCACCACCCCTCTTAGTCAGGCTACCACTTGGGCGGACAAAGTCAGAGTATCTAACTCATCAACTCGACACATTTTGGAACCCCTTCCCCAAAAACCTGCGGGCAGCCGCCTGAAGATCCCAGCTGGCATGGTGATGCACAGTATGGACCAGTGGAGGAAATGCATAATAGGGTTCTTTATAGGGTGCAAGATGCCATATCATGTTGTCTCCTGCGTAGCAAAAAAAAGCTTGGAAACCTTACAGGATGGATTAACAACAATGGCAGATGGGTTCTATGTCTTTCGATTTAGAACTGAGGAGGCTGTCGGGGAGGTCCTTGAGAGGGGACCTTGGATGTTTGGAGGCAAGAACATTATCTTGCAAAAATGGAGCCCAAAGTTTCAGTTTGATAAAAGCAAGATTGCCATCATCCCTGTCTGGGTTCGTCTAAGAGGTTTGCCTCTACCACTATGGACTAAGCAAGGGTTAAGCCTGACGGCTAGCATGGTTGGAACTCCTCTCTCTTGTGATGAACCAACTATTAGTTGCAGCCGATTGGACTATGCAAGGCTATGCATAGAGCTAAACGCTAGCCTTCCCATAATCCACCAGTTTGAGATTGAAAGTTCTCTCACGGAGGAGCCCCAACTCGTTAAAGTGGAATATGAGTGGAAGCCCCTTAAATGTGAGAGATGTTTGTGCTTTGGCCACAACTGTGTGGCAAAGGAGGAGCAACTAATGAAGCTGAACCAAAAGGTGGAGAAGAAGTAGACAGAACAACCTTCTAGTAGGGTAGTGACAAAGGAGGAGCAACTAATGGAGCTGAATCATAAGGTGGAGATGAAGCAGACAGAACAACCTATTAATGGGGCAAAGGAGACCACTGCTACAGGAAACAGTGACCAAGCTACAAAGCATGGGAAAACCGGTCCAGATAATGAGGAAGATGACACTGTCTCTCTTACCCATCAAGCCAGCACCTCATCGGCCCAGCCTAAAGTCCCCTGCAGACAGGAAAATACAAAAGGCAAGACCCCCCAATTGACTCAAGAGGCATCTTGTGGCTCGAATAAGACGGCCACTGAACCTCAAGATAAGGACAAATGGTCTTCAGAAGACGATGAGATCATGTCAAAGTTAAAGGGGAAAGCTCCAGCCTCTTCCGAGCCTATTATCCCCCATTCCCCCGTGAAGGTCAAGAAGAAGAAAGGGGGGAAGAAGAAACAGGAGGCCAAAGGCCTCTAAGGTTCGAGTTCTATTTTCCATAATAAATGATTTTAGGATTTTAGAATGTAAGGGGGCTGAATACCTCCCATAAACAATATAAGGTCCAGCAGTGGGCCACCAAAAATAGTTTGAATATAATGGGAATCTTGGAGCTTAGGGTCATGCTTCCAAACATTGCAATGGTGGAGGAGGGCCTGGGATTGCGAGACTGGAAGTTTTTTTCTAATGGTTATTACGGGCCTCTTTGTCGAATTATGATTAGGTGGAATACTAATGAGCTTGAGGTAACCATTCTGAATTCTGGTGCCCAATGGGTTACTTATGATGTCACAAGGAAAGACAGGGGTCGCTCGGTTAGGGTGACTTTTGTGTATGGCAGTTCTACTCCGGCTGAGAGACAGGAGCTTTGGCACTACCTCCAGTACCAAAATTCTATAAATGCCACAACCCCATGGGCGGTAACTGGAGACTTCAATGCGATTATGAGGGTGATTGACCGGCATGAGGGAGACAACAACTAGTATAAGTATATGGAAGACTTTCCCAACTGTGTTCATCAATCGGAGTTGATTCAGCTTGCGACAAATGGCCTCTATTTTACTTGGCACAACAGGCAGCAAGGCCGGGACTCTATCCTGAGGAATTTGGACTGGGCTTTTGGTAATCATCACCTCATTCACCACTGGCCTCATGCAAAGGCCACATTTCAAGCTCGGATTGAATCAGACCACAGCCCGATACTCATTACCCTTTCCTCTACGCCTCATTATCAGAGACCGAGATTTAAGTTCTTGAACCTTTGGGCAGATCAAGATGGCTATGAAGAGATAATTAGGGCAGCTTGGGGGACTGAAGCCCATTGGAACCCTTTTAGCAGTTTAACCACTAAGCTAAGGATTCTAAAAGGGTATCTCAGCAACTTTCACAAAAGAAACTCGTCCCACATCACTTCTAGAGTGGCCCAGGCTGAAATGAAATGGAAAGAAGCCCAGGTTTTTCTAGACCAGCATCCCTAAGATCTAGAAGCAGGGTAGCGGGAAAGAGATCTATGCCTCCAATTCTCTGCTCTTAAGAAAGCGGAGGAGTCTTTCTACAAGCAGAGGTCTAGAGTGAACTGGCTCCAGCTTGGGGATCGTAACACATCTTTTTTCCATCTATCCTTCTCCATAGAAGTCACAGAAATGCGATTACCAGCCTATGCAGAGATAACGAGGAGGTGACCCGTAACTCAGAAGACATAGGTAATATGGTAGTGGACTACTTCACGAATATGTTGGGTCCTGTTCAGTGCACTGAGCTTGATAACATTGCCCATTTGTATCAGACCCTGATTAACCACTCCGCGAGGGATGCTATGATGGCGTCGATTTCTCTGGAAGATATAAAAACAACCCTCTTCTCTATACCAGATGATAAAGCCCCTGGGACGGATGGCTATAACAGTTTTTTCTTCAAAAAAAGTTGGGGGATAGTAGGTGATGACTTCACGGCAGCAATCCTATATTTTTTTCGAACCAATTTCCTCCCAAGATGCATCAATACTACGATAATTATCCTCGTCCTTAAGGTGGAATCCCCTAACCAATTAGGTGATTACAGGCCAATAGCTTGTTGCTCCGTGATTTATAAATGCATTACTAAAATTCTAGCGAACAGACTGAGAGATTGCCTTTCTAGTGTGATCGGTCGAGAGCAATCGGCCTTCTTGTCGAGAGCAATCGGCCTTCGTGCCTGGCCATAGCATTGGAGAAGCAATCATGTTAGTTCAAGAGTTGATGCATAATTATCATCGCAAAGGGGTCACTCAAGGTGTGCTATTAAAATGGACTTGTGCAAAGTTTTTGACACAGTCCGTTGGGATTTTATTATTGAAGCTCTTCGACTGATAGCTATTCCACATGAGGCAATAAACTGGATCCAAACTTGCATAACCTCCCCTTCTTTCACTGTGAACATCAATGGGCAAGATAAAGGTTTCTTCACAGCCAATAGGGGTCTGAGACAGGGGGACCCTCTATCTCCTTATTTGTTTGTCCTAGCGATGGAGGGTCTGAGCGGTTGTATTAAGCAGGAAATTGATGGATCGGGGTTCAAGCACCATTGGCGTTGCAGGGATCCTAAGATTGTGCATCTATGTTTTGCAGATGATCTCATTTTATTTTGCAGGGCTGATGAGGCTTCTCTCACAGTCCTCCACAAAGCCATGGAGAATTTCACGAGGGTTTCGGGCCTTTGCATCAATCAAAGGAAAAGTGCTGCCTATTTCTCGGGGATTGATGAAGGATCCAGGAAGAGATTGGCTTCCATAATGGGAATCCAGCGGTCAACGACCCCTATTACTTATCTTGGAGTCCCCTGATTACTACCAAGCTGACCAAGAGGGACTGTCTGCCTCTCCTTGATCGCATCAAAAGCAGGATCAAATTATGGACAACGTCAACATTATCCTATGTTGGTCGTCTGCAGCTAATTAGCTCTATGTTGTTTGCCATTCAGGTTTATTGGGCCTCTAATTTTCTTCTCCCCCAGGCAACTATCAAGGCGATGGAAAGTATGTTGTCTGTTTTCTTTTGGAAAGGGTCCTCTTTGATTACTACAGGTGCAAAGGTGGCCTGGACTGATCTATGCTATCCGAGAGAAGAGGGAGGCTTGGGTCTCAAACGCATTAAAGACTGGAATAATGCTGTCGTGATTAAGCATATATGGAATTTGTTCAAGAATAAACAATCCCTCTGGGTGGAATGGGTGAACAAAAATCTTCTCAAAAATAGGTCTTTCTGGTTTATTCATATGCCATCCACCCCTTCGTGGACTTGGAGGAAGCTTTTGCAGGGAAGAGATGGGTGCAAGGACTGGATAAAGATGCAAGTGGGTGATGGTCAGTCTACCTATGTGTGGCATGACATTTGGCTTCCCTCGGGCCATAGGGCTACCGATTCCTACTCTGCAAGGATTCTCTCTTCAACTGGATTGTCCTGGAATGCTAGAGTGGTTGATATTATTAATAGAGATCAGTGGAGCTTCCCTTCGGGTGTCACAAGCCTCCAATCTGTATGGCAATCCATAAACTTCTGTCCTAATTCCTTAGAAGCAGATACTCCGATTTGGTCCCTAACAGCTTCAGGGGAGTTCAATATCCAGTCAGCTTGGGATCATATGAGGGATCGAAAGCCCTCTAACAAACTTTCTCCCACCATTTGGCACCCTCTTCAAGTCCCGCGCCAATCTATCATTCTTTGGCTGGCTACAAAAGGGCACCTTCGAACCACAGACAAGATGCTCACTCCTAATGACGATGATAACACTTGTAAGCTATGCCGCAGGGAAAGTGAATCCCACGATCACCTTTTTTTCCAATGTGGGTATTCGAAGAAGGTATGGGATACGATTGCCACCAGAGCAAACATAATCTGGCCTGTGCTTCCATGGCAAGATCTGCTGTCTTGGCTGGAGCAGAGAACGACGACTAAAGGAAACTTTCATCAATGGATCAGCTTCCTGGCCCTCTCCTCAACAGTTTATCATCTTTGGAGAGAGCGTAACAGGAGGACTTTTACTAATAATGGCCAATCGGCCGACGCCTTCAGCAACAACATCCTTGTGCAAATCAGAACTCAGCTGATGGAATACCCTCGGAGAGAAGATATCCCGGAGACCCACCAGAGAATCTGGAATCTCAGGAACTGAGGCTTTCTGGTTTTCCCTTCATGCCTTTGTCCCTTTGTAGGGCCTCCTGCGTCCTCTCCCCAGGCCACCTCTTCAGGCCCTTGGCCATTAGGCCTTTGGCCTTTGTCCTACCAGCCGGCTAAGATGAGGCCTTTGGCCTCTACGCTCGCTTCAGCTGCCATAGTCTGAGCGACCTCTTTTTCTTGCTTTTGTTGGCTTTGGCCTTTGATGGTTTTGGTTGTAGTTCTAGTTGCTTAGGCCTCAGTTGTTGTAAAGGAAAGCCTGTTTTCCTTCTCTAGGGCTGCTTCGGTTTCGTTCAGCTTTCCTGTATCTTCCATCTTCTATATATATCTTTTGAAAATTTTCAAAAAAAAAATGATAGAGTCATAATTGTTTTACATTCATATTTATATAATACCAATATATATATTTTGGGTTAAGTTCGAGTCAAGTTTTAAGTTGATTTTGATAATGTTCATATCCTATTCATTATAGATATTATAGAATAAACTCGATTATTCAGATTGATTTGAATCAATATCCATTAAATTTAATTAAATCATTATCTATACAAATATGACCAAAAACCCCAACCATACAAGTTAAACTTGACTAAACCTAAGGGCAACAATGCTCAAACAAGTCAACCATAAGTTTCTTCAAAATATGGAATCATCTATTACATCATTATCACTACTTTACTAAACAAAAATTAAGGGTTTGTTTACGAAACATGTTAATGTATATTTTTAATTGTCTTATAAAATCTTTGTGTCATAACTTTATTGGTGAATCATAGTATAAATGGTAAAGGTTGTTGGTTCGATTCTCCCTTACTATAATATTTGCCCCTTTTTTTTCCAACCTTGTTCTTTAATATGAGATTTTTTAGTTTTACCTTTTGGTATTTTGTTTATAATAAAATCATTCTTGGTGTTTTTTATCACATAATAAAATATAAAAAGTAAATAACCTATTCCATGATCTAGATCGTGAGTTTAGCTAGTAATTTATGGATGATCAAACTTATTTCTTTCCCTTTTATTTTTTTTAAACTTGTCCAATCAACAAGTTCATGTCAAGATAATTGGCATTATTTTATTAGTACTATTACTATTAACACCACCACAATCATCATCATCATCATCGCAATTTTATTGTAGATCAGCGTTGTTCATACACTTGCAAAATATTGTGGATTTACTATTTATTTTATACTATATTTTTATCCTCAATGTTATTTTAGGTGATTTGGTACTAATTGAATCCCAATTACTTTTGATTTATCATGCAATGGTGAAATTAAAAGAGAAGGAATTGAAATGAAAAGGACAACATAAATGGATGGCATGCTCGAGTTTTAACGTAAAATATACTTAGAATCTCAATCTTTAAAAACAATATAACTTAGGTCCCTTTAAATTTTCAAAACTCACCTTCAACACAAAAACTCATTTGTATTTTTTTAGTCCTTTGTTAGAAAAAGAAGAGAGAGATGCATCACCAAAATCCAATAATTGTTGTTCATGTTATTTTTAACCACTCGAATAGTTTTTTTGTGTCAACGACTTCTCAAGCAATGAGAGGGGCTTAATGGTAAAAAAAATATTTTAAATAAATTAAAGGGATTAATCACCTTATAGCAAAAACAACTAAGATATTAAAATGTACATTACAAATAAATTTGAAAGCGATACCTATATGATCTATGTTTTCACTTTAGTCTTCTTCAGTTTTTTAATTTAACCCTCCCTTGTAGAAAAAATATTAACTTTGGTTCATAATGACTTCTTTGCGAATAGAAAAGAATTGAGAATCAAATTGAGGATTTTATTTTAAAAAAATTATTCTAATCATCAATGATTTGTGAGAGATTTGATATTGTAGTGTTGGTTATTTTAAGTATTTTGTACTCAAAGAATAATATGTATGTATGTATGTATGTATTAAAATTTAATTCTGACATCAATAAATAAAAATTATTATTTTTATAAGAATCGTTTTTTGGCCACGTTAGTACAGTGGGCCTATCACGCCGACAATCCCAAAAGCGGCTCCTGCTTTGAAAAATCGTCTTCTTATAATATTTTGCATGTGCCCACAAGCAAGCATATCATTGCTTCACGCCTTCAACTCAGCAATAATCTTTCTTTGTTTGATCTCTATCCCTACCCAAATCCATCCTTTGTTTTGCCTCAACCCATTTGTAATGTATTATTTCATATTTTTATTTGTAAATTAAATATAATTAAATAGTAGAGATTGATACTATTGTGAATTCGCAAATAATTTGAAGACTATAATTAAGGCAAACCTTGTAATATGAGTTTCTAATTAGTTCAAGTAAGAAAACGTAAACATATTCCACCAAATTTTAAATTTAAATTCTTTTTTCTTATGAACTTTATATACACAAAACCGATTTTCTCATTCTAGAATTCTTATACATGTAACACTATAAATTCAATGATTTATAACTTTATTGGGTTAATTCATAATTCTAGACGGTAAACTAGATTTGCCTAATAATTTCTCAAGAATGTATACACATAGATCGGGTTATAGTTTAATAAATACTTATTTTTAGAACATCAAATAGAGTCTTGCATTGTTTTGTTTTTAATAAATAATCATTATTTTTTTCATTAACATGGGTTTTCGGGTCAGCTTGCTTGCATGTGCCTCGAAGAATCCCACGAGCTCTAAGGTTACGATCACATAAGCCTCTAATAATCATTATACTAGTAACTATAGGGCTCGAATATGAGACCATAAAGGAGCGAATCTCTTAATTCCAAAATCTAACTCACTAGATAATTATAATAGCCCCTGTTTTATTGATATGATGTCTAAGTCAACCACCATGCAATTAAATTTCCCATAAAATTATATTATTATTGGATTTCAAAATTATATTATTGGATTTCAAAATTATACTAAATCAATGAATTTTAAAATCACCGACAATGTAACCCGATTTTAAGTAGGCCGAAAGAGACACCGTGCATCATCGGTGAACTAGCCTGCCTACATGCAACCAGACACACACAAAAATAATAACAAATAATTTTAATTGTTCCCATTTTCCTCGCGTGATCGCCCTCCCTGCCATCTTCAGCTTCACCGACTAATTTACTTCTAAACTACCCCCGAATTTGATTTATTTACAACCAAGTCCTCTTCCACAAGGCATTCTTCAATCCTCAAATTTTAAATAAACTTCAAGGCAAGATCTACATTCCAAATCATTTGTTACCAACTCAGTCTGAGTCAAAATGCTTGACCGTTGCATCGGGACTCACCGGGTCCGCCAGATCCAAAGAGCAATCCGCCACGGAAAAATCACACTTCTTTGCCTTTTCATGACCGTAGTCGTCCTACGGGGCACTATCGGCGCCGGCAAGTTCGGTACGCCAGAACAAGACTTCAACGACCTCAGAAACCACATCTACGCCTCTCGCAAACACGCCGAGCCTCACCGAGTCCTCACCGAGTCGAATCAGTCCAACAACAGCAAGAACGACGAAGCGAATAGTGCAGGTGATGCGAATAATTATGCCGCATTTGATATCAACAAGATCCTGGTCAATGAAGGAGAGGACGAGAAGCCGGACCCGAATAAACCGTACAGTCTGGGTCCGAAAATATCAGATTGGGATGAACAGCGGGCGAAATGGTCGAGTGAAAACCCTGGTTTTAGCAATTTTATCGGGGCAAACAAACCGCGTGTTTTGTTGGTAACTGGATCTTCTCCGAAGCCGTGTGAGAATCCGATAGGGGATCATTACTTGTTAAAATCAATAAAAAATAAGATTGATTATTGCAGGCTTCATGGAATTGAGATATTTTATAATATGGCATTGCTGGATGCGGAAATGGCAGGGTTTTGGGCGAAATTGCCTTTGATTAGGAAGCTATTAATCTCGCATCCGGAGATTGAGTTTTTGTGGTGGATGGACAGTGATGCTATGTTCACGGATATGGCTTTCGAGGTGCCGTGGGAGAGGTACAAGGATTCGAATTTTGTGATGCACGGATGGAATGAGATGGTTTATGATCAGAAGAATTGGATTGGATTGAATACTGGGAGTTTTTTGCTGAGGAATTGTCAATGGTCGTTAGATCTTTTGGATGCTTGGTCACCAATGGGGCCAAAAGGGAAGATTAGAGATGAAGCAGGGAAGGTGCTTACTAGGGAACTCAAGAACAGGCCAGTTTTTGAAGCGGATGATCAGTCTGCCATGGTTTATTTATTGGCTACACAAAGGGATAAGTGGGGTGATAAGGTGTATCTGGAGAATGCTTATTATTTGCATGGTTATTGGGGGATTCTGGTCGATAGGTACGAGGAAATGATTGAGAATTATCACCCAGGCCTTGGTGATCATCGCTGGCCGCTTGTTACTCACTTTGTGGGATGCAAGCCCTGTGGGAAGTTTGGAGATTATTCAGTGGAGAGGTGTTTGAAGCAGATGGATCGCGCGTTTAATTTTGGGGATAATCAAATCTTGCAGATCTATGGATTCACTCATAAATCTCTGGCTAGTCGGAGAGTTAAAAGAGTGAGAAATGAGACTGGCAATCCACTGGAAGCGAAGGACGAGCTCGGCTTGCTTCACCCGGCATTCAAAGCTGTCAAGGTGTCGGCATCTTGAGAGGTTTGATGATGTTTTCCGATGCAAGCTCTGTTTTCTTCTTCTTCTTCTAAGTTATAGTGCAGCTGCTGTTACTGCTTGTACAAGTACTGGGTATTGTATTCTGCCTGTTCGTTTCCTAATTTCGTGTTTTCAGTCTTTAAATTATATTGATTTATGAAAGGAAAGCA
The DNA here is from genome assembly GCA_032356905.1 of Salix exigua. Lineage (NCBI taxonomy): Eukaryota > Viridiplantae > Streptophyta > Magnoliopsida > Malpighiales > Salicaceae > Salix > Salix exigua. The sequence continues at coordinate 12,482,602 of CM063595.1, read as the reverse complement.
ATGAGTCTCACTGATTTTATTTCTTGGTTGCTTTGCATCTCATCCAGCGTTCCCGGATGAAAAGCTTCACTTTTTATTTGGGAACTCAACGGGTTCTTAGTTGTTGCAGAAACTCTAATTTTGTTTTAGAAAAGCTCTGCAATTTACTAGCCTGAGTTGGTAAGTCGTGTGCATCTCCGATCAGTCCTCATCCTTACTTTGAACAGAGTGAGAAGACAAACCATCGTACCATATTTTAGGCTGTATCGCAATTTCATTGGATTTTTAAACTTTTAACGTTGTATAATTGAGTTTTTTTTAATTAAAAAAAAGGTTAAAACGGAAAGACAAGGATTTAAAATAAAAATAAAATACAGCTAAAATAGAAAGCGAGGTTACTTAACCAAGCATTGAAAATTGATCGATCGGTATATTTATTTTTATTGATTAAATAAAAATTTAATTACTTATATTATATCATTAATAAAATTCGTTTCAAATAGATTGTTTATTTTGCGCATCGAAATTATTGGATATTACTATCATTTATTATTGAATTAGTAGATTGTTAATGTGTTCAATTTTTCTACCTGTTTTATCTATATTTGGGTTCATATATATTTTTTGATTGTATGATATTAAATCTGAAATATCATATATAAAAAATTCATACAAGTCAATTTTGAACAAAAACAACATCGACTAATAAATTATTTTCATTATTATTATATTTTAATTACCATGATTTTTAAATTATCATAATAATATAGATGATATTATAATACCTTTTGTAAATAATCAATATTCTGATTATTAATGATAATATTGTTGTAATTCTTGTAATTATTATGGCATTAATTATCATGATACCAACATTGTTGTTTTTCTGGATATTATTTCAATTATAATTACTATTATTATAAAACAAATTGTCATTATTTGTTTTTTATATTATTTTATGAGTCACTGTTATTACTATCATCAAAGTTATCATTAGTTACATCATAATCACCATGACTATATAATAAATAATAATTGCTATTAACATGATAATTTATAGTGTCACTATTATCATCAAAATTATAAAACCTTAAATTATTATTATTATTATTATTAAAAAATATTAACTTATCCTGAAGAATAAAAAAACTTAAAAAGTTTATCAAAAGAGTAATTAAGAAAAAAATAACATTAATTATTATTACTATGCATATATAATAAAAAATAAATGACTTCGAAGAATAAAAAATACTAAAAATTATAACAAATGACTACACAAAAAAAAATGACAAGAAAAATAAATATTATTAGCCTAAACAAAATCATTTGAAAAAGAAACATTTACTACTACTACTACTACTACTATTATCATTATTATTGCATAAATAATGAAAAACACAAAATTACCATGAAGAATAAAGAAAATAAAAATATTTATTTTTTCCCCAAACTAAATGGGTCGGGTCAGTCCAAGTGAGCCAAAAGGACCCAACTCTATTAGACTTGGGTTAGGCCGAGAGCGGGTCCATCCCAACCCAAAAGAGCATAAAATGGTGTGTTGCAACTTTCATTTTGAATTATTCTTGTTGTTACTATTTACGTGAATGACTACCTGTGACGAGAGGGGTAACGACCGATATCGACGAGTAGTATTCTTACTATACATTTTTTCTTAAGAATAAGGTTGTTCATGTCAGCTTACATTTACTTTCAAATAGGAATGGATAATGAAAATCACTGTAATGAACAGTTCAAGGTGCTTTCCCCTTGTATTTATTTTTTTTTTGTAATAATCGGGTTGTCACACCAAGACTAATTTTTGGACCCACTTTTTTATGTTTTTTTTCTGATTTGTTTTCCCCGATACCCATAAATAAGACAAAAATGCACAAGAATTGGTGGGAGCATTAAGGTTATTGCACATTTTTTTTAAAATATCTAAATGCAAATTTACCCTCATATATATATATATGACCAATTTATTATTTTCAAGATTCTAAAATATTTTTAATATAATAATACGAGAAATAAATACTAAAAAATAAAAAAATATATTTTTTAATAATAATTATGGTGTCATATATAGTATGACAAATAATAAAAATAATATTAATTATGTATAATAATATTTGTAATGACAAATATAATAATTGTGACAAACATTCCCTGGTCAATGTTATTTTTGTGAAAAATAACATCCACAACTTTTGTTCATGTATGATATTTTAGATCTCATATCACAAAAAAAAAATAATACAAAACCACACATAGACAGGACATGTAGAAAAATTATGCAAATTATCTACAATAATAAAATAAAAAAATTGCCCTACATTTCACCTTAGTAGGCAACAAAATTTTTAACATGTAACAAAATTGTTAATGGTCCTCTCTCTCTATATGTTATCTTTGGGATTTTTTCCTTTTAAAATAGGAGAGACTAATTATACATTATGATTTTTTTCATATTAATGTCTTCAAATATTTATAAAAAATTGAATTGACTTTTCTTTAAAAATATCACATTAATTTAATCTCAGTGTTCTATTTTTTTAATGTAATACTATGAAGAAAAAATCTGAAATAATGATTTGAGGTAAATTTTAGCAGTTGTATTTTTGTTATTTGTCAAATAAATTATTCGACAGAAAGTTAAAACATGCCCAAAAAAAATTAGTATATTGCAAGCAAAACATAATATATCTTTAATCAATTTGATTAATTGCGATTTTGTTATCTACCAATTAAATTATTACCAAAATAATTAAAAATAAACTATCAATCAAATTGTTTGTTGCACAAAACAAATCACTCATTTGTGCTACAATTCAACAGTTGTAATTTTACTATTTGTTGATGAAAGAATTCATGAAACAAAAAAACATACACAACAATCAAATAATTTTTTGGATCCAATTGTACAATTTATAGATTAAATAGATATCAAAACAATTTTAATAGTAACAACATTCAATCACTTTTAAGTGAAATAAACCTTGTTTCTAACAGATTATATCAATTATAATTTTACTAATTAAATATTCAAATAAAAAAATTACAATACATATAAAATCAATCAATTTTTATATAAAAAAGTTCAGCACAGCACGCGGGCAAACTTGCTCGTGTAGTCTAAAAAAGAATATATATAGATCAATGATGCAATATTAATGTCAATTTGATTTTGTGGTTTGAACTATTTTTTGGGTTTAATAGGTTTGTTCTTGGTGTTTTAAGGGTGTTTTGTAGTTGAAAATGGTTTTTTAGGTAATAAAACCCTAGATCGTAATTTCTTGCCACCATAATGATGGTAAGAATCTGGGATGCTAGACAAAACATCAGCCGCTACCACAACAGGTCGCGTGTTGTCGCCCATACATTATGAATAAATATAACTAAAAAAGATCAGAATTTCACTATGCACTATGAGTGTAAACACTGTGGATTTCAATAGTGTTTTTTATTTTATTTTTGAACAGTGAATTAACAAAAAAGCCCCCCGAAAAAGACCAAAAACGCTGCCAGACCGAGGGGCTTCGTCGTCATTGTGCACGTCTGAACGAACCGGTCTAGTTCGGCCTGTTGGTCTGCTGCTTATTATATTATTTTTTGAAATTGGCTAAATATGGTTTTAGCCCCTAATAAGACAAAAATGTTGCCTTTCGGGACAGGGGCAGGACGATAATTGACCTTATTTTTTTATTATTTCTTCCCATTCCTGTCAGAGCGTGCTCGGCAAGCGTTAGCCAATGTCCTGCCCCACACCCTATTTAGGTGGTCCGTGCGGCCTTCTACGGTGTCCGGAGATGAGGTTTGAAAGTCTATAACGGTGTGTCACATCCTGGGCTTCCTCCACACGCGGGGCGTGTCACCCACACTCGTCCGTAGACGCGGCGATAGTCGGTTAAAGTGGCTGGCCACATTTCTCTCTCTCATGCACGTACAGGTGCACAAGAGTCCCCCTTATTTGCACCCTTTTTACTTCAGTCCCTTAATTTTCAATTTCGTTTCTAGTTCAGATTTCTGATATATATGTTTTGATTTAGTTCGATTGAGTCCTCCGATTGGAATTGATTCAATGTCCATTTTTCTATTCGGTCCTCCTTCTTTTAATTTCCGGATTGGATTGAAAAAGATGAATTTATTAGGTACAATAGTTTTAATTTCTTCAGTGTTGTCCTTTGATTAAAAATAATAATATATTTAATTTTCATTTCGGCCCTTATACTTTTAATTTTGGATTTTAATCACTTTATATTTAATGTTCATTTCAGTCCTATTACTTTTAATTTTTTTTTATTTTAATCCCTTTATTTGTTTTTATTTCAAGAATAATCCTCATTTTTGTCCACACACACGTGTGCTTAACTTTGATTTTTAATTTTTGTTGTTTTCTTATTTGTTGGGTTGATATATTTTTTTCAAAAAAATAGTTTTTAAATTTTATTTTATATCTATGATCATTTGAAAATTAATATTTGTATTTTTTTTTGTTATTTCTTTTAGCTTCTTTTTTTTACGTCATATGACTTTTTTTACCTAATAATTTTTATTTTATTTTTTTGTTTAGTCTTTTGTTAAAGTTTATTTTTTCATTATCATCATCATAATAATAATAATTTAATGTTTTTCTCTTACTTACTCTTTTGTTAATGTTTTTTTTATTTTTTTTCTCCCGGGATAATTTGATCATTTTTATTCTTTTAACAGTTGTACAAACTTTTTACTCAGCCCGCAAAGTAGTGTGATATTTTGTTCTTACGTGTTTTTTTATTAATATTTTTTTTTTGTTTTTCTCTTAGATTTGTTGAATAATGTTTACTGTTTTGACAGTGATGATGATGCTAATTTAAAAAGTTAAGACTTTGATTTACTATTATTATAATAAAGGATGTTGATCTGTTTTATTATATAAATTTTTTCATATTGAAATATTATATTTTAATCTTAACAGCTATAAAGACTATTTGTTTCGCCCTCACTACCCCTGCAACGTAGTGAGGGCAATCCAACTAGTTTTCCCCTAAAAAAATGTTGTTCACACGCTCAGGCATGCGAGCATGGACTCCCAGGACTCTGGCTCTTTTTTTTTGTATATGTTTTTGTTTTATTTCTTATCTTATTTTTTGGTTATTTAGTTTTTAAAAAGTGATTATTTCTTAATTATATTAGGTATCTTTTTTTTCACAAGGTTAATATGATTCATCTATGTGTGTGTGTGTGTGTCTGTATTTCATACAATTAAATTTATTTTTATAAATTAAAATATTACTTTCTTATGATTTTTTAAATATGTGCAACCTTCCAAAGTATTTTTCTCCTTTTATTTTATTTAATAAATGTTATATGTATGTCAATTTCTATTATAAATTGATTTTATTAAATAAATTTATTAAATACAAACAAATAAATGACTTAATGTTATGCTATTAAATACATTGATTTATAGTTGTCTCTTAATTTTTGTAATTTTATTTTTATTGACCATCAATTTCTTATAGGTGCAAACCTATTGAATGTGTGGTCAAACAACTAAGTAAAGCTAAGTAAATCAAGTTTGATATGAGTGTAATACAAAGACAACTTGTATACAGGTATCAACATTATTGGATTTGAACTTCCACGCGATGAATATCAATTCAAGAATGGACATATGGATTAACATCATGAAATCAGTTGAATCTCGATAAGCCATTTTTAGTCATTTAGAGAATAAAAAAAAAATAGGATTCTCACCTTCATCAGCAAACATAATTTGAAACTTAGGTTACAAGTGTGTTTTTGGCCTAAGTTCAACTTAGAATACTCAAAGATATAAACTTGTATAAAGCTCATGTACAATCAAAATTAAATCACTAAATATCTATAACCAATTGATGTTTATTAAACCTAAAACCTAAAATATAAATTTAAATAAAACTCAAAGTTATAGCCATATAAAAATAAGATGAAGAAGTTCGATTTGGTTTTCAATGTTGCTCACTTAATGTTTTCTTCCTAGACTTAGAGAATTATTAACTAATCCCCTAGCTTAGAAAACCCATTTGACTACTGTAGACTAGAAAATTCTTCTTTTGAATGCTAAAAACTCTCTCTTCTTTAGGAAATAATCTGAAAGAATTTCCTTGCTTTCTTAGAAGAATAATATGTTGACTTGAACCCTATGTAATAGTAGAAAAAATAAGCACGAATTAAGATTGACATAGGACCTAATATATCAATCCTTTTCAAAATATGAATGAGATCTTTTTGGACTTGGATTAGATGAATTAAAGATTGTCTTTTAAGCTTCATAGTTATTTTTTATCCCTTTAGGTCCATTTTACTTCATGTGTTATAAACTAGCATATTCGATACCTCTTCAAGTCTTTTTGTCTTAATTCTTGTAATGGACCTACTTGACACCATCAATGAATCATTTGTATGATTATGCTTGGTGTTGGGCTCATCCTCATCACTTATTCTATCAAATCATATTGATTTTCATGATATATAATGCACAATAGAGTTGTAATATTGACATGGGGCAAGAAATTATTTGGTGGCAAACTTTTGGAGATATAACACATTTGCATGTTGTCAAAATAGCTCAAAGGATTGACAAAGTAGAAAATCTTAATGAAACTTTGTTTTCTTTAGGAAACTAATATGTACAACAAGAATCAACAGCAATTAATGGTTGCTGATATGTATTGACATCCCCCCTCAAATTGATGTTGGTTTATCAACAAGCAACAATTTGTGCAATAGAAACCGATGGCGTGGACAAGGCAGGGCTTTGGTAAAAATATCAGCAATCTATAGAGTAATAGAGACATGAGGGAGAGAAATAACGCGAGAGTCTAGAGCTTCGCGAATAGAATGACAATCAACCTCAATATGCTTTGTATGCTCATGATAAACTGGATTAGTTGCAATTTGAATCGCACTAGTGTTATCTCCATGAAAAGGAGTAGGCTCGGTTTGAGGAAAACCTAACTTATCAAGGAGACCACGAAGCCAAGCAATCTCAGAACAAGCAGCAGACATGGCCCGATATTCAAATTCAGTAGAAGATTTAGAGACCCGTGGTTGCTTTTTACTCTTCCAGGATATCAATGAATTCCCGAGAAAGACACACCAACCCGTTACAGAACGACGAGTATCTGGACAACCTGCCCAATCAACATCACTATAGGCCATAAGACGTAGAGAAGAACTAGTTGGAAAATACAATCCCCGACTAGGTGATCCAAGAAGATGCCGAATAATACGTCGAACGACAGCAAGATGTAGATGCCATGGAGTCTGCATGAATTGGCTAACCTATTGGACATCAAAAGAGATATCTGATAGAGTAATAGTTAGATAGTTTAGACTACCAACCAACCGTCGATATAAAGTAGGATCAGGAAGAAGATCTCCCTCCTCACGACGATATTTCATGTTAACCTCCAACGGAGTATCAACAGGGGATGAATTCTGAAGACCAACCAATGTAATCAGATTGCGAGCATATTTGTTCTGATGTAAAAATATGCCAGAAGTAGTATGAACCTCCAGACCTAAGAAATAGATTAGCGTACCAAGATCCTTCATATGAAAGGAGCTGTGAAGATGATGTTGGAGTTTCCCAATCAACGTAGAATCAATACCCGTAATAACAATGTCATCGACATAAATGAGCAAAAGAACAATCCCAGTAGATGTCTTACAAAGAAATAATGAAGATTCATATTGACTTTGTCGGAAGGAAAATTTGAGCAATGTAGTCCGAAACTTTTCAAACCAAGCCCGGAGAGCTTGTTTCAAACCATAAAGAGACCGATTCAACTTACATACTTGCGAAGAAGAGGATGAGACACCAGGCAGAATAGTCATGTAAATATCCTCTTTGAGATCCCCATGAAGAAAGACATTTTTGACATCCATTTGATGAAGGGACCAACCTTGGGAAGCAGCAATAGACAAAATGGTACGCACAGTGGTCATCTTTGCAACTGGAGCAAAAGTCTCCGAATAATTTGTATCATATTCTTGTTGATTACCCAAAGCAACCAACCGTGCTTTATACCGATCTAGAGTCCCATCAGATCGCAACTTTATAGAATAAACCCATTTATAGCCGATGAGTTTAACAGTGAGCGGGCAATCAATAATCTCCCATGTAAAATTCTCATCAAGAGCCTGGATTTCCTCATCCATGGCCTTCCGCCAACATTCCTATTTAACAGCTTAAGAAAAACATGTAGGAATGGAAATAGAAAATAAAGGCGCATGAAAACCATACCGAGTAGGAGGACAGGATTGTCGTGTAGACCGACGAGGACCAGGTGGAGGATCTAAGATAGGAGTCAGTAAAACTAATGGAGATGGATCAGGTGTGGGGGAAGAAGCATTCTCACAAACGGACAAAGTTGGTAGATGTCGAGTATACACAATTTCAGGTTTGAATCGTGTAGGTGGAGAATCATCAAAACAAGGAAGAATACTCAATTCAGGAGGAGACTTAACATGTGTAGAATAATAATATTGATCTTCAAAGAAAACAACATTACGGGATGTATGAAATTTGCGAGAACTAGGATCATAACAAACATATCATTTGTGTGAAACACTATATCCCATAAATACACATTTAACAGACTGAGCAGATAGTTTATGATGATAAGAAGTAGGTAAATGGACAAAACACACACAACCGAAAGGATGCAAATTGATATAGCTAGGATGCTGACCATATAATCGAAAATAAGGAGATTCAAAACCTAAGATGTGGGAGGGCAATCTATTGATTAAGTAGACAGCAGTGGATAATGCCTCAACCCAGAAATGAGTAGGAACTGATGATTCAAGCAATAAAGTACGAACTACATCTAATAAATGATGATTTTTTCGTTCAGCCACCCCATTTTGTTGTGGAGTATAAGGGCATGAACGTTGAGACACAATACCTTTGTGATGTAAGAATGCATGGAATTCAGAAGACATATACTCCCCACCAGAATCAGACCGTAAAATCTTAATATGAGTAGAGAATTGAGTTTCAACATAGGCTGTAAATTGCTGAAAAATAGCAAATACATCAGATTTGGATCGAAGAAAATAAACCCAAGTATATCGACTGAAATCATCAATGAATGTCACAAAATATTTGTACCGAGCATGGGATATTATAGGTGCAATACCCCAAACATCGCTATGCACAACATCAAAATGGTTTGTAGCACGACTACCATGAGAAGGAAAAGAAAGAGTTTTACTTTTACCAAGTTTGCATGCAGAACAATCAAAAGGTAAAATCCCAGGAACATATTCTTTATTTCCCAACAAACCAGATTTGAACATACGAGACAATACATCAAAATTAGGATGACCCAAACGTTTGTGCCACTGTTTATTTTGAGAAACATTTGACATAAAAGCTAAACAACGAGGAATGGAAAAATGTAAAGGAAAGAGTCTGCCAACTTTAGGCCCCTTCGCGACTATCTTCCCCGAGACCTGATCCTGCACAAGACAACCATTACGGGAGAAATGAACATCACAATCATTATCCACTAATTGACCAACCGAGATTAGATTTGTAGAGAGTGCAGGAGATACAAACACATCACGGAAAGAGGAATCAATATCTCCTACTTTATCAATGGTCAGATGGCTGCTGATAACATGGTTACTATAGATTTTAGGGGAAGGAAAGGGTCAGCTCAACATCCAATGGTTATTACACTTGATAATATAACGAAGGTTGGTGATGCAAACCTCTTGAACATGTTGTCAAATAATCCACATGCAAAGACATTAATTCTCGGAAAGTGAACTAAATTAGGTTTGATAGGAGTGTTATATAAAAATAAGTTGTATCTAGGTATTGATATTATTGGATTCGAACCCCATCCATCAAATAACAATTTATGAAAGAGAAGTATAGACTAACATGACAAAGTTATTTCAACCTCAACAATTGTTTTTAGTCAATTATAAAACCAAGAAAGAGAGCATTATCTCACCAACACACAACAAAGTATGAAAAAAAGTTTTATTTTTTTATATGCGACAACAAAATTAGACTTTATTTTAGATGTATTTCTTTATGCTTGGACTATATTTGGGTTTAATTGTAAATGGACCTCATATAAATCTACATAAGAGATCTATTAAGGATTATGTTGAAACCTGCCCGATCGAAAGAATAGATAGAATAATTATGATGTTTCATTATTGAGCTTGATTAAGTTTAAGTGTGTTTGATAACTTTCGTGAATATAATTTTAAAAAATATATTGAGGTGTGATTTTTTCTTAAATATTTCCTTTATAAAAATATTTTCATGTATAAAATAGATAAAAAAAAATTTCTTATAAAAATATAAATTATTTTATCTGCCATGAAATCAAGTTTAAAACACGAGTAAAGAAACATCAGCCCTTTCCCATCCATATATTTTTTTTCATTTAAAACCGGCCGGAAAAAAACACAACCAACGTTGCCAAAAAATTTCCGCGACCTCACTACAACTGCATTCAAATGAGAGGGGATACTTTTTAGTTAATAAAAGAAATTCTAGAAAGGATCAACGGTGACAGCAGCGTGAAGAAGAAGAAAGAGAAAGGCCGGTCAAGATTGACCCCTGCCACCCTCGTCGGCTGGTGGTGTTTTGCACCTTCATCTTCGGCTCGACAGGTGGAAAAGATCGCGATCCATCATCTAACGCGCCGGATCCCTAGTTGGAGACTCACCGCGGGCGGTGGCAGTTGGCCATAGCTTTCATTCAGCTCTCGAGGGTATTTTCGTCCTTCTCTTTCTCTTTCCATACACTTAATTTTTTGTGGTTGATTTGAAGTGTTAGGTAAGGTTGGTGCTCAATACTCTTTCGGAGCTGGGAGGAAGGGATGAGTTGATTACATAGTTGTTTTGAGACGTAATGGTTGGTCTCGGTGTGAAATTTATTGAATTGCTTTGAAAACATGCTATGCTGGGATTTTTTTTTATGTGATTGTTGATTCAAAATTGCCTGCATGTTTATTGTTTTTAGTTTTGAAACGTAATTTTAAAATTAGCATGTTGTGGTATTTTGTGTTCTTAGTGTGTGATTTGCCCTTGGTGTATTTTTTCTTATGTCGAATACATGTTAAAATTAAGTTCTTACTTCAAGATGCTTGAATTCAATATTTGATTCTTGAATTGTTTTTCACTTTGCTCTGCTAGTATCCACTAGGAAAGTCATTAAAGAATCTTAGCGGAAAAATCTAATGCAACTAAGCAAGATGCTTAACAACTTAAAAACTTAAGCACTGCTGAGTTAGCGATATTTTATACAGTGAGCACATTCCTAACAATAAAGCATTCAATGATTCACAATACCTCTTCTGCAAATCAATCACAAGTAAGCTGCTGAGAATCTGATGAAATACCTTAACGGTCCTTCACATACAAAAACAGGACCTTCCACTCCATGTACAAAAGACTCGCTGTCCACCTTTTAAGTATCTAGAAACTACTATTCATACCCAGGCCAACAAGGACACTCCTTGAGGAAGAGATATAATAAACCCAATCCCAGAATCATTATCTTTTGCTAATGTATGCAATGCTGAAGCTGTGGAGGAAACCTCATAAAATCACTCCCAAGTAGGAGCACCATAGGACTTTGGTCTCCAAAATACTCGTGCCGAAATCATTTTGCCATCAAATCAAAACATCCCAGTTCAACAAAAGAAGATTCTCTTACTTTACACGTGAGTTTCATGCAAAGGCATCATTCAACTAAAGTACATACCTGTCCATCACAACATATTATGGCATTCATTATTGCTGTCAGGTCCTCTAATGTTAGTGTCATCTTGGATAGGGCTCATTGCTACCGCACAAATGACACTACATAAAAAGTCATCCTGCAAAGATTTAAAAAATATGCTTATGATCCAAGTGACTGGATACAAGAACCAAACCATTCATCAATATTTGTTATAAGAAAAATTACTGAACTTGAAATTCAGATTTTTGGAACAAGAATCTCAAAATAAAACATTAAAATTCAATAAAAACTAGAAAATGAACATGAACAAAATTAAATATATATATTTGCTTAAAAAGACCTTTATATAATTGATGACATTGCACGTTGTTGTGATCAATTGTTGAGAGATTGGGGAAGAATTAGGAGCAAGAATAAGTAATGGATTCTATTCATTTTGTCATAAAGTCAAAGAACCCCAGTCCAAAGGTAACTAATATATATATAGTCTAAAAAAGATACCAGTAATGCTAAAAGGGGTATCCCAAATAGGTGACTAATCAAGTGTAGACAAGATCCTTTGATGTTTCACTAAAAATATAAAAACTCTATTATTTTGCAGGAAAGAAGTAAAATTAATTTGCATAATCCATGACAATATTGTCACAATCAACAAGAAAATGTGCCTTTGAAGAAGAGTTGAGATAACTGTACTACAAGCTTACCAACACTATTCATCTCACCCACCGAGCATCACCTTGGAAGTGTAACCAAAGGTCCCCATGGCTTTTATCAACGAATACTCTTAGAACTGTACAAACATGATGAAACCTACAAAGTATATCTTGATCAAGAGGATTCAATTCAATTTGCTGGGGAAGAGGGTTTTGTCCTTCATTTTTCAATTCGAACAGAAAATTTTGACAATCATTTTCATGCTTACACATGAACTGAGATTTGTATATCCATTCAAGCATGTTTGTTTGGCACCATGTTATTGTATATATATGCTTTAAGTTGAGTTATATTTTGAGGATTTCATCAATTCAACAAAATAGATATGTACAACATTGATTGTTGAATTGTTATAACAAATTAAAATAACTAAGACCTTATGGATTGAATATTATCATGGAACTAGCAAAAACTATCTCTGATTTTCTTTTTCTTCAATAATTATAATGCTAATTCAAAAAAGAAAGAAAGCAGGATTTGCGAAAGTCTAATGTTGAAAGACAATGCAAATTAGACTTTGTTGTTTTCAAAGAATAGAGGTAAATTGAAATATTTTTACCCTTCAATAATTCCCATTATAATAATATAGTTCAAACAAATGCTATTTATATATAACAATCGTCACACAATATACCCTGTTAATTATAGAAATGACAAGAAAAAGACTTCAATTGCCTCCAAGAAAGAAAAAACGACAGATTTTGAGCTACCATTTTTGAAAAATTAAAATTGAAAAGTGATGAATATATTAACTAACACCTGTTCTCCATTAAAGTTTAGAGCCTCATAGTTGAAGCTACCATATTTGAACAATTAACACTAAAAAGTGATGAAACAATTAACTAACATTTCTTTCCATTAATGTTCAAGGCGAGACATTAGCTCCATCCCATGTAAGGAGCATTCAAAGGCCTTTAGAAGCTTCAAAGGACATGTTCAAAGCTTTTCACCAATAGAAAAAAAGTAAAATGGAATCATTTCTTCAAACAAAGTCAACAAAACCCACCGATAAAAAGTCTAAGAAGATTTGTCACCATCAAATAAGGTACAATAATAATCTTAGTAAATAAATATAACCTACAGAAAAAAATATTGGTGAAAAAAGATGAAAGCACCTTGATAGATTATGGAGGACAGCCAATTTTGTAAGAGGTTTTAACTGGAAGTTGACAATATCCTGTGAAATTGTGAACTTATAAAGTTGACTTTGTTGTGGCTGATCCAGTATCTTCAACAGGCATAATCTATATAACGACTTTACAATCTATGCTAAGCAAAAACAAATCCCCTTAAAGATGACAGGGAAAAGGGGGGGAAATGAAAACTTTTTAAGAATCACAACAGTTCCTTTGCTCATACTGGGAAAAGAGAAGTCCTAAACTGCTCATAAAAGATTCACCTTCTTCCTTATGGGAATCAAATCCCAACTCCTATTTCTCTTTTGCTTGGTCATCTTTTACTTCCTCTTTCAAACTAGAGAATCTCAAGAGAAAGAAAGAGATGGGCAACTCTGAATTTTGCAAAGACAAGAAATGAATGTACACAGAACGTTTTGACTGCCAAGATTTGCTCAATTTCTGGTGGGCCAGGGTGATAATTTCTCCCTCGTAAAAAAGGCACAGACATTCCTAGTTTTAATTAACTTGTAAGTATAGAATTGATTGTCTGATGTCAGCACACCCACTAAACTGCCAAAAAGCATGAAGGTGGCAGAGAAAGTCGAGGAAATCAATGATGCAAGTAGCATAAACAACTGCTAAGATTAAAATGGCATGTTTTGAATGCATCACTCCTCTTTGAAGTTCCTGTTTTGCATCTGGGTCTCTCAGTTATCTCTCTATCTCTCTCTGCTTTTGGTGCGGTCAGAGGAGAGAAAAACAAAATCATTAAATGGACAGCAAAACTACATTAGAATCAGAGTGTGGTGTCACAAGGTAAATATTCTCATTCGAAGTTTTGAACTATTTTTACTCTTAACTACAACATTTATTTGGGCTTCTCAATTCCTTTGAGTTTTTTTCTTCCTATTCATAGCCATGTTTGTTTTCCTAGAGGTTTGCATGATTTTTATATTTGTTCATGGCTTAAATATTTCTCATTGTGAAAGTTTCACTTGGTCATAAACTCTGCAAATTGTGTTGGTTATTATTATCCCAACACAGTTTGTATTTAACTTGTGGTTATCAATCTGTATTCTTGTTTATAATTTGTGGGATGTTTTTGGTAACGTAGGCCATGGCTGCAAAGAAAATAATAGCTATATGCCAGTCAGGAGGGGAGTTTGTGACAAATATAGATGGATCATTGTCATATAATGGTGGTGATGCTTATGCGATTGACATTGATCATCATACCCTGCTGAGTGATTTCAAATCTGAAGTAGCAGAACTTTTCAATTGTAGTGCTGATATCATGTCTATTAAGTACTTTCTTCCTGGGAATAGAAGGACCCTTATTACAATATCCAAAGACAAGGATCTACAGCGCATGGTTAATTTTCTTGGGGATTCATCCACGGTTGATGTCTTCCTTTTATTGAAGGATGTTGCTGCTTGCAATGTATCAAACATATCTGCTAGTAGGTAGTTGTTTCATAATTTTGCTTATTTATATATGTCAAGAATTTCTATCTAACCTGGAAGCAAGATGGATTGTTAAGAGGATTTCCTGCAAGTGATGCAGATACTGCCTAGGTTGAAATCTTACAGGATACACTGATGTTGCAGGTCAAGCAGGACTACTGTATCAGAAGCAGTGATTCCTTTTGAAGCTCCTATTGATGTTGCTGTTGATATGACCCATACTGTTGGCGGGTTTGATATGGATTTTCCCAATGGAGATCCTATATCCTGTATACCTATCAGAGTCATCGATGACAAGCAACGTAAAGCTGCACAACAGTGGGAGAACACGATTACTGGTGTTGATCAAAGGTTTAATAGCTTCACTGAATTCCGTGAAGCTTTGCACAAGTACTCAATTGCACATGGGTTTGCTTACAGATATAAGAAAAATGACAGTCACCGTGTTTCTGTCAAATGTAAAACCCAAGGTTGTCCATGGAGGATATATGCATCAAGGTTGTCAACCACACAATTAATTTGCATAAAAAAAATGAACCCAAATCATACATGTGAAGGAGCTGCTGTGAAAGCTGGGTATCGTGCGACAAGGGGTTGGGTGGGAAGTATCATAAAGGAGAAACTGAAAGTTTCCCCAAACTACAAGCCTAAGGATATTGCAGAAGATATCAAACGAGAGTATGGAATTCAACTGAATTATTCTCAGGCATGGCGTGCAAAAGAGATTGCTAGGGAGCAGCTTCAAGGCTCCTATAAAGAGGCATATAATCAGTTACCTTTCTTTTGTGAGAAGATAAAGGAGACTAATCCGGGCAGTATAGCTACATTCTCCACAAAAGATGACTCAAGCTTCCATCGTCTCTTTGTGTCATTTCATGCATCAATATCTGGTTTTGATCAAGGTTGCCGTCCTCTCATTTTCCTTGACAGCATTCCCTTAAACTCAAAATACCAAGGTACACTGTTGGCTGCTACTGCTGCAGATGCAGACGATGGTATTTTTCCTTTAGCATTTGCTGTAGTTGATGCTGAAACAGAGGACAACTGGCTTTGGTTTTTATTGGAACTGAAGTCTGCAGTCTCTGCATCTCGCCAGATCACATTTGTGGCAGATTTTCAAAATGGTTTGAAGAAATCATTAGCTGAGATATTTGATAAATGCTACCACAGCTATTGCTTACGTCATCTTGCAGAGAAACTAAATAAAGACCTGAAAGGTCAGTTTTCTCATGAAGCAAGACGTTTCATGGTTAATGATTTGTATGCTGCTGCTTATGCACCCAGACTTGAGGGATTCCAGCGCTCTGTAGAAAATATAAAAGGTATATCCCCTGAAGCTTACAATTGGGTTTTACAAAGCGAGCCTGAGCACTGGGCAAATGCATTCTTTGGAGGGGCAAGGTATGATCATATGACATCAAACTTTGGACAGCAGTTCTACAATTGGATATCAGAGGCACATGAGTTGCCAATAACACAAATGGTCGATGCATTAAGAGGTAAGATGATGGAAGCTATTTATACTCGCCGGGTGGAATCGAATCAATGGACAACTAAGTTAACCCCATCAAAGGAGGAAAAATTAGAAAAGGAAATGACAACTGCAAGGTCACTTAAAGTGCTACTCTCCCATGGAAGCACATTTCAAGTTCGTGGAGAATCTGTAGATGTTGTTGATATTGATCATTGGGACTGTAGCTGCAAGGGATGGCAACTAACTGGTTTGCCCTGCTGCCATGCTGTTGCGGTCTTTGAATGCATTGGCCGAAGTCCATATGATTATTGCTCCAGATACTTCACAGCTGAGAGTTACCGCTTATCGTATGCTGAGTCGATTCAACCTGTTCCAAATGTTGACCGACCGGTGCAGGGTGAATTAACTGAGGCAGGAGTTATTGTAACCCCTCCACCAACTAAGCGACCACCTGGCCGGCCAAAGATGAAGCAGGCTGAATCAACTGATATTATAAAGCGTCAACTTCAGTGTAGTAAATGCAAGGGCCTTGGGCACAACAAGAAGACATGCAAAGAATCTTAGCATACATAGATCGTAGGTAAAGTAGTTGTTTCCTTTTGGTAAGTATCCCACACGCTGTACCTTTTTTGACAATCTTAGTTGGCAATCTGGTCGCATGTTTTTGTATGCACTGATTGTTGAAAGCATCATATTTTGCTTGTATGCTTGTGATGTGATGGCTTTTGTGTGTTTGTGTGAATAATAGTCATCATATGCAATGGCATCAAAGTGCTATGTCGTGTCTTTATTGTCATGCATCAGTGTGTCGTCTTAGGAATATTAATCATTTACCAATTGTTTCATTTTTTTCATTATCCATTAATAGGAGAATGGTGGGTGTTAATTTATCATTCACCTCTTGTTTCATTTTTGGAAGTGTTTGTCTCACGGCTGTTTATCTTCTGTGTTTTTCTTGTATTTATTTCCCTCGGACATCAGCCTTTCCAAGATTAAAAAGGGGGCCAGAACAAAACAACCAACTCCAAACATTCGACTTAACAACATGAAGATTTTTATGGGGTTGTAGGAGTAACATGTTGAAAATAAGGATAACAATAGGGACCAAATTAGCTTTTTTGGGGGATAAATTTTGAATAAAAAAACAATGTGAAAATGAGATAATATAAAATTCATGACTTGTTAAAAATAATACAAATATTTTCATCTAAGTCCTTTCCTATCTTTTCTAGTTGCATGCTTATATTTCTTTGAAGTGGATCTTAAGAAATAACCAATAGCATGCTATTAATTACTTTCTAAACACTATTAAATCATCCACACTGCAATTAATCATAAAATATAAAAATAAGTAGAGGTGAAAAGAAACATAAACAAATTGATAAAGACATTTAGATGGTTGATAGTTGTCGAAACCTCCACAAATTAATTCTGATTTTATTATCACCGAAACAATAATTTTAGTAGTATGGTGGTAGAGACCCGGTTGAACCTAGGGGAAATTGATTTATTTTCCTACAAATACCAAATTCAAAAGAAGGGGGTGGTTTGAATCGACAAAAAATAAATAAATAAAAGTGTTAAATTTTAACGAAGGTTAATCAAGAATTTGACAACTCGATTCAAAAGGGTGATTCCTCTATTCATACAAATCGGTAGATCATAGAAGTTAAATTAATATCCTTTCACAACAAGCAAATAAATTAGGCTTCCATTAAAGCTAAGGGAAACCTAGAGGCATGCTAAACTAATCCGAATAAACTTCTAATTAGTTCCTTATCGTCAAGCGAAATAAGTATTGAGAAACAATCTTTCTTCACTCAATGGTAGCTTTAAGATCAAGATCTACGCAATTTATTCCTAGCAAACATTCAAAAGCTTAAACATATACTCATCCTATTCATCCTAAATAAATTAATGTGATAGATAAGACAATCAAATTAATTCACTTGCTTCTTATTCTTGTTCCCCACAACAATTACGGATTGAAAGAAACATAGAAAGCACATAAACCATATCAAACTAATCCCATAAGCATGAATCCAAAATTAATAGCTTAAATTTTGGAAAAGATAAATAAATACTTGAAAGTGTAAGGATTACAATGGAAATGCTTCTTCTTACAACCAATAATGAAGATGGATGTTATCCCCTTTGAACCAAGAAAGTGAATCAGCTGCTCATGCCTTTTAGTTTGCTGCCAAATCTGAAAAATTGATGGAGAAAGAGTCAAGAGTCCCTTGCTTGGGTGTATCTTCCCTTTTATTCTGGAAGAGTCCTAACCCTAATGTTGTTACTCAAGCTAAAAAATAGGAGATAAGTGCTGTTGAGAAAATCTCTCTAATCTTTGACATATTAGAGATCATATCCCGTCATCCAGCTTGCACCAGGATTTTAGTGTTTCAGATGATTTTCCCTGACTTTCGTCCCTTCATGAAAGTTGTATCTCTAAATGTTTAAATGAATTTGGGCTTTTGAATCACTTGATTTGGACATCTTATGCTCTAGATATGCCCAATTTAGTGTTGGTGCACGAACAGAGACAGCGCTGACGCTGTTGTTCCAAATGGATGCTCAAATTTGCATTGAATTTCTGCCACAATACTTTTCCAGCAAGCTTGATATCTATAATTCCAATTTTGAAACTCCTTTTTAGGAATTAAAACCTGAAACATGCAACAAAGATCCGATATATAAAGTGCAATATTTCCTATTTTATGGCAAGTAATCCAAAAAGTCTCTTAAACATGTCAAACCCATAAAATAACTTTCAATATGTTGAAATAAACTTGAAAAATGTTAAAAAGCATAATTTAAAAATAGATGTGTATTTTGCACTTGTCAATAGTGTTTGGCTATTGTCTTCGAACAAACAATGGAGACAAAAATGTATTTAATTAAAGAGATCCATACACATAAACTCATTTCTAGGATAATTTTGGAGTGAATATTTATATTTTCAAGAACAAAACATATAAAGAGGATATGTCCTCAAAGATAATATTTATTATTTTTAATACATAATTGTAAAAACCTCAATTCTAAAATCGTCAAACTAAGACATGCAATGATAAAAATTGTAGCATACACCAAAATTATCTTTTCTTTTTCTTATTAGTAATTGATAAGATTCCACTGAAATTTCAGCAAAATCTTTCTTGTACAGACATACTTCAAGTTATTGATATATAACATATCCTTCAAAGAAAAATATGATAATTCTCAATTCAACTTTGACCCAAATGTCATGGGTCTGCATCTCCACAAACATCATTTTCACAACAAGCATAATAAATGAAATATACATTTAATAACAATTTTCAATTATAATAGAAATTAAAATAAATTCGGTCACATTAAATAGGATACCATGAATTCAGGGTTAAATTCTTATATTCCATTCTTTTTTAAAGGATAACATTTATACATGTTAAATTTACTAACACTTAAATGACATAAAATACTAAAATGGACATCTTAGATACAAAAATATAACAAACAATAGATTATACTCGTGACATACAGTTGATAGACCTAAAACAAATACAAGATAATAATTTCTATAATATATATATATATAACAATAAAGTTATTTAAGTATATGCTCATCATCATACATGATCATGACAATAAGTATAGCTATTTGAGTCGCAATTTAACTTTCCCGCCCATAATATTGCCTATATATTCATCACCCTACAAGCGATGTCATCAGAGAGATCTCTTTCCGGGTCTCTAACATATCTCCTGATGTGTATTTGTGGAGGTATGATGATTCCATTTCTGGAATCTTAACATACACTAATGTATGTTAAACAATGCTCCACGATTATATTATCTAGAATTCTAACATGGACTCAATATATGTTAGCTTGTGCATAATGATCATCATTCTCAAGATCCAAACATATATTGACATTTTCAATGAACAAATTAAACTCAAGAAAAATGTTAAGATGAGACATTTTTCAATAATATAAATACATTGAATATAATTTTTTCTATCATCACCATCAATCACAAAATAAAATTAATCTAAGAAAATACTAAAAATAAATAAATGTCAACACTGCCAATCACTATTATCATTGTTTATATCCTACACTATTTTTCTTGCCAAATATCATATCTAATATTTCATTACGGTTTGCTATCAAATTATGAACAAATGGCAGCTTAGGACAACTTCAGCATACCCCCTGAATTAAAATTTAAAGCTAGCAATTTTAACCATAAAAAACTGTTTTCTTTTTCTTTTTCTTATGACATTATGAAAGATACAAGTGACGTGATAGGGATGAAATTGAAAGAGGTATGAAGAACATTTTATAAAGAAGAAAATAAATTTAAATTCATTTGAGTCTTATTTTTAAATATATATTTGATTTAAATTGTAATTAAAAAATGATGATATTGTTATTAAGTGTCAATATTCTGAGAAACAAATCTTTATATTAAGTTTGTTTTACTAAAACTATATTTTATTTTGGTTTTGTGTTTTAATTTTGTTTATTTAATTTCTTAACCTCTTAGTAGTTTTTTGAGTGAAACTAAAAATAACATATAAACATCAAATCTATCCAAAAGCCTCACAAGACCAGACACGGCGCCGTTTGCTAAAGACAATTAGTCCCTGGGTTAGATGGAAAACTTCAATCCAAAACAAAAGGATGACTCGTTATGGTGGGGTTGCAGCAGCGGCAGCCCTTCCATCTCCTCCACCTAAAACTCTGACTACGCTTCCTTCTTCACCCAGTAACACCTTTGTAAGAGTAAGAGTAAGTTCCGAACCCTTCTCTCGTTTTGGTTTTTGGTTTATGCCCCGAAGGAGATGATGAAATGTTATATTCCCTTTTCTTTTCTGAGAACAGGAAGTGGGAAGTGGCGGCGCAGAAGATCCTAACACGGTAGTGAAGCAGAGCGTTGATGGGTTCAAGTGGCGCTTACTTGTATCTTATGATGGCACTCGCTATAAAGGTTTCTTGAGCTTCTTAGTTTCTAATTTCTTCTTCTTGGCTATCTTTATTGTCGATAACTGCCTTCGTTCTTGCTGTTTCTGTATCTTAAAACTGCCCTCTCATTTTATCTCGTCTGTTCAACAAGCTTCAAGCATGCCCAAAATTCTATAGATTCATGTCTATGCTGCCACTTGTACAATTTTAATGTTCTGGTTATCTTTAACCTTGTGGAGTTAAAAATCTCAGGCTGGCAATTTCAGCAAACCCCTCCAACTATACAGTGCATTCTAGAAAAAGCTTTAACTCAAGCTACAAAGCTTGAAAGGAAGGATCTTCATTTGGTTGGTGCCAGTAGGACAGATGGAGGAGTGCATGCCTGGGGTCAGGTCTGACTTTCTTACTCTTTTGAGCTTCCAACTAGCATCCAATGATTGAAAACAGGAAAAAAAAAACAAGCTTACATTCAGTTAAGATTCCAGGTGGCACACTTTATTACACCTTTCAATTATGACAGCTTGGATAGCATGCATGCAGCTCTCAACGGTCTACTTCCTCCTGACATTCGTGTTAGAGAAATTAGTGCTGCAGTTCCTGAGTTCCATGCTCGATTTTCTGCCAAGGGAAAGATTTATCACTACAAGATATATAATGATGCTATCATGGATCCATTTCACCGTCTGTATGCATACCATGTTACTCATAAACTCAATGCGGCTGTAATGAGAGAAGCAGCAAATCATTTTATCGGAACCCACAATTTCTCTGCTTTTGTCAATTCATCACGCAATGATGGAATGCCAAATCCAGTGAAGACTATTTTTCGATTTGATATTGTCAAAATGGTAATCAAATCCCATAACAAGCTTGCTCCAAAAGATGGGTTGCTTTCTTTGATTTGTCCTTTTCATTGCCATTGAAACACTGGACCTGGTTCCAACCCAAATTGTACATGCTCTTCTTGAATGTCTCCTTTTGAGCTCTTTGATCATAATCAAATACCGGTCTTTTAAATAGACTATTCGCTTTTATTATTATTCAGGGAGCTCTCCTGCAGCTAGAAGTTGAAGGCTCCGGTTTCATGTATAGACAAGTGCGGAACATGGTAAATTATAACTCTTAGAAATATGGATCATGAATTTAGGTTTTACATGTTGGAATGTTGCTATCAGGAGTTTGCTATAATGAATGCTGCTCAGTTTTTGGGATGTCAGCATGAGCTAGTTGTTGAGATGGCTTCTGACAATTGACAATAAACTTTCTGATTTTCGCTTTATAGGCTGCTTTGCTGCTCCAAATTGGCAAGGAAGCAATTCCTCCCGATATTGTCCCAAAGATTTTAGCCACTCGTGATCGCAAGGAGCTTGCTAAATATACCTCAGCTGCTGCCCCACCTCAAGGACTCTGTCTTGTAGCTGTTAAGTATAATGCAGAGCACCTGCAACTTCCATTAGGTTGCCCTACAACCAGTCTTGGTAGGCATCATATCGTAAGCAAATGTAAGGTTCCATTTTATTAGGACATTCATTTCCTAAACTCCTCTGCTGTGGGAAGATAAATAAATGAATATTATCGGATT
This sequence comes from Salix exigua, assembly GCA_032356905.1. NCBI lineage: Eukaryota > Viridiplantae > Streptophyta > Magnoliopsida > Malpighiales > Salicaceae > Salix > Salix exigua. Next base: position 12,459,579 of record CM063595.1, on the reverse strand, counting down.
TTAAAGGTATAAATGCAATCCTGTTATGCTCTAGAAAAAATAGTCAATTTTGATGCTGTTATCAATACATTTAGTCGTCATGTTTGCGTAATTCAAAACAGCTCTCAATTTCCATTGCCTGTTCCGAGAAGATACTGACTAAGCTAATGCAAATCAGAAAACTAAAACTCGTTGGAGCAATGTAGTTATGTTGCCTGCAATTAGGGGTTGAATTGTCTTTATCAAAAGATGCATTAGTCATTGCGCAATTGACTGGGAACAAATTGATCCAGGCACCCATCTTTATTGTACAATGACAGGTATCAAATGGAAACAGAAGTTGCGAACTTCATGGAAGGAACATGGACTTACATTTATAGGATTAGGGTTAAGTAAATGAATCGAAACCTTGACACTATTCACATGATGAATCGCCTCGAGCATTCAATGGGAAAAGTATACGGTGGGAAGCGCCTTCTTGAATGAACCCAGCAATACTAGAAAGATTGCAAGATTGGGTGGCATAGAGACAGGTTTCGAAAAAACTAAGTTGTACCATTAATTCCCGTTGCCCCGGAGAATACCAGACAGCAGGAATGCATATTCGATAGCAAACACTGCATGTGTTCTTTGTTCTTCCGATCAATCACAACTCCAGAATCAACTAGGGATCCTGGTATCTGCAACCAGCAAGTGGAAGCTCAAGGAAAAAGGTTAGGAGCATGAGAAACAAGATGTTTTCAGACTTTCCTCTTGCTGCTAATATTTGAATAGTTGACCAGCATGCAAGTAACTGTTGACATTAACCGTGGATTGCAGTCCATGCTCAGTGCTTCTACAGGAGACATACAAGTAAAAGTTTATTTTTATGGACAGTGACCATGAAGGAGATCTTGGCATAACATAGACTATAATTGATTTACCAACTTATCGCTCATGAAAAGACAGAGCATGAAATCGAGTAAGATCTAGAAATAATCTTTGGAAAGCAGTAAATTCAACTTCTAAAATATATAATTTATATTATATGAACCAAGGCATCGTATTCAACAGTCTGATTGATGACCTCCAAGCTGCATGGGCTGACACAAACTAGCACCAGATTCAGATGCAAGAGACGGCAGATCAACGATCAATGGCCATGGAGAATGGTACATCCCAATAATTTCCGGCCTCGTAAACAAAAAGTCTAGGCCGAGCTGCCTCCACATTTAGATTGTGGGTGGAGCTGTGAACTCAATCTAAGTGCATATAAGGACTTATCCTTCAATGTTTCCTCATGCTCTCCAGTCGTGGACATCGCAAAGCTTCATTGAGCTAGCAATGTAGAACACCTCCACATTTGTTTTTTCAACCTTTTGACCTTAAGAACATCTATTCTGATCAAGTTCCGAACTTTCATTTATGAGAACAAAAAAGATCAATCTCTTTCATTTATTGTATTTCAAAAATATTTTTTTATTTATATTATTTAAATAATATTTTTAAATCGTTTCAATATATTGATGTCAAAAATGATTTTTAAAAAATAAAAAAATATATTATTTTGATGTATTTCTGAATAAAATATTTTTCAAAAACAATCTTAACCACACTCTCAAATAAGTATAGGGTTTACTTGTCACGACTTGATCAACTCTTTTTTTAGCTTTTGATTAACTAAAATTTTTTTAATAGAAAAAGGGTTAAATTGTGTGAGATTGACCTAATATAATTTTGTTAACTTGGTGAGTTTAAAAGTAACTTGGGTGACTAGTAAAAATATAGTTTAACTAATTTTTTTTTCTTAAGATGATATCTTCTTTTTAAATACCGAGATGAGAGCATGTTAGATCGACCTAGGTCAAATCGAATCTTGAGACATTTATAACCTCATATAAAATAAATCAAAATAAATTATGAATCTCAATTTTTAATTAATTCAATGTTAAATGATAAAATTATAAAAACAAAATAAAATAATAAAACAACTTAAGATAACCTTTCAAACTTATGACTCGGATTATGAGACTAGAAAGTCCCTTTAGAAAGTTAATCAAATTAAATCATGAAGCTTAATTTTCAATAAATCAACTATTCAAGGATAAAAATAAAAATAAACAAAAATCAATTAAAAAACACAAAAAGTTCAAGACAATATGGATTAATCTTTTGAACTCATAACCCAGGTTATGAGAACATTACAACCTCATTAAGTTTTAATAACCCAATAAAAAGCAAATTGAATCAAAATATGAAGCTCAATTCCAATCAATTGATTGTTAATGGATGAAATTGAAAAAAAATCTAAAAAACAAATACAATAAAATGATTCAAGTCTACCTAGTTTAACTTGTAAACATGGGACCCGAGTCATAAATTATAGATAACCTTATAGAAATAAAATATAAACAAATCATGAAGTCTAATTTTTGAATTAACCTAATTTTGAAGCATGAGTTGAAAACAATACCGATTAAAAAAAATTAAGTCAACTGAGTTGATTGGTTAAACTCCAAACACCTTTTGAGACTATAATAACCACATAGAAAATAAACTATAATAAAGTACGAGGTTCAATATTCAATAACTTAAATGTTCAATGATAAAATTAGAAAAGAAAAGACATAGATAAAAAATCTAAATAAAAAAATATTGCAATTGAATAGTGTTTTGTGAGGTGGTTAATTTCTTTTAGTTTTTGTTAATAATAATATTACCATGATGGTGATGGTTTGTGATTGGGACCAACCTAGAAATATCAACAATGACCCATTACATGGTTCAATAACCCGATCTAGGACAAAGACATTGAAAGAGATATTGAATGTATTAGTTTTGAAAGTTTCAACCAAGTCAGAATTGTAAGGACCATTGGAGTATCAAGAAGAAACTACATCTTATCCATATGCAGGAGGAGTACAATACAACCTTATTTGGGTCATGAAGCAAGGACAACAAAGGATACAAAATAATTCTACTACAACTTGAAAACAACAAGAGTGACTACCTTTTCTTTTTGTTTATAAGATTAAAAGGCTAGATGAATGACTATAAATAAGCCTTGAACAAGCTCTCTAATGCTTCTCTTCTTCTCATGACAGTTAATGGATTTAAAATTATGAATTTTATTTAATTTATTTAGCTACAACCCAAGGTTTGTTTGGGCTTAATTAATACTTAGTTTTTATCTAAGATCTGAGGTTTGTTTGAATTAAGTCATGAGTTTTCCAGTTTTGGGTCAGTTTTGCGTGGACTTCATTTAAGTCCACATAAGAGGTCCATTAGGGTTATTTTTTCAAGAATTATTTAAACTCATGTAACCTGAATTTCAGCAACCATTGATGAATATTAATTTAAAACTTTTCAGTTTTATGTGTGAGAGTGATTTTTGTATTTTTTTAGTTTTTGAACAAACTGAACCTAACTTAATGAAGATTTTTTTTGGAACATTCCAGATGTATATTAGAGAGAAAAAAAAGGAAACAATGTACAAGATAAAGTCGTCTAAAGAGACAGCTCGAAAAGGATAGGGCTTCCCCAAGCCCTTACCTTAAACAAACCCAAGGCCCAAAGTCCTAAAGGGATAAACAGAAAGAGGCCAGCTAAATTGCTAATTGGAACCAAAAGGTCGGGTTTCCCCTAACCAATATTACTCTTGTGACTTGCGGAGATAAACCAATCCCACGCTCAGACTTATCGAAGATTAGTTAGCTTCTTGGTATCATTTTATTAATTCCAATAGTATTGGTGTCTTGGAGTAGGTTTCCATTGTATCATACTTGTATCAGACTTATTTCAGCTTTTCGAGATCATATCTCATTTTTTGACCAAGGTTCGCATCAATATAAATAATATGTTTTTCTTTAATACAAATAGCTAAAATCATAGACGATAAGATATTGATTTAAACCTACTTTAATTTGGCAAGATTTTAAAATACTAAATCCAACTCCAAATACGAACCGAACCAACTGAACTCCATATATATTGTTAATAAATTTTATGTTTAATAATAAATAATATTTAAATATTAAATATTCATGGTCGTGCCTCAATAGATAAAGTATAAATATTGATTTTTTTTTACCATATAAATAAATAAATTAATAGAATAAGAGCGTAATAGACATGTAATAGAAATATCCATTGTCATTCCTAGTTAAGACCCAATTTTGTTTTTAATGATTTTTACCACGATCCACTGTCTTGGATGCTGAGATGCTAATTAGCAAGAGCAGTAAATGTTTATGTTTATCCGTGCTTCCTTCTAACCCCACGAAAGCTCACAATCTCAGGCAGCCGTATTGTCAAAAAAGGATGCTTCTGATTGATACAAGCATGATATTCGATCGAATTCCAAGTTGCTATGCACCTTCACTCAAGGCCTCTTGCATGATCATTAAAGTCTCATGAGAAAATCATTTTCGTCGAATGGGTTAAATGTATTAATGTAGAAAGAATCACCAGTTGGCACATCAAATAACCCCTAACCCACGCGCCTCCGATTACACAGATATTTTCCTACTATTCAACAACAATCAATGAAAAACTAGCCGTGATGTACCACCGTGAGATGCCATTTTTAACCCTGCTCCATGCCTCTAAAACTTCAGCTCAGCATGTAATTCACCTGCTGCCCACATTAGCTCAAGAAGAAATGCAGGGCTGTATCAGATGATACTCATGAATCACACTGGCTCTGCCATGAAGAAATGAATTCGATGGACTTGGTTGCAGTTTCCAGAAGCTGCATCCATCGTTTTTATTCATTCCATCCCACCCAAATTCGGAGAAAAAAATGACAAAGGGATTTGGAAAGAGAGCACAGCTTTTGCAAACAAAAATTTGGATTCTGGATAATGGCCAAATTGTTAATGCTGATCTTCAATCCTCAATGCCACTAGTTCACTCTCTTGAAATTGACCTTTAGATTTTAAACTGCCAGGGAACCATCTCCGAAGACTCGCTGGCCAAACCCTATGAAAGAAATGCAATTATGCAAATCATTACCAAATTTAGAATAGAACAAAATCAACAACAGCAAAGCAAAGCAGTTTTAAGAGCTTGACCATGGAAGAAGACAGCAGGAAAATACAGAACAAGTTGGAACCACAGACTCCACCACCCCCACCTTCCCTCCTATTTTCTCTCTACTTTTGTTGGGCCATACATCATAACCATCAGATAAATAGTCTATTGATAAAAAAAAAAAAAAAAAAATCAGCCAACACCTTCACGCATTGCTTAGCAAGACTGCTTGACAAGTATGACCTAAAGTTCAAGATTAGTGTTGTACCCTATGTGTTTTGATGATAGCAAATAATGTTGTATGCTAATGGGTTTGCTTGTGATGTTTTATTTCAGGGATAACATTACAAATGCTAATGGACTTGGTTGTGGTGGGTTTAGATGCTCTTGTATATGGACTTCATGCCAAAGAAAATAAAAGTCCAACAACCTAAATAGCCTTAAAACTTGTGCACGACATTCTTGGGGTTTTCTGTTGGAAAGAAAACCGTATCTTAAAGAATTTGATATCTGGATGACTACTGGACTTTTGTGGAATACTATCATATATGAAACTTTATTAGCATATTTTAGTGTCTTATAAAATACAAGATATTCTCTGAATGATGGGAAAAGCATCCTATCTATTCCTCTATTATTGAAACTGGATTTCACTTTTTAAAAATTGTTCTTGATAGAAACAACAAAGTGATCTTTCTTCTTGTATGAGGAATTATTATAGCAGACTTGATTAGAGACCTTTTAGGGAAAGGAGTCGTTACACTCTTCATACAAGGAAACGAAGAAGCCAAGCCTTGAATCCTTTCCATGTCAGATATATATTATCTCAGCAGGATTATTTATATAAATCTCTTTATCTTGTGGAATAATTTTATAAATGGCCAAACAATCCTATGTAACATTTGAAAATTAAGAAGAATCTACCCACAACAGTTGTCTTTATCAAGCAAAGATCTTTCTTCAATGTCTATACTCTTGAGCCCTAAATAATCCTTGTTTCAAATGACAATGAAATGCAGAGAAGTGGAGGGAAAAATTGAGCTGTTAGCTACAAATAATATATTTCAGTATACTGGAGCTAAAACCATGTTCTATTTACAGAAAAAGAAAGAGAAGAATCCGTGTGATATCTTTTCACTTGAAAGTGTATAAAAATGGTATTTTTTTTTCCCATCAAAACCATCACAAAGCACTAAAAAGAACATCAAGGTGATGTTTTTTCAAGCCAAACACACTATTGAAATGCACCCAAATGCAGTTACAAAAGCAAAACAAACAGCCTAAAGAATAATAAGAAAAATATGCAGAATGAGTTGTAAAGAAATCTGAACAAGTGAAATTCAGTAGCTCTCAAGGAAGACCCTTGAGGACTACAGTATTCACAAGTTACAAGGAACCAATATAAATCTGTGTTAGCTGTTCTTGATCCCTACTCTCTTTACTTTGTCTTTGTTTATTTATTTTTTCGAATTGGATAACCCTTTCTTATAATTTAATTCATGTGCTCATTGTACAAGTAGACTATAATGTACCTGCAAATAATTGTCTCATTTTTGCTTAACTGTTTATCGATATACCAGTTATTATCCACTACATATACCTATTCTTTTTACACCTACTCTTTTCTTTTATTATTTTTTATTTTCAAATTCTATAAGTTTGATTTTGAGTCTAATTCAAAATTAGAGTATACTTTGCAAACTAGGACAAAAAATTGTGTTAAAGCATATAAGATTACTAGAAGATAATAGCAAACTGAAGATGGTCTGCATTGAGATTGTGTACTTTGCCATTGAAATTGATATTGAAACCATCATAGTTAGGCCATTACCTAGCTGTAGTCAGGTCAAATGGGGTCCTAGGAGAAATAATTTGAAGGCAATACTACCCCATTTCTTTATACATAATAAAAAGCTTAGTTTGTTGCCACTTACTGATCCAGTCTTTCATAAATTGCCCGCCGCACTGAAGAGTTCAGGCCATATGCTATTGAGTTGAAAAGACCCTAAAACAAAAGCAAATAATTAGTTATGTTAAGAGTTTGTGAAGTTAAAATAATAAAACTATTCTATTAATGGGTAAAGCATTTCATCCACACTAATGATAAATGAAAAGCTGTTTCTACAAGTGACATACTGCAATCTCCTTACTCATCATGTAGAAGATAAATGAATTCTATAATCAGCAAGGGTTTTCCAATCAATCCACAATAATTGATTAGAGGCAAGGGGAGTGAATCCTCACTCCTCAGCAACATCCCAAACTCCATCAACAACAAGAGCACACTAGGTTTTCAATTTGCTTTCCAAATTATAAATGTATATTAACAATAAATTTCCCTGTAAACAATGTCAGTCTACTGCTTTAATGTCATGTTTACAAGTATTTATCTGATTGTGTACTCTGCAAGACAGACGAATAACCCAAAAGCTAAAATGGCAATTGTAATTCCATCCAGTAAGACGTCCTTTAACCCCTTGTTACTTGCTCAATTCAAAACAAAAAAAATTAAATAAATATATTCATTACATTATGTTCTCAATATATCTATTCAAAATGAAGAAAAAATCATTGCATAGCCAAACAATCACCCAATTTTACACATAAAGGTTGAGTCCAATTTCTAATAATATAGAAGATAAAATAAAGAAAGAATAAATTGATGGTTATTGGAATTACCATAAGTGCAGCTGTCCCAACATCAAGAACAGAGAGCCAAAAGATTTTGTGGCCTGGTTCTATAAAATCATGAATGCCGTTGATAGTGCCAAAAGCCCATGATCCTATTAAGATGAGTGGATAGTATCCCCACCGGTTCATTGACTATGAAATGAAAGGGAACAAGGGAAATTAACAAATTTTTTTACCACGTCCCCATCAAAGTTTGAGTTAAAATGAAGTTAGGTAGCCAGAAAACAGAACATTTCAACTTTTTGGTTTTTAAAAAACCTGGTTTTAAGTTTTAACAGTAATGTTGGCAGAAACACAAAACATTCTTTTAAATGAATTTCTGAAATAGGTCAAATCACCATGATCTTGGAGAAAATGTGTAAGAAACGCTGGGTTTCTCCAGCATAGGTGTTATTCTATTGATTTTCTTCGAAGTACTGAAAGTGGTTTTATAAGTTCCATAGGAAGCCAAGTAAACCGCATGGAGTGGACTAGGTATTCAGTTTATAAGAAAAGGGTGATATCTGCCGAGATCCAAGCTTCTCTTCATATCATTAACATAACAGATGTGAAGATTCTAATTCAGCATACTAGCAGCTGGGAACATACCTTCTTGTCTGCCCTTGCATCAGATTGATATGCTCGGTCTGACATCCCTACTGCCATCTGAAATTCCAACATACAGTGTAAATGCTGTCTCAACAAATAGACAATCCAGAAAAGGAAACAAAATGTAATTGGGCACATACTCGTGTTGCATTGTTTAGCATGCGTATGACTTGAATGTAAGTATATCCATTGTAAAGAATTGCACCCCACAGTGGTGCATAAAATGTTATGAATTGAACTGCCTGTGTAAGTAGAAAGGAGCACATGAATCTTTTTAGCAGAGAATAAGCGCGAGTACTGCATAGCACTAGAAACAAAACAGAAATTACAAAGGCTTTCCTTTATCTCATCAAGCATCTAAGACCACTAACATTCACAATTAACTAAGTTTTGTACCCCCATTGCTCTCACAATGAAATGATAGAAATGATAGATGTATAAAGGTCACAATAATACATATATGGAACCACATCTGAAGAAAAAACTTTATATCATGAAAACAAACTATAAATGACTAAATCCCAGTGAGAAAAAAAAAAGGATTTTCCACACCAAACTCCTATACACTTACCTTTCTAGTTCTCCCTGTTTGTGTCAAACACCATCCACCTAAATGTCTGTGATCATTACCAATGGAGCGTATTACAGTCAGAAACAATGAAGTCCCTGCAAGGAGAAGTCAAACCTCAGTTTCCATTGGCAAAAGAAATGCCCATTAGTATGAATGAAAACCATGTTAATTTGAATTGCAGAAAGTGTTTAAGACGGCAACAGATGCAATAATCATGAAAAGGACCAGTAGAAGAATAGAAAAAATAAATAATAAAGTGCAAGAATTCATACCCCAAACATACAAGTGAAACATAGCCTCAAGATCTTCAACATCTGTCTTGTGTTTAACAACAGTGCGATGAAGTGTAAAGGCAATGGTCGTAGTCCAAAGAAATGATGCTACACAAAAGAAATGTGTACTGTATCCTTGTGCATAACAGAAGAATCCTTTTGATGGATCCCTGCTTATATATATATATACATATATTATTTTTTATCAAAGAATAAAGAAAGCAAATATTATACAAATAAATTAAAAGAAAAAGAAAATCGTACCCAACAATGCTGAAGAAACTGCAAAGCATATCCTGCAATGAACACAAATCCCATACATACATTTCTTAATATAATTTTGATTCATAATGACAACACACACACACACTAAATGAAGTGACGATTGATGAAGATGAATTAATTTAATTTTGATTCATAACTTTAATAATTAATAAGCAGACGCACAAGTGAGATCTACTACCATAAGCTAATTAGAAAATTAGTAACAAAATATTGTGAGTAAAGAGGGAGAGAGAAAATAGGTTACGGAGAGGGCGAGGTAAAAGACGAGCTTGAAGGAGAACTTGCGGAGTTCTTTGAAGAGGAGATAACAGAGAACGATGAAGCTCGACCCTACGAATGACAGACTTGACGCTCCTCCTTTCACCGCCATCAAAATCCAACGCTGGTGAGCCGTCAGGCTCCCTATCATCGCCATGATCGTTGTTTTTTTATATTTTGGATGGGGTTTTCTTTTTTCTTTTTAACTAGTACCGTTCAGTACCTGCTCACCCATCGATCTTTCTTGTGTTTTGGCGTTGGCAAGGAAGGGAGGAAGGAAGCGAAGTAGAATGTATTTTATTTTATATTTTTATTTCTATAATAATAATCACCACCTTGCTTCTTTCCCTGGGTAAGATAAAAAATTAAAATATATATGTAAAAGAAATTTATCAGGAAAATAAATAAATTAGAAAACTGAAAAAAAATCTCATTTTGGTTTTAGTTTAAGGTTTCTAACTAATTAGGCAATGCCCCGCGCTTCTCCGCGGGGACGATAAAATATTTTTTTTAATATAAAAAATATTAATTGTATATATTTTTTATAATATAAATTTAACAAAAATAATAAATTTGTGCAGAATTCATGTCAAGTGCAAGCTTTCTATAAAATAAAATCGATATAAAATTATTTGTTTGGTAGTTTCAAACGAAATAACCAGCATAAATTTATCATCATCATTAAAAAAGCAAGAAAACTCGGATATCTGAATTATTAAGTTCATTGTATTAAGATTAGTTCATTATATAATTCAATTTAAATCAAACAAAAATAAAATATAAATTGTGAAAATACTTACAATAATCAAATAAAAAAATAAGTTCTTAATTTTCTATCAACAAAAAGACAAAAACATAGATTGAAAATTCATCCTGACGTTATTGTCATTATCATTGCTATAAAACCTAAAATTATTACTAACATTACAGCCAAAACAATTAAAATAATTAAATTGCCATGAAAAAAAAACAATTTTTTTTTATAAAACAACAATAAAAAATAATAACTAAAATTATCATTATTATTTCATAAATAATAAAATCATAAAAATCATATAATCTAAAGAACAAATAAAGAAACAGAAAAAAAAAAAAGAATAAAGGAAAAAATAGAGTAATATTACTTTTAAAATGATCACCGATATAAATAAAAATTTCAGGAAAAACTTTAAAAAAATCAAAAGATTTTTATAAAAAAAAAAATCACTAAAATTATCATTATTATTGCGCAAATAATAAAATTATAAAAATCATCTAATCCAAAGAACAAATAAAAATAAAAGAAAACATCTAGCCATGGCACCCGCGCCTCGTCGCGGGCGGAATCATATTTTTTTCAACATAAGAAAATATTCATTATATATTATTTTTTTATCATAGCATAAATTTAGACAAAATAATAAATCTGTATATAATTTTTATGAAGTGCAAGTTCTGTATAAAATATATAAATTTTAAATGAATATAAATTTATTTTTTTAATAGGTTTCAATGAAATAACCAGTATAAAATAAGTTGTATTTTTCTATCAACAATAAGTTGCACTGTGGATTGCAATAGTCTTTTTTTCCCGTTATACGAACAGTGGAATAACATTTTCGTCTTATTTGAGGATATTATGATTATTGTTTTATGCACATAAATGAAAGAAATTGAAAATATCTCTAATACCATGATATTATTTAAAACACACTTTACATAATAAAATGAATATATAAAAAACCAATATACATTTTTAAAAAAATTATGTTGCACGTGCCATCCAAAATGTGCATGAGCTTTGAAATTGGCGTCGCACCCGAAGACGCGCCCATAACACCGCTACAGAAAACATAATTGGTAAATTACCAATACACCCCTATAATCAACTCTTGTATTTTGTCTTATAGGGGCTATATACGTACTTATAGAACTCGTGGTGCGCATCAGCTGATCCAGACACACCGATTATAAAAAAAGGTCAGAGGATTAGTCATGGCGCGCTTAAGTTAACACAGAGACCCCGGTTATAAAAAAATATATAATGGGAAAAATATAAACATGAAAGCATTGTAGCAATCCATATATATATTTTTAATCAGTCTGGGGATTAGTCGTGGTGTGCTTAAGCTAGACTGGAGACCCTAGTTATAAAAAAATTATATTAAGTGAACAACAAAATGTATAAGGTAAAAAAAAATAATACTAATAAATTGGTTTGGAGATTAGTCATGGTGTGTCTACGCTGGCCTGAACACCCTGATTATCAAAAAATAGATTTGGTCCGAGGAGTAGTGGTGGTACACTTGAGCTGGCCCGGAGATCGTGGTTATAAAAAAAATATAAGTGAAAAAAAATATATAAGTGAAAAAAAGAGCTTAAGTTGGCTGAGAGATCATAATTACAAAAAATTGTATAAGCGAAAGAAAACAAAAAAAAAGTATAAGCGTGAAAGCACTGTAGCAATCCATATTGTTTTTAAAAAAATTCGGCCCAAGAATTAGTCGTGGTGTGCTTAAGCTGGTCGGAGATCCCAATTATAAAAAAATGTATAAGTGAATAAAACAAAAGTATAAAAAAAGAAAAAAAATATACCAGCAGGAAAGCACTTTAGAAAAAAAATGTGGGTCCGGGGATTGTCGTGGTATGCATAAGTTGGCCTGGACACCCTAGTTATCAAAAAAGTTTGGATATGGAGATTAATCATGGTGTATTTAAGTGACCTCAGACACCCCTATTATTAAAAAACAAAAAAACAAAAAAAAATATAAGTAGAAAAAGGAAAAAAATATAATAAGGAAAAATACAAAAAAAAGAATCAAAAAATGGAGGAAAAAAATAAGAAAAAGAATAATTAGGAAAAAAAATCAAAAGAAGAAGAAGAAGAAGAAACTAGAAAAAAAGGACCCGTAATCATAAAACAAAAAAAAAGAAAAAAGAAAATGGAGGAAAAAAAGAAGAAAAAGAAGAATTAGGAAAAAAAAGCGAAGAAGAAGAAGAAGAAGAAGAAGAAGAAGAAGAAGAAAGGAGCCATAATCATAAAAAAAAAAAGCAACAAAAGCAAAAAAAAAAAAAAGAACTATTGAAATCCACAGTGCACAGTGCAACATCCCACACCATTTATATGTTTTATAATTTAACTGAATTAAACCAAACCCTGAAAAATAAAATCTAAAACATTTCTGTAATATAGATTTATAAGAACAAATATAATAAAAATGTTATTTTTTTAGAAAGTTTATTGTTGTCATGGAAATATACTCCTCTTTCTCTTCCTCTTCTATCTCAAACCCTTAAAATTTGCATCATTTTGTTAAAACATGAAGTTCATCTTGTCCCTAGTATATAAAATAATGCATGTTTGAATATGTTTTATTTGTAATAAATATTTGTGAATTTATTTACAAATATGAAAATAAATTTATATTTTATGAAATGACATAAAAGCCCTTAAAATCCCACAAAAAAACAACTGGTATTTGCTAGTTTTCCTCTTTAAGAGAAAAACACAAGTAAACCAAAATTAGCTGGTTTGAATGTGTTTTCTAGGTCATGTTTTAAAAGTAAACCAAAATTAGCTGGTTTGAATGTGTTGTCTAGGTCATGTTTTAAATATATGCAAAAAAAGTTTTGATTTCTTATTGTTTTAAAAAAAACAAATAAAATGAAATCAAAATGCTCATTTCACTCCTTGCAATATAGATATATAATTTTAGCTAAGATAGATCAAAAGTCTTTATAGTTGGCTATTATTATTATTATTATTATTTATTATTTATTATTATTATTATTATTATTATTTGTTCTGCAAATTATATATAAGTTAAATATTCAATTGTTAATTGCTTTCAAATTATGCTAAAGAATTTTCTAATTATTTAGTCACTTTTGATCATTAATTTTTTAGTTTAGTAGAGTTTTTATGAAAAGGAAATACATACACTTAAAAGATAATTAAAATTTAAAATACACATACTAAATAAAACCACTATTATATTGTTAAGCTAGTTTCTCCACTTGACATCTCATACTATTTAACTAAATATCAAGGCAAGTTCTTTTTTCATAAAAACTATTTTGTCTTATTTAGTTTTTCCTTTACTTTCTCTTTCTCTTTCTCTAAAACATATATTTTCTCCATAGATTCAATTTTCTTACTTTCTATTTTTATTTTTATGTTCTTTATAATCCTCTAAAATCGATCTAATATTGACGTGAACCTCGTGATCATATGGTCACACAACCCATAATCAAGATTGAGATATGATTCTGAAAAATAAATAAATAAAGATATGATAGGAGTATGAAATATTGAAAACTTGTTCTAAGACACCAATATTATTGGACTGTAGTCAAATGACACCATTAAACTCGTTAATCTTTGATAAATCAAATTCAACTTGTTCAAGAATCGAAGAATGCAAAAATTAGTCTCATATAAGTTAAAAACAAATGTTATTTTTTTAATTTTGGTTCATAAAAAAAAGGTCTCATCTTTAGGCTTTACAAGGGTTTATAAACTTCTGAAAATAAAACCCTTATAAATTTACACTAGTAGGCTAATTTGCCCCACATACAAAATTAATTAAAAACTTTAAACTAAATACCTCAAAACCTTATCCAAATAAATCTTGGATCCTAGTTAGAAACAAAGAATCCCAAACAAGCTTTGAGTTGTAGCTAACAAAATAAAATAAAGGCTATAATATTAAATCTATGTTCTTTAGTAAGAATAAGACTTATTTAAGGCTATAATATTAGAAGGAAAGAAAATATTATAGAACTGATTCAAGGCTTATTTATAATTTTTCATGCAATCTATTAATCTTAGAAACTAAAGGAACGATAGATTCTATGTTATTTTCAAGTTGTAGTAGGATCCTAATGTTAAACTTACGTTTTTTTCCTTCTATTGAAAAAAAAGGAGTAATTACCGGTATCAATTCCCTTCTTTTGCTCCTCTTAGTATCCTTCTAATATTAGGGAATACAATTTAAAATGCTAGAATTATACCATTTCAAAATTAGGAAGCTTTTTTACCATTTTGTTTCCTAAGTTAGCTAAGATTCTTTTGTTCCTTTGTTGTATTTTTTCCTCACCCGATAAGAAAATAAACAATATAATAAATCTTAATACTGAAGGGAAATAATTATTATTTTCATGCATAAAAGGAAGTCCAATTTAATTAAAAATCTACAAAACATATAGAAACATCATAAACACAAGGTTGGATAAAAATCTGGAAAATTGAAAACCTTGTTGTCAAAACCTCACGTCCCAAATAAGGTTGGATTAAGCTCTTTTTGCATATGAATTAGATGTATTAAGGTCTTCTCTTGATGCTCCAATGGACCTTTCACTTTTGAATTGGACGAAACCTTCAAAACAAATGTATTTAATGTCTCTTTCAATTCTTTTATCTTGAATTGAGTCATTGACCCATTTGAAACATGTAATGGGTCTTTTCTAACGTTTTTGAGATGATCCACACGATCTTTTTCTCCTCAAAAGGATTTAACTTAGAATTAAAACTCATTTTAAACAAACATTAAAGATAACATTAACATCATACTCACATGGAAGAACAAAATTTTTAGGCATTGTCATCGATCTTTTCTTATGCAAACTTCTTTAACATGCAGTCAAGCAACCCACACACAAAGATAACAATTCTTAGAAAGTCAAGTAAAATAGGTTTGATAAGAGTATAACATAAAAATAACTTGTACATAGACACCAACACTATTTGATTTGAACCCTCACCCAACAAATAACAATTCATAAACGAGAAACATGGATTAATGCCATGAAGTTAGTTAAACCTCGATAAATCATTTTCAGTCCTTTAGAGAATCAAGGAAGAGGGAATTTTCACCCTTATAAGCACACAAAATTGCAGTTGTAACATGAATATCATTAAGCAAAAAATCATAATCTAAAACATGGATTACATGTGTTTTAACTTAAGCTCAACCGTAGAATACCCAAAGATGTAGACTTGTATAAAAGTCATTTACAATCATACTCGAATCCCTAAGTATCTAAGCCCAATTGATATTTCTTAACCCTAAAACACAAAATATGAATTCAAAATAAAAAATTTAAGTTATATCCATATAAAAATAAGATAATAAAATCTAATTTGGTCTTCGATGTTATTGACTTTTAGGTTCCTTCTTAGACTATAAGAATCATTAAATAATCCCCATAGCTTATAAAATAATTTCACTACTCATTAATTTCCTTTATAGACTAGGAAACATTTTTTTAATGCTAAACATTCACCCATCTTTATAAAGTAATCTCGAAAAATTTGCTTGTTTTGTTAGAAGAAGAATATTATGACTTGGACTTCATGTAATAGTAGGGAAACTAAGATCGAACCAAGGTTGAATAGAACCCTTCCTAGGCTTGGATTAGATGAATTATAGGTTTCCCTTTAAGCTCCATAGACATCCTTTGTCCTTCTAGGTCCATCTTACTACATATGCTATAAACTAGTTCATTTAATGCCTCTTTAAGTATCTTTATTGTAGTTCTTGTAATAGGTTCATTTGGCACCATGGTCACTTATGTGATTAGTCTTGGTGTTGTGTTAATCCTAATCAAATGAGTTGGTTGTGCTTTTACTACACTGATGTTTTTGCTTAATCATATGCTAACATTCCTGGTTTGGTATTGAGATTGTGATGTATAAGTTACTTTTTATATAAAATTGTAAGCAGGTCAAACAAAAGTTAAGCAATACAAGATTTGATATACTAATAAGGTTAACAAAGAAATAAGGAAATAATAGGATGGTGGATTCCTTGAAATAGTCATACACCCCTCAATGAGTATCAATATTGTAGTAGTGCCTAAAAAATACAACAAGATCAAAATATGTGTGGATTTCAGAGATTTGAATAAAGCAAGACTAAGAGATGATTTTTCCTTGCCTCATATAGACATGCTTGTGAAATCAAGGAAGTTGTTAGGGTGGCAAGTAATTAAAGAAGTTAGAATCTTTGTTGATTGGTAAGTGTTTCTCGTGACCATAGTACTAAGTTGTTGTAACTCCTTAAACTAGATATTCTCCCTCTAAAAACAACTTGTCATATATTTGTTATTTAAAAAAAACATTTAAAGTTACATGATGTCAAGTATAATAATTTGGATTAAATTATTCTTAAGGGACTATAATAAGTAGTGTTATAATGTATATGACATGAAAACACGTAGATAAAACAATAAATTCGAGATATATGTCTTAGCTTTCAAATAAGATATGGTGTGTTTGAAAACAAAATTCATAATGACAGTTATGGCTAAAAGAACATTGGTTTTAAAGAATGGAATGAGAAATGTAAATGTGAAAAAAAAGTGATTGAATGAAAGATTCATTATGAAACCCTAAAAAAAAAACGAGTCAAAAATAATCAAGAAGAAATGGACTACAAGTACCCATCTTCTCCCTTAGCCATGTCCAACTGAAAAGAGGAGGGGAGAGAAAACCTAAATTTTTCTTCACAAAAACTATGATTAAACCCTAAAAACTTGTAAACCCATAAAAGTCCAAGAATTCTAAAGTGGAGAAACACAATTTGAGGAAGGATTAACAAGAAAAAAGTGAAGAATTTGGGGAAGAAAGGAGTGACTAGTTGTTAACAAGGAGAGGAAGGCTAAGATTCTTCTAAAGTTGTGAACTAAAGTCAAAATTTCATCCAAGTAAGTAGTTCTAATTCCAATTTCTATGAAATTAACCTCAATTTGATCAATTGGTAATTGGGGTTTTTCAAAAAAAAATATTGGGGGAATGTATAAATGAGTAGGGTTTTCATGAATAAAGGGAAAAATATGGTTGTGATTGATAAGGAAGCAAAAATTAAAGATGAATTGGTTATGTTTCCTTCAAAATTTCCATAATAGGGCATATTTGTCTCCCTGTTTCTTAGGGGAATTTGGACCTGAAAATACATAATTCAGGGAGGGTTTCTTCATGGAAGTTGTAGCTGGGAATGTTAACTTTTCAATGAGTCTGACTCCATCTAATTTGGAGCTAAGGAACTTCAGATATAGGTAACAGTCTGAGGAGGGGTCAAGTTGTCATCTGTGTTGACAGTTTCGGCCACATTGAGAAAATAGCAAAAACTTTAACCATATTTGTAGGGTTTTGAAACTTTAAATAGGAAAGAATTTTAGGGTTTTGAAAATTTGAATAGAATCTGATATTGTATGTCAGTAGGATTCTGGCAATATTCTACTTTTGAATTTCGATCACTTTTGAGTCAGGTGAGTGGATAATATTTAATATGCATGACAAATTTATAAATATTTTATTTTCTAATATTTTGATTATGATTGTTGATAATATATACATTGATTACTATTCTTGATATGATAAAGAATAATCAATTGTTGAATACATTCTTGATATGAACCTATATTTGTTTGTGAATTGATGGCTCCTCATTTGATTGATACAATAAGTTGAGCCTTAAGATATAAATATATTTGTTTGATTATAATATATACCTACGGTATGCCAGTTAGAATACCTATGCTAACATGTTAGTGTTAGCCTTTGTGCACATCATATCTGAAACCCTAGTTGGTCAGAGGAGTCACCAACCTGTGTGGACTGATAATCTCACAGTACAGGGCCTCATGCTCATTGCATTTTGATTTTCTGACGAGCTTTACCTATTACATTTTTTATATGACCTATTTGAGAAGTTTTCTTTTAAGAACCCCGAGCCAATTCGAGAATATACTTCTCTTTGTTGTATTATCTCGTATATGTATATTAGATGTTATCTACTCACTGAGTTGTTGAATTCACCCCCTCATTATTTATTATTTTTAGGCTTGTAGCGTGTTAGTAGTGTTGAAATTCACGGATTAAAGCAACTATGCACCTAAAAGCGGAATTGGTGCAAATACAATAATTATAGCAATTCTAAAATCAATTACTTGAAAGTAAAGAGATAAGGGAAAGAGATTGCTAACTCGGGTTTTTAACGTGGTTCGGCAAGCCTACGTCCACGACTCAAGTACCAACTCGTACTTGAGTATTGTACTCTCTTACTAAACCAAGTAACAAGATTACAATTTCCGCTTGATGAATCCACACCAAGACTTTACACCACTTGAAGATATGCCCTCTTCAAGATTTTCCCTTTCCACTTGAAGATGTCCCCTCTTCAAGTTTTTTCCTTGGTGATGTTCCCTCACCAATACCAAGAGTTTTATACTCAACTCTCAAGAGTTTCACAATGGTTGTTTTAGTAAAACAACAATACACTCTTAATAGTGTGGATATTACAAATGAAGATCTAAAATCTCTTTCTCTCACTTAATAGCACTTAGGATATTTGAAGGTGTTTAAGTGTAGTGAGAATGAGAAATACTCTTTGTGTTAGGATATGAAGATTTAAACACAAATATGAGTATTAATGAGGATTGATGATATGAAGGTGTTTATGCACTTCTAATTGCCTCAATATAAGATATGAAAGTTATGTGTTCTTTGTTTTGCAATTAAGAGGCCTATTTATAAGTTTCTAAAAGAAACTAGCCGTTTCTAGCCGTTTTAGTGCAACTGCCATATCAAGCGGTCGACCGGTTCATAACGGACAAAACCAAGCGGTCGACCGGTTCACAACGGATAAAAATAATTTGTCTTCCAAGCGGTCGACCGGTTCACAACGGATACCTCAAGCGGTCGATCGGTTCATGCAGAAATCTATTTTGACAAATTATCTTTTCTGAATTTCTTGAACCGATTGATTATGACTTAAACCTTTTAATCATCAAATCCTTTTAATGCATGCACTGTGAAGTGTGTGAGTTCATTTTAATTTGTGCTATCAAGATAGAAATTGAGATTTACACAAAGCACTAAAATGAACACTTATTCTAAGTCTTCACTTGCTTGCATCTTGGACTTCTTGGAGTGATTTCTTCTTGAACTCCATTATGCTTGTTGATGTATTCTTTGAATAAAACCTGTTTATAGCTTAATCTCATCCAAGCATATTATTAGCCCATTTTCTTTTTATTGTTATCATCAAAATATATAAAGCATACAAAGTATGACATTATATGTCAACAATCTCCCCCTTTTTGATGATGACAATAAATAAAAAGTTAGATAAAAAAATGAGTCTCCCCCTATATTTTGTAATCCAATATATAAGAGACATTGAACATTTTTAGCAATTTAATCTAAGTAAAAATATCATATGCAATATCAAGAAAAATCCATTTTCTCCCCCTAAATATATGCATATATATTTTTCATATTCTCCTATTTTTCTCCCCCATTATTGATGCATTTGATATTTTCATCATATCTCTCCCCCTTTGGCATCAACAAAAAGAAAATTAACATTTTAGATAAATAAAGACATAATATCTAATAATAATAAATATCCAAAATGAACTTATTTCTACCAAAGAATTCAAGGGTGGTTCCTTTTGGAACCCAAATCATTTTAACATTCTTATTTTTCTTCATAGGACATGCATAAACCAAATGTCCTAATTTTCTACAATAATTACATGTTTGATTTGGATCATAAGAATGTTTAGCTTTAACAAAATAATTCTTTAAGTATTTTTTATTTATCTTAGGTTTATAACCTAATCCTCATTTGTTAAACACACTTCTTTGGCTTGAAAGCATTTTCTCAAAAATTTCTGAGCCTTGTGTGAATTTTGAGATAATTACATTTAACTCATCAACTTTTTCTTTTAAAGATTTATTATCTTCTTCAAGTTGATTAGTTTTACTACTCTTGTCATTTAAATCATATACTTTCTTTTCTAATAATTCTTTTTCCTCAATTAAGCATATATGATTTCTTTTGAGAGTACTATATTTAGAACCTAACTTCTTATATTCTACATACAAATTTTCAAGTTGTTCATGTAATTCAATATAGGAAGGGTCGATTCATCATCCGAAGATTGTACCTCATTTTCGCTTCAATTGCCATGAAGCACATGTTAGCCACATGTTCTTCTTCATCACTAGAGCTTGAGTTCGAATCATCGCTCCATGTCGCTTTCAAAGCTCTCTTTGAAAGCGATTTCTCTTCTTCATTTGAAGATGGGGACAATCGGGTTTGATATGCCCCAACTTGTTGCATTTATAGCACCTTGGAGTTTCTTTACTTGAATCTCCCTCCTTTTGTATTTCGAGAACTTTCTCTTGTCATTTTTCCTTTTAAGAAAGTTTCAAACTGCCTTGTGATTGATGCTACATCTTCTTCAAGATCGTCATTACTTGTCTTCATCATCATCATTTTCCTCGCTTCGATTTGATGAGCAGTTTTAAATGCCAAATTTTTCTTTGGCCTTTCTTCTTGATCTTGATTATCCATAGATATCTCGTGTGTCATTAGAGAACCGATGAGCTCCTCTAATGGAAGTTTTGTGAGATCTTTAGCTTCTCGTATAGCTGTCACTTTAGCTTCCCAAGCTTTTGGTAGAGATCTCGAGAATCTTACTTACGATATCTGCATTTGAGTAAGTTCTACCAAGAGCATGTAAACTATTTGTTATGCTAGTCATACGAGTAAACATGCTTGTTATGGATTCATGTTGCAACATTTTAAATAACTCATATTGATGAACTAACATATCAATTTTTGATTCTTTTACTTGGTTAGTTCCTTCATGAGTTACTTCCAAAGCATGCCATATATCCCTAGCATTTTTACATGAAGATATTCTATTAAATTCACTTCTATTTAATGCACAATATAAAATATTCATTGCTCTAGCATCCATAGAAAGTAATCTTTTATCTAGGTCACTATATTCTATCATGCTTTTTGGAATCTCAATACCATTTACAATTTTGAGTGGTCTATGAGGTCCATTTTCAATAGAAAGCCATAAATTAAAATTTATAGATTGAAGATATATTGACATTCTAGCTTTCAATAAGCATAATCATCACCATCCAAAAATGGTGGTCTAGAAGTTGAAGCACCTTCATTTTGGAGATTATTGCATATAGTTGTCATTCTACTCAAAGTCTAAGCAAACTTAATAAATGAGAACTAAGCTCGATACCAATTGTTGAAATTCACTGATTAAAGCAACTATGCACCTAAAAGCGGAATTGGTACAAATACAATAATTATAGCAATTCTAAAATCAATTACTTGAAAGTAAAGAGATAAGGAAAGAGATTGCTAACTCGGTTTTTAACGTGGTTCGGCAAGCCTACGTCCACGACTCAAGTACCAACTCGTACTTGAGTATTGTACTCTCTTACTAAACCAAGTAACAAGATTACAATTTCCGCTTGATGAATCCACACCAAGACTTTACACCACTTGAAGATATGCCCTCTTCAAGATTTTCCTTTCCACTTGAAGATGTCCCTCTTCAAGTTTTTTCCTTGGTGATGTTCCCTCACCAATACCAAGAGTTTTATACTCAACTCTCAAGAGTTTCACAATGGTTGTTTTAGTAAAACAACAATACACTCTTAATAGTGTGGATATTACAAATGAAGATCTAAAATCTCTTTCTCTCACTTAATAGCACTTAGGATATTTGAAGGTGTTTAAGTGTAGTGAGAATGAGAAATACTCTTTGTGTTAGGATATGAAGATTTAAACACAAATATGAGTATTAATGAGGATTGATGATATGAAGGTGTTTATGCACTTCTAATTGCCTCAATATTAGATATGAAAGTTATATGTTCTTTGATTTGCAATTAAGAGGCCTATTTATAAGTTTCTAAAAGAAACTAGCCGTTTCTAGCCGTTTTAGTGCAACTGCCATATCAAGCGGTCGACCGGTTCATAACGGACAAAACCAAGCGGTCGACCGGTTCACAACGGATAAAAATAATTTGTCTTCCAAGCGGTCGACCGGTTCACAACGGATACCTCAAGCGGTCGACCGGTTCATGCAGTAAATCTATTTTGACAAATTATCTTTCTCGAATTTCTTGAACCGATTGATTATGACTTAAACCTTTTAATCATCAAATCCTTTTAATGCATGCACTGTGAAGTGTGTGAGTTCATTTTAATTTGTGCTATCAAGATAGAAATTGAGATTTACACAAAGCACTAAAATGAACACTTATTCTAAGTCTTCACTTGCTTGCATCTTGGACTTCTTGGAGTGATTTCTTCTTGAACTCCATTATGCTTGTTGATGTATTCTTTGAATAAAACCTGTTTATAGCTTAATCTCATCCAAGCATATTATTAGCCCATTTTCTTTTTATTGTTATCATCAAAATATATAAAGCATACAAAGTATGACATTATATGTCAACAAGTAGGTCATTTTTTCCGTACTCTCGGAACCTGTTATTGTGGTTGTAATTGACACTTTATTTTTATGTCTAGTTAACGCTCCATAATTATAATAAGATATTTTCGACTCTTGTATTAAGACATTCAAATTATGTCATAAGTTTACTTTGTTATTTCCGCTGCGTTGAACTCTAAATATGAATGCTAAGTTTGTGTGTAAGTTTGGGTTCGCATAGGTGTGGAACCTTGGAGAGAGACCATGCCTATGTGCTGGTCACGGATCTGAGAATCGGGTCGTGACAATATTAAGGGTAGAAATTGTTCCTTACCCTTCATAAAGTGTGTCTTGATAATCAGAAAATAAAAGAAAAGAATAAACAGTAATTAAAATTAAATTTGTGATGTCCACTTGGACTATAAATGAGTTGAAAAGTTAAAGGATGATAATGAGGAATGTAAGTGAGAAAGAAAAAGATTTGGTAAAATAGAAATGAATATTATTACCATTGTAATTGTTGTTTTGGGTGATATATGGATTAATATGGAATAATGGTAGGTGTTTGTGATTTCAGGAGCAACTGCGGGAGGAGGACAACAATAACAGGGGAACGCAAATCGAACGTTCACAGCAAGTAGGTACTTGGTACCTATATCCTTTTTATCTAATAATTATTTTCTTTACTAGTTATTGAACTATAAGTTAGAATTTGGGTGCCTGTTGATGAGAAAATGTTAGGGGATGGAAAAGAAGGAAAATATAGTTAATGATATCGGCGGGCGATGTCGATATTGGCATAATTTATAAACTTAATTAGCTATTCAGTTTAGAATAGTTAATGATATCGACGGTCGACGTTGATATCGACATAATTTATAAACTTGATTAGATAATGATAGCAGCAGGTGAAGTAGATATCGATAAAATTGATATACTTGATTAGCTATTCGGTTTCAGAATAGGTAATGATATTGGCGGGTGACATTGATATCGGCATAATTTATAAGCTTAATTAGCTATTCAATTCTGGAATAGTTAATGATATCGGCAGGTGAAGTCGATATCAGCAAAATAGATGGACTTGAATAGCTTTCTGAGATGAAAGCTAATGATGTCAAGAATCCTTGACATCGGCATACTCTAAAACCTTATAAGGAAATAACAGTTTAAAGATTAACTATAAGAAAATAGTTAATGACACCTACGATTTTTTTCGTGTCAACATTTTCATGAAACTAATTAGTTGATTTCAGGACGGGCAATTAGAGACACTATTAGAGGTCATTAGTGTCGACTATAGTTTCTTAAATGTGAAAAAAAGGAAAGAAGCAGTCAAAAGAAATATTTTTTTATATAACCTTAAAAAGGGTGCATATGGTTGTGTTTAGAATCTCATATGATTTAAGTAGATTAATGGATATGTTGTTTAAATTCTTCTGTAAATTGATAGTATTTACTTAATTGTTTTACTTGTGGAAAATCTATATTTTGTAGGTTCTTCCCATTCTCGTTAGGAATAGATTTTAAACCTTAATTCCTTTTTGTAGGGACTTAGGGAGTTAAGGTGAAATTTTGTTATGTAAAAGAACATGTAAATTGTATAGAATAGTATAAATGTAAATTTTGTTTCTGGAATATTAAATATATCAACCTATGCTTAGGATATTAGAAAGTACTAGATTATCTTAGAATTTTAAATTATGTTATGTTCTATGTATATGTGAAATCTTTGTGTGCGAATTGGTTCTTTTAATTTGTATCTTATGTGTATGATATAAGATGGAGTTTGAGAATGAATATGGTCTTGAGCGTATTCTAAAATTAATTATGCAGTTGATTATATTAAACATAAATATGATTGTGGATGAGATGTAATTCAAATTGCGTGCAGGTTGTATCATAGATAATTTGAGACCTCCCAATATAGGGAAGACTCTGCCTAACGAAATTTCAACGAGGAAAAAAAATTGGGGGTTGTTACCATTCATAATTGTTATTATTGTCATTATGAAAATGTAACTTGGATGAGAAAAAATAATATAGTATGTCCATGGATACAAGAGGAACCATAGGAGCTATACACCAATAGACTAAGGCCCCGTTTGTTTGCTGGAAAGTGGTTTCCTGGAAAGTGAATTCCTGGAAAGTGGTTTCCTGAAAAGTGAATTCCTGGAATTCACTTTCCTGGAAAGTGAATTCCTGAAGGTGGTTTCCTGGAAAGTGAATTCCTGAAAAGTGAATTCCGATGTTTGGCAGTGTTATGGAAAATGAACTGAAAAATAATTTATTAATAAATTAATTTTTTTTCAAGATTATCTAATATATATAAAATATTTAATATAAAATATTTAATCACTTAAAATAAAAAAAATGAAATCTAAAAAGTATAATGATGAATTTTTTTATTATATCCTATATTCATACATAGCTTATTTTATAAAATATAACAATATATGTCATATCATATTATAGAGAAATAAGCTTGTGAAATATTTTTTAAGTAAAACTTATTATTAATATATATTTTTTCCAATTTTAAAAGCTTAAAATAAGTTTTTTTTAATTTTAAATCAAAATCTCAATGCAAAATTTTAATTTAGGGTGATTAAAAAAATAGAATTTTAAGATTTAAATTATTAGTTTTGTGTTTTTTAATTGTTAATATCAGAATTATTATTTTTTTATATAAAAAATAATACTAACATGTTTCTATTTTTTTTTTAAAAAAAAAACAATAACTAGCTAGCTCACGGAAAGTGTATTCCGGATGTTTGGCAGAGGAGTACACTTTCCTTTTTTCAAGCCTTAGGTTTTCCTTGGCTGGAAACAACTTTCCTGGAAAGTTGTTTCCGGTGTTTGGTAAACACAGGAAAGTTGTTTCCTGTGTTTGTTTGCCGGAAACAACTTTCCAGGAAAGTTGTTTCCAGCAAACAAACACTGGAAAGCAAGGAAAGTGAATTCCGGGAATTCACTTTCCTTGAAACAAACAAGGCCTTAGAGCACAAGTTAGATGTTGACAAGAGGTCAATGATTCACATCTATGCTTTAATGATTAGCATTCATTTAGTGAATGTTAAGGACACTGAATTATTAGTATCAACATGCAAAGACATTAACAAGGGTTACCATAATGTTAAAGCATGTAAAATTGATTAACAAACATTTAGTAAATGTTAAAGATATTGAGTTATTAATATCAACATGTAAAGAGACTAATGGAGATCACTATAATGTAAGAGCATGTAAAAGTTATAACACTCATTTAGTGAAGCTATAGATATATTTCATGTGATCTTCTTGATTATGCTATCAAGCAATCCATACGCAAAGACATGAATTCATAAAAAATCAAGTAAATAAAGTTTGATATGAATATGACATTAAGATAACTTGTACCTAGCACCAACACTATTGGATTTGAACCCTCACCCAACAAATAGTAATTCACGACGAGAAACATGAATTGATGCCACAGAATTAGTTGAACCTAGATAAGTCATTTTCAATCATTTAAAGATTCAAGGAAGAGAGAATTCTTACTCTCACGAGCATGTAAAGTTGCAGCTATAATTTAAATATCATTAAGCAAAATACAAATTTGCAACTTAGGATACAAGAGTGTTTTTAACCTAAGCTAAATGCTAGAATACTCAAAGATGTGAAATTATATAAAGCCCACATATGTTACAAAAAAAAATTCATTTAAAATTCATTTAGTCAACATGATCAAAATCAAATTATTTTTAAAAAATAAAACAACATACGTTTAATTTTTATATAAATATAAAAATAAAACCTAAGTCCCAGATCAACTTCAAATCAAATTTAGTAACTATGGCTCTAGTACTGACTTAAAGTTAAATGCAACATAGCTTCTGCCTTCATTTCTTGACAACATGACCTGATGTCAAGTGTTTTTTTGTCATTTACTTGAAGTGACTAACCTGAGCAGTAGAGTGCTGTAAAACAACATGGAAGAACTGATGGGTAACTCAACAAGACTGAGCGTTATAAAGATTTTATGGCACCGTGCAAAACAGGAAATTGGACCACCAAGGTATTTTTATAGGATACCTAGGATTCAAATCTAAAATCTGGTTGCCAAATATGCCTCGTTCCTCATGAAAAATAGCAACCAAAAATCCCTTTTTATTGCTGCTTTTCACCTGGATATGTGATTGTGAGAAAGAACATTAACACTGAGAATCAAAGAAATCAAGGAACCAAACGAGTAGGATTCAACTCATTATTAAAGAGCTCAGCCAAAAAATACAGATTTAAATTGAATGTCCTGCAGACTGGATAAGGCTGCTATAATCATAATCATGCAGACATGTGACAATTTGACTATCTTTTCGCAATATGTCTATCCTCTCGAAATTGAAGTTCTAACAAATAAAGGTATATGGAAAAAAGAACCTAGTAGTCTAGTGTGTGTGAGTTTCTTGTAGCATAACCATTATAGATACTCCTAAGGAGGGATGTAACCATCGGAACAATAGCGATGAGGGCAACTTGCATTTCTGAGCTGCTTGTCTTGACGGTGATCTGCCCACTTTGCTTATTGTTTATTCCGACACGGACAACCATTTTCGAATTCCGACCAATGGAGAACTGAGACTGCAAGTTGGCCATCAGACCCAAATCACCCCTCCACTTCATCAAGGACAGACCTAATGTGGATTGATCCTGCTTTATAGGGAAATCCTTACTCTTGAGACACACTTCAAAGTTGGCTCCATATGCTATATCGCCTCCAGATCTCACAGCACCGGCAGCTCCAACCAAAGCCAAGTACTTTGCAACAGCAATCTGATCCTCAATTTTGAGTCCAGTGGCTACATTCTCACCCAACAGAGTGAAGGATATCCCAGCTGATGTTTTGTTCATCTTGAAATTTTTGAATTTGGTTTCACTTCTCAGGATGTAGGCAAGCTGCCTTCCAACATTCTGAATATCGAATCCTGCCATGGTTGATCCATTTTCTCCATGCTTGGCACAAACTGAAGAATCTAAGTGGATATTAAAGTCTTTCTTGTCTTTTGTGATTTGAACAGCAAATGCACCTGGAAACTGACCCGCAACAGTAAGATTTCTTTCAAGGCTAACACCATCATACCCACAATCATGATCCCACCCATTGGAATCCAGAACTGGCCTCACAAGAATCTGGGAAGTGGGCTCTAATGCTCGATACCTGTAAGAAGGATTGTCACTGTCAAAGGAGGGTGGGAGGACAAAGTCAGGCATGGCAACTGGAACAGTGGCAGGACCGCCATCTTCTTGGTCCACATCTTCACCAATGCCATCGTAACCATCTTTGCCTTTCTTCTTCATCTCCTTCAACCTTTTCACCTCTTCTTGCCACTGCTTTTTTTGAAGGAGTTTCACCCGATAATCATACTCCTCCAAATAAGCTTTCCTTTGTTCTTTTGTGAGCTTCACGACATGAGATTTCTTCAAAGGCTTGAATGGTGGAAGTTGGTCATATTCATCCTCAATTTCTTCATCAGAATCTGATAAATCCACCCAGTCAATATCCGAATCAAAATTGTCTCCTCCCTGATCAGCAGGGAGTTTAGGATGAGGGCGAGATTGCAATAGAGAAGACACCAGGTGGGGTAAAGGTAAAGAGCGGAGATGGAAACCAAAAGGCTTCTTGTGATCAAAAGGATCTCGAGGCTTAGCTAAAGAGCTTGCTTCCGACAAAATCTTCAATGAATAACAAAGCAGTAATAATTGTGGTCTCCAACTTTGTCCATTTGGAAGGATATGTTCACTGTTTTCATTCATCTGACATAGTGGATGGTTCTCAACAAGAGACACTGGATGCATCATTCTTGGATGTATCAGACGCAGATCACCAACTGCTTGGCTGATGGCTTGCTGAATAGCATGGGATCGTTGACCAATAAACATCTCAAAACTTAGGGGAGACCCGGATGGTCCATCAGGAGGAGGAGAGGTGGCATGGGTTAGAGTGACAATAGAATTTTTCCATATTGATGAAGTGAGAGATTTTGTAAGCAATCTTAACAATGGCAAATCATTGAGATCTATTGAGTGGGTATCTAGCCGATCAGTATATAGGACAACATCTGGAGGGAACTTTTTTATTGAGGTTTTTATAGATGCTAGTATTTTCCGGTTGATAGCTTCTTCCTTCATAGAGGACCTGAGACCTGGTGTGTCAATGATTCTGATATTAACTCCATCTATGATTCCAACAACTTCCTTCAACATAGTTGTGGCAGGCTCAAATGCATTGATCTCAACTTTTTTCTCACCAAAAATAGAATTAATTGTCGCACTCTTTCCCACTCCAGTTTTCCCAAGAACCAAAATGTTCAAAGAGAAATCTAAATCATCTTTCCCCTCAGCTTCAAGCTGCGTGGCCATTTTCTCAGCATTGTCAAGGCTAAATTCTTGATTAACATGTGCCCTTGTAGCCATGACCAATCTATGTAAAACCTGTGCAACCATGGAATCTTCAGGAGATTGTCCAAGTCGCTGGACAAGCCTCAAGAACTTCACTGTGATTTGCTGTAACTTCTCAATCACCTTATCTTCTTCATTCAAATCATTCTTTGCTACATCCTCAATTGTTTCTGACAGCAGAGCAGATCTCACAATTCGAAATGGGGAATCTGAACCAACAAGACGTTCCAGAGAAAATACCCTGGAACCATCAGCTGAGGTTAGTGCCACTCTGCCTCTATCCATACCAGCACTACTTGCTGCTTTCAAAAGAGCAGCCAATGCATCTGACTCTAACAAGTCATTTCCTATTTGTTCTGAGTCAACGTCCCCATCTTCTTCTGAGTCTGTAATAACCTGGCCATCAATTCTACCTGAAGATGCATCAAATAATCCCTCTCCAATCTGTTCATTGATCAAATCCACTTCTTCATCTGAGTCTGCAATAATCCGCTCATGAATACTCTGTGAATGATCATGGGAAACCTCCACTCCTGAAAGAGAATCAAATAGTTCCTTTTCCATTTTCTCCTGAACTATGTCTGCTAATTCCCTACCCATTTGCTCCTCAATTATGTCTGTGTCCTCATCTGAGTCAGTTATGATTTGTCCATTAGTTCTATGTGAACGATCATGAGAAACATCAGCCCATGAAGGAGAACCAAATAATTCATTTTCCATTTTTTCTATAATTATTTTTCCTTCTTCATCTGCATCTGCAACAATCTGCTCAACAATTCTCCCTGAAGTAGAATCAAATGATGTCTCTCTGCTTTTCTCCTTAACTGTGTGCGCTTCTTCATCTGGATCTGCAGTAAGCAGATGGTTTGAAAAATCATGAGATACCCCGACAGTCACAATAATCTTCTTGTCAATTCTCCCTGAAGGAGAATCAAATAATTCCTCACTGATTTTCTCCTTCACTATGCTCGTTTCTTCATCTGGATCTGTAGTAATTTGCTGGTTTGAATAATCATGAGATACCACGGAAGCTGCAATATTCCGCTCGTCTATTCTCCCTGAAGTAGAATCAGATGATTCCTCTCTTTTTTTCTCAATAACTATGTCTGCTTTTTCATCTGGATCTGCAGTAATCTGCTTGTTTGAATAATCATGAGATACCCTAGCAACTGCAATATTCTGCTCATCAATTCTCCCTGAAGGAGAATCAAATGATTCCTCTCTGTTTTTCTCCTTAACCATGTCTACTTCTTCATCTGGATCTGCAATAATCCGTTGGTTTGAATAATCATGAGATACCCAGGCAGCTGAAGGAGAATCAACTAATTCCTTTCCCAATGCAGCTGAAGGAGAATCAACTAATTCCTTTCCCAATTGCTCCTGAACTGTGTCTACTTCATCTGAGTCTGCCGTAATCTTCTCATCAATTTTCCATGAATGATCATCAGACACCTCAGTCCCCGAAGGAGAATAGAAGGCTAATCTCCGCTCCAATTCATTCATGATATTTTCTTCTAAAGCCTCAGATACCAATTCCCTAGATCATCACCAGAAAGTAACTTTATGTTGTCAACATGAAACTGTGATGAAACAACATGAACCTTACTGGAAAACAGACATTAAGCAACAATATCCTTGAAATTTATTTTTATCTTCCACACCAAAAAGTCAAAAAGGAAATTTCATCGATCTAAGAAATATCTATCTTATTATTGATAGCTCATCAACTTTTCACATATCCAAGATAAATTAACCGACCCTGGGAAACTCTCATGGTATCGTAAGCAGAATATACAAATTGGTAATAAAATAAACATATTTGAAATAGCACAAAAATGTTACTAAAGTCATATTCAACATTTTTATGGATCATTGTGCCAGTACCCAATGACTTGGTTAAAATTCATTTGACAAAGGAAGAACAAGAAATCAAAACTAAGGAAAACAAAGATAATTTCATGGTAATGCAATATAACAATTGCATTCTATGCTGCAAATTCTTAAAATCAAAAGGTCTGACATTTCATCTTATTTAAAGAAAAAATGGAGGCACCAAACAACTTTGTTTTAGAGTTATTTATTAAATCTTGATCCTTTCTTTTGCCTTCATGGTGAGCGCAGCTACATCTGATTTATCTGAACCATAGATAAAACTCATGTATGCTCCTCCCAACTCGTAACTAAAGGAGAGTGGTGTCCAAGCACAATAGTTCTTTTCAAAAAAAAAAAATTCCTGTAACTTTTCTAATCTTTTTAGATGGATAATTTATATTTTCTTAAAAAAAGGGGGAAACTTATGGTTACTAGTTCCTCCATGGTTACAGTCAACTTCTCTCTTCCCAAGAATCAGACATAAGCTACGTCACAAAACCTCAGTTTGTAACTTCTTAAAATTAATAGTAGCAACACAAACATTCCAAAAGATTGCAAAATATCTCAGACAAAAATCCCAATAATTAATTTACCGTAATATTAAAATCATAACCTTATCTGGGCTCACGTGCAACACACAACAACCTCTCCAACCTATCCTCAAGCAAAACCCTTGACCAGTTTAATGAAGTCAAATCTCCATGTAAACCCCCTGTGTTACATTTTATCAAGCAGATGGCGTGCGATAAACCAAAACCAAGACCTCAAAATATACAGCATACCCTACAGAAAAAGTTCAGTTCTTTTCTTCTCTTATCTCCTAACACTACAAGAAGTAAGAAGTGAAACCATGAAGCAACGCATGATGAGCAGAAACAAGAGTGAGTGTTACATCATACATACCTTCTTACTAAGGAAAAATGATTGGATTACGGATCTTGTAGCTTTCGGCTTGTGTTGAGAGTGAATATTGGAGAGTTTGCATGCAAAGAGGATTTGTGTTTTGATGAAGGATATTCGATAGCTTATGTGTGTTTACATTTGCAGACTTCACTCATGTTTTTATGAGGCTAGAAATAGAAGATTGGAGATAAATTTGTGGATAAATGAAACCAAAAACTTAACAGCCTTTGCTCTTTAATGGATTCCCTGGCAAGGGTTACAAGCAGAAGTATCTCATCTCAGTTCAATAAAGATTTTCCTTATCTTCAGCTCGATGTTTTGTTTTTTTTCTAACAGTTATTAAAAAATATTTTTTTTTCTAATTTTAATTTTTTTTAAATTAATCTCTTCTCTTTTTTTAATTATTTAGAATAATTATTTTTCTTGTTATGCATTTTGTTTTTAAAGAGGTTTTTTCTTATTCATTTATATATTTTTTTTATCTTATATATATATATATACTAAACAATGCCTTCGCGCTTCGCCGTAACGGCACAATATTTTTTTCCATATAAAAAATATTAATTGTGTATATTTTTTTTATTGAAATATAAATTTAGCTAAAATAATAAATCTGTGCAGAATTCATTTCACGTGCACGTTTTCTAATAAAATATATGAATTTAAAATCGATATAAATTTATCTGTTTAGTAGTTTCAAACAAAATAATCAGCATAAATTTATCATCATCATTATAAAAACAATAAAACTTGGATATCTAAATTATTAAGTTCATTGTATTAAGATTAGTTCATTTTATAATTCAATTTAAATCAAACAAATATAAAATATAAATTATAAAAATACCTACAATAATCAAATAAAAAAATAAATTGTTAATTTTCTATCAACAAAAAGATGAAAACATAGATTGAAAATTCATCGTGACGTTATTGCCATTATCATTGCTATAAAAGCTCGAATTATTACTAACATTATTGCCAAAACAATTAAAATAATTAAATTGTCATGCAAAATTAAAAACAAAGCAAAAGATTTTTATAAAACAACAATAAAAAAACATAATAACTAAAATTATCATTATTATTGCATAAATAAAAAAATCATAAAAATCATATAATCTAAAGAACAAATAAAGAAACAAAAAACAAAAAAAAACGAATAAAGAGAAAAATAGAGTAATATTACTTTTAAAATGATCGCCAATATAAATTAAAATTTCAGGAAAATCTTTAAAAAAATTAAAAGATTTTTATAAAAACAATAATCATTAAAATTATCATTATTATTACGCAAATAATAAAATTATAAAAATCATCTAATCCAAAGAACAAATAAAAATAAAAGAAAATATTTAGCCATGGCACCTGCGCCTCGTCGCAGGCGGAATCATATTTTTTTCAACATAAAAAAATATTTATTATGTATGATTTTTTTATCATAGCATAAATTTAGACAAAATAATAAATATGTATATAATTTTTATGAATTGCAAGTTTTGTATAAAATATATAAAGTTTTTAGAAAACAAAATATCGGTCCGGGGATTCTAGTGGTATGCATAAGTTGCCCTACACACTCTAGTTATCAAAAAAATTTAGATATGGAGATTAATCATAGTGCATTTAAGCGAGTTCGGACACCCCGATTATTATAAAAAAACCAAAAAAATATATAAGTAGAAAAAGAAAAAAATTACAAGAAAAAATAAAATATATATATATAATAAGGAAAAAAACAAAAAAAACAAAAAACGGAGGAAAAAAAAGAAAATGAATAATTAGGTAAAAAAACAAAAAAAAAAAAAAAGAAGGGGAAACCAAAAAAAGGAGCGTATATTCGTAATCATAAAATAAAAGAAATAAAATAAAAAAATGTAGGAAAAAAAGAAACGTAATGAGAAAACAAAAAAAAAACAACTACTATTGCAATCCACAATGCAATGTGTCTATGTGTATAGTGCGTGAGTGCACAATAAAAATCCCACGTGTATTATATATAATATTTATTTTAAAATAATATTTCTAACATTGTCAACATTGCACGATTTTTTTCTCTTCAAAAATTCAATGTGCGTGTCGATTTTATATTATTGTTGTTAAACAAATGTAATTTACAAATTTAAAATCAAAATTAATTCAATAAACAAATTTAACAAACATAGTAGGATTAATATCCTCTCAATTTTTTAAATTTTGTTTGTAGTTTTTTTTTTAATTATTTTAATATAATTCTGAATAAAAATATCATTTTAATATATTTATGAATAAAAAACATATTAAAAAGTGATATTAATTATATTTCCAAAAAGACCCACCGGGGCTTTGCAAATCAATCAACAACTAACTTAACCTAGAAAGAAAGTACATGTTAACTATCTAGTAGTAGGTGACCGGTAAAAGATTGAGATTAAAAGGTTTGTTCCTTTTATAATCTCAGGTTGAAGTCATGTGATTATAATATGATGATCGTTACAAGCTAACATGGTAGTAACTTCAAGATATGTGGGATTAGTGGATGCAAGTTGATCTAGATACCAATGATAAAAATAAAAATAAAAAAAATAGACGCAAAGTCCTTGTGCCAATCATACCTTACATCTAAACCAAACACTTGTCAATCATACCTTACATCTAAACCAAACACTTGTTGGGAACATCAATAAAGTTGGATAAACAAAGCAAGGAGGCTAATTTTGTACACAGCAGATTGGGAAATCAATGTAGCAATTGTCATCGAAGTAGGATCATACCACCACCGTGCCATTGTAAATAGATAAAACGAGTTGGGTAGCCTGGCACTGCTACGGGCTTTTTAATGGAGAGAATTGATTATTTATGGCGTAAACGAAGAATTTTGTAGTTGGTAGATAGAATATTGTAGTTTTTATATTATGCTGGGTAATTTTTTTTTATGTATTGAATTAGTTAATTGTTGTTATAAGTTGTAGTATCTGGATAATAATTAAATTGGAAACTGTTGAAATTTTAAGTAACAAAATTTATGAAAGGTGAGCGAATTGTAATGTGCATATTGAGCAAGTATAATTGATTTATTGTTGAGTATGTATTAACTATGTTGATGGTTATTTAAATGGTCAGTGTACATTTTTGATTAATGAAATGATTGGAAAATGAATTTTTGTTTTCTTGAATTTAACGTCTTGATAATTTTTTTTTAACAGTAATTAAGCATTTGCTAGGTTTATAGCAATATTATAATGAGTACAATGAATGGAAAATAGATTATTCCTTGTTTACATTGATTTGGTTGATTGTGAATATTATTTGATTGGGTTGGACAATAAATTAATTACAGTTTGCATTTTAATTGTTTATTGATTTAATTAACGTATAGAATGCAAAGTTTAAATGCATTGATTATTTTGTGTCTTTTAATTGGTTTGACAATTATATAATGAGCTGATGGGAAAAATGTAATAGATTGAAAAGTTTGAAAAAAAAATTTATTTATTTGTGTTGATTGGTAAATATTTTTTTTTTGTATAGCGAGTTAAGCGATTGTTTGGCGATTAATTTTTTTGTGTTGTTTATTAACGAATGGGTGAATGTGTTATGATTCGTTAATTGTCATTGAAGAGGAGTTATGTGTTTCTTTGGAAGTTGATTGGTTGTGGAGTGTAGTTAATTGGTGTTCAATTATTTAATGATGAACCGAAGTTTTAAAGTTAATAAATTTAAATTTTAGCTCATAGTTGTTATGCCGTGTAGTTTAATTTTGTTGCCTTGTTGGTTGGATAATGAGTTGGCTGTTTTTGCTGGTTGACGAAGTGAAGCTGTAATATTTATAGAAAGTTGTGGTATTTGCTATTGTGTTGGTTGCTTGTTTGCTCAATTACGAAGCAGAGCAGAAAGCTGTGGTTTGTTGTAAGTAGTGATGGTTCAATTACTGTGGATTTGGAAAGGTTGTTTGTTACAGTAATGTTTTCTGTTTTAGTTCATGGCAGCAGGGATTTACCAGGAGAGAGTGGGAGAATAATGGCGTGGTGGTTGAAATTTGAAAAAGAGAATGAATGGTGAGTGGACTGTTGATAAAACTGATTTGTTGGTTGTGAAGAGTTTGTTTATTGATGTTAAAGAGTTGTGGCATTTTGGGGTCAGAATATTAGTTGAATGGGAAAAGAAATGATTAATAATAAAGAGGTGTGGCATCTTTTGGAGAAGAAAATTATGCCAACGTATTAAGTGGCATTCTGGAGGAGTAGTTGAGGTAGCAATGTGTATTCTGTATTTTGCAATGAATAAACCCCTTCTTCCACAATCTCAAACACCGCAGGGAATTTCTTCAACAAAGTAAAAAATCAACGCTTCTTCGTAAGACCGAATTCTCTTCTAAGCTTACCCAATTCCCTAAGTGACAAAATTGTATTATGTTGATTAACCAAAATCTTCCTTATCTTCATAACTAATTTCAACTTCTTGTCCCTGTCAATCACATTACCAAAACTACGCTTCTTTCTCCACTTGACACCAGCAGCTCTTACGGGCTCAAATGGGAGATGGGTTTTTGTCTGAACTTGCCACTAAAAGACCCGTTTCTCTCTTCAAAAACCAAACTATTGCCTAAAAACTGCGAGTTGTCTAGTATTTAAGTCGTTAAATAAATAATGTAACAGACGTGTGGAAATGGTGCCTACCTCCACAAAGTCATTGTTTTGTTTCATACATAACAAATGAAGGCTTTTATAAGCAAAGCATATTGTATTTGGTGAAAGAGCATAAGGCAGCGAAAACTATCGAGACTAAACATCAAGTTAGCAAAATATCTGCATATTTGGATAGCAGAACATGAAGATCAAATAATTGAAAATAGAGCTCAATATTGAGCTGACGACATTGAGCTTAATAAACAGGGCAATCATTGATAAACAAACGATTCATAAACAAAGGAAATAAAAACAGCAACTGTTAAGGTAAAGTTGGAACTGCATATGTTAAAAAAGAAAAGAGCTCAATGTTTCTGAATTCTTTCAAAGCTGAGATTTGAAACCAAGTTTTAAATCTTGGCAGTATGCTAAATTGAAAACGGGTTATTATATTTTTTAGCGTATTTATATGTTGTGTAGTGAGAGGTATGAAGACAGAAATGAAGGCTAAAATTATTTAAATTTCCACTGTTTTCTCTTCAAAACAAAAAGAATATAAGGCAGAAAAAACAATCCATATTAAACATTAAGTTAGCAAAATCTCTGCACAATTGGATAGTAAAACATGAAGATTAAACAGTTGAAAACGGAACTGAATATTGAGCTGATGACATTCAGGTCAATAAATAGGCCAATCATTTATAAACAAAGGAAAAAAAAAATAGCAACTGGTAAGGAAAACTTGGAACTGCATATGTTAAGAAAGTAAATAGCTCAATGTTTCTGAACTGTTTCAAAGTGATATTTCAAAGCAAGTTTTAAATTCTGGGAGTGTGCTAAATTGAAAAAGGGTCATAATTTTTTTGAGCGCATCTATATGGGTGTGTAGTGACAGGCATGTAGACATACGTGAGACAATAGTATCCAGATGGAACATGAAGTTGGCAAAATTAGTGTATAGTTGGAAAGTAAAACATTATGATAAAACATTTGTAAACAGAGCTTAAGATTGAGCTGAGCATATTTCAGAGTGAAATTTTATAATGGTTTGTGACGATTATGCAACCTCAAAAGACAGAACAACATCTGACTCATTAGAAAAAAAAGGAAAAAAAAACAATAAAATTTAAGCAAGCATCTGATACCTTTATTGCACAGAAGGGAAAACGCTGTTTTGCTCAAGGAAAAAAAACTGGAAAAACGTTTGTGGTAGTTAAGGAATAAGAATGATGCAACAGTATGTAAAAGTGGGGGAGGAGTTTTCGGCTACACTATAATCCTCTTTTTTGTACATTTTGAGCATTGAAATTGAATTATATGATTGTGTATGGAAATGAAATAACCCTGGGAAGAAAGCAACTTTTGAATTTTATTCTGGGAATAAAGTAACAACAGTTATACATGAAAAGATTAAAATAGTATCAAGTTGAAGACTTATTTTTGCACTTAAAATTTAACCAAGCACTTAACATTTGTATAGTAAAGAAGTAAAAACGTTTCTGTTTTGAAGAGAAAACAGTGGAAACAACGTGTGTGCTGGCAAAGGTTGGAGGTTTTTTCCGTACATGATAGCCTTGTTATTTGAAGTTTTTTAGCTGTTGTCTGAGTGAAATATTAGGATTTTGTTTGTTAAATTTGGATCTAGCAGACGTTGAACTCTATATAAATGACACCACAGTGCGGAATATGTAGTCCATATTTGTGATCTTGATGTTCGGTGAAGAGGCAAACATATGACATTAAATTATAGTATAGAATGAGAAATGGGGGGCAATAATCAAGCGCAAGTTTTTGTTACAACAATTGGCAGCAACCAGTTCAAAACTCGAAAACACTCACCTATTAGTACCATAATACTTTATTTTGGAACTGTATAGAAACATATATTGTTGACAGCTTTCAATGATGCACATTCAATTGAAGACAGTAACGGCAACAAAGGAAGAGTAATGGGAGCAGATGAAGAAACGTAGGAACAGAGTATGAATGTAGAGACATAATTATCAATTAATACAACACCAATCATCAATTGAAGGAGAATTAAAGCTGCATGTTAAGCGGAATTAAAGCAATATGTTACAGAGTAGGTACGTGTGGCTTTCATGTAGATGCACTGCAGAATGTAAACAGAACATAAGGAACGAAAATTATACACTGATTTTTCCTCTCTAAATTATCAGTATTTTGAAGTTTTTAACAACAATAATTTCTAAAGTCTATAGATATTATGTGATTAAACTGTTGTATTATCAAAGTGGTCGATCTATTACATTGTCCATATTTGACATCCAAAATAGTTAATAGATAAGCCAAGCAGTTTAGGAGTTGAAAGCATAATATAATTAACATATGATGTCAGTATAACAAAAGGATGCTATTACAATGCCAAAAAGCACTATTGTTTTTTAACAAAGGATTGTGACCTGGAAATAGTGCAAGGAGCGATGCAAAATTAGTAGAAGCGATGTTCCTCAGGAGATCCTGCCAATGAAAAACGTATAGAGATTGATTGATATGTTTATCATTGGAAAAAAATGTATGAAGTGTAGTTTAATTATTGATGAAACTTCAACTCTGTTTTTCTCAATTGACATTTATGTTGTTGGCTGGTTAGTTTGTTCATTGTAGATTTGAAACTTCAATAATAGTGTTTGATCCAATATATTAGAAAACATTAAATTATATGTGATTTATGAGGCAGCTACATTGATTTTTTTTTACTGTAACATCACCGTAGCAAAACTCTCATGCATATGCATGTTGATCATGAAGAACAGACTTTATACAATATTAGCAGGGGGGAGGACTTCTCTTGGAGCAACTCACCCAAAAAGTCTGGTATAATTTCGAAGTGCATGCCCTTTTTCATTAATGACTTTGTGTTGGTTCTTGTTTCATCATTAGAATGTATCAATTGTGACTTTCATTGTTTTTTTTGTTTTTAAAGTCTGACAATTTTAAGATTACTTGAAACAGGAACGAAAAAATTATGCGAAGAAATTAAGCTGGAGCGTCAAAAGGATAGGAGTTGACATGGTTGAGATTGGCGAGGGCCAAAAACGCATAGG
Organism: Salix exigua; assembly: GCA_032356905.1. Taxonomy (NCBI): domain Eukaryota; kingdom Viridiplantae; phylum Streptophyta; class Magnoliopsida; order Malpighiales; family Salicaceae; genus Salix; species Salix exigua. Next base: position 12,419,789 of record CM063595.1, on the reverse strand, counting down.
AGAGGGACAAAAGGAAAGGAGGAAAAGAATTCAAGAAATAATCGAACAGGGTGGTAAACTGAAAGAGGAAACTAATGTAATCTCCAAACTGAGTTCTGAAAATCAACGCAGACCAAATGTGTGAGTCATTAAAAGAAGAACTCGCCTCGAGAGCTTGTATTGTCAGTCAAATGACCAAATGTGTCAAGATCAGTTTTCCAAAACATGTAGGGAAAAAGCATCGCGACCTTATTCAACAGTCCATATCCTAATCTTTTTATCCCATCAAGCTTCTTCTGTGGTAACTCAGGAATAAACTTGATTGACCCACTCTTCAACACCCCAAGTGGAACCGTACACAGTACCATATCCCTCTCAAATACTTGACTGCCTGCAATAACCCGCACCCCATCACTCTCATGCCTAATTGTATGCACAGTCTTCTCATACAAAATCTGTACATTCTCAGCTAAAGCCTGCACCAATCGCCCATTCCCTCCAGGCAAAAAACAATGATACCCTCCCATGTTATACGGATCGTCCTGGTTTCAAAATGCCAATGATAACTTTGACAACAAACTTGCATTTGCATATTCCAAATTAGCACAATGCCAATTAAACAAATTGATTTCCTCCTTATTCACTGCATCCTCATAAACCTGCCTAAATGTCTCCAATGCAGCCCCCAAAGAAACATCCACCGAGACGTCCCCTATCAACTGCCTGAGCCTACTTGCTTTATCCAACAACCTATTGAATGCCGTCTCCACCTTCATATCCATATCCAAATCAACTGGTTTCCCATCCACACTATAAAGCGGACACTTATCCCTCACCTTATGCATTGAATGCCCCAACTGCCTCGCCAAAATCCCCAGCGGATTCCCCAATGTCCCCGACAACACACTCCCTCCTAAATCCACCAACACACTCACCCTATTCCCGTCTCCCTCTTCCATTTTTTTCGTATAAACTCTTTCACCAGCACGCTTCCTCCCTTCCAAAACCGTAACCTTAAATCCCAACCTCATTAACTGCCTCGCCGCACTCAACCCTGCCAATCCTGCCCCAACAACAATCACATTTGACTTCGTATACTCCTGGGGAAATTGCTCTTTTATCGACTGCGAAACTCCAAAATTAATATACCGATGCGAAACTAAATAATTATAAGCAGATTCTAATAACCCATGACAGTGTTTCGGCACGGAATTAAAAAACATTTCTTTAGTCACCCAAACATTAACATTCTCACGCCATTTCGTAATTATATGATTCCTAATTAATATGTAATTAACCTGTTCGATTCCGCCAATATTGGTAACCACACGGGCATCTATTTCCTCTTCAGTTAAGGAATCAGCAGGGAATCCAGCAGAGAGACTGATTAAAATGTTCTGAAATAGTAAAAGCAAGAGCGGAGAAGGATTATGCCAAAAACGCCTTGCCCATTCAAATTTTACGGTTTGTCATTCTTAAAATCTCTGTGTACCAGTGATAATTTTGGGGAAAGAGGTAATAAAAAAGGGCTACGCTTTTGCACACTATGGCCATTATTACCAGTGATAATTTTAATTGGTCTCCGTAGAACTAATTAATAGGGACTGAAATTTGAGAGATTTTCTTTTTAAAAGGGAAATAACATGGAACAGTCAGCTGTAATTTTTTTTCGTGGGTTTTTCTATTAGTTTCAAATGTAACAAAACCATTGGCATTTCAGAATATTTCCCACAACGTCATTACACCCCTGCGTGAACTAAATTAAGAAAGACTTTTCGTTTGAGGAGAGTAGAAATGAATGGTGCAGATGGGATTCATGAATAAAGGGATGGGGATAAGGAATCGTGGTCATAAAGAAACAGAGGAGGCAAGATAACAGATGTGTAAAACTTTCAGCCTCCATAGATATGTCATTCTAATAGCCTACTTGTGTAAACAGCTATTTGCCAATCATTTTCCACAACGTGATTAGACCCTTGCCTGAACTAAATTAAGAAAGACTTTTCGTTTGAGGAGAATAGAAATGAAAGGTGCGGATAGGATTCATTAATAAAGGGATGGGGATAAGGAATCGTGGTCATAAAGAAACAGAGGAGGCAAGATTACAGGTGTGTAAAACTTTCAGCTTCCATAGATATGTCATTCTAACAGCCTAGTTGTGGAAACAGGTATTTGCCAATCATTTGCACGGGAATTTATTTGTCTGAGATGAAAACGTAATGAAGATAAAGATGTAGTTTATGAAATGGCTTAAGTGAAGAGCAAGTTAAAACTAACCTAATCATCAAGTGATTTTGATGAGCAGTGACGTTTTTTTGGTTGCTCATCTTCTTCAGGAATTGTTGATGCACTGGGATTCACTAATGGGATCACATCTGGAGGTTCAGCTGCAGTAGTTGTTGCCAAGCTGTTGCTTAAAAAAAAAACAGATTGTGTGTTTAGTATGGACAAAGTAATAATATATAAATGATATTATTGCAGTTTAAAGGCAAAAGTTTTGAAGAGAGAAAGAAACATATGACCTTTGTACAGGTGTATCATCTTCAAATAATAGATGTTTTTTAGCATGTGATGGTGAAGGAGAAGCGATGTCAGCTTTAGATGGTGGAATAGGTGCTGGGGTAACAGGGTCTTTTGAAGAGGAAGATGCAGAAGCTTGTTCCATGAAAGGAACATTTGAATCATGAAGCTCTGGTGCAATATGTTGCTGTGGAGATTCAACTTCTGTTATGTCATCGAAAACATTGGCAACAATGATATCACAACGATTCATCATTGAGCGAAAGGTTCCAAATCGTAGCTGAAAAATTTTGGGTTTTTGTAATTTGTCTATCATAGGAGGTGGAATGGAATCAATGAACCCTTTATCATAGACATAACTATGAGCAGAGGAGCCAAAGAAGTTTTCAGCAGTTTTCCCGACCATTAAAAATGTTGTGACGTCAGTGCCGTCAGTGACAATACAATCTACTCTAAACCTGTTTAAATGTTAGAAATGAGATAATGAAACGTGAGACTCAATATGAAAGATGTGAAAAACATGTAGAATGTAGTTGTGGAAGTGAAAAGTAATGTAAAAATTGAGCTTACCATGGAACTGGCGTGACGTCATTGTGTTCAATGCATTTAAAACCTGTGCCTTTGTCAGATACAGATTTTGTGCACAATGGGCAGCTATGATACCACCAGCCTCGATGGAGATCATAGTCAGCTATTGAAGCTTTGCATGTAAATCTTTGGCTCTGCAATTTTTTTAATAATAAATAAACACATATATATTACTGAATAGTTAACAGGAAAACAAATTAAGGCTAATGTGTGAGGAGGAAAGGGTAGATCATTGTTGGCATACTTTGTATTCGTATGGATCCATGCAAAGGATTTCTTTGATTGTCCTTCTATTTTCTTTTAATTGCTAATCAATGGTCTGAGTGGTTGTTGTAGAAGGGAGTTGATGAATCTCAATGGGAATATCCTTATAGCTTAACATTGAAAATGTTTGTTATGAATAGGTTTATGAAGCATTAATTTATAATGATAAATAAAGAAATACAACGCTTACTAATGTTTATAGGGAAGGATTTCTTTGATTTCCGGGTTGAAATACCATAAGGAAGCAACAGTACTGGCGAGATTTGGTTTTCCTGTGAGTTAGAAAAAGAGTGTATATACTGGGATTAGTTGATATTGAGTTTAATAAGGCAATAAATGTATAGAGCTATTGACATTAATTAATGATTGAATGATGAGAAATTAAAGGGAAATGGTTTATGAGAAAAACCTTTGAACTCAGTAATTCGAAAGCCAGCAAAGACAATTATAAGTGGACTTGATTGATTGGCTAGATCAGAATCATTAAATCTTTTTGCAACATCACCCCATAGAGTAATCCTGAGCTCTTCACCCCTGAATGAAATGTAGAGTTTTTTAAAAAATGTATTAAGTTGACAAATGCATGAGAATAAGATTGCAAACCTTATATTTTCAATGATAAATTCTTTTTTGTCTGTCAGATCTTGACCTCGAACCATAATTTGTTCAAGCGGTTGAACGCCTTTTAATCGACCAAGCACATCTAATGTAGAGAAAGATGGTTAGTGGTGAAAAGAAATGTAATAGAAGCATAAAAAAATATAAAGAATGCTAGTTTGCGATGAAACCTGTGAGCACTCCTGATTGTCTTCCTGTAGTGAATAGATGTGCAAAGTCGATGAAGTTAAAGTAATGGCGTGGTATTGGGGGGGTCATTGGATCGATTTTTGTAACTTTGGTGTCAGACTTAAGATCAATGATTGCTTCGTGGGAAACAACAGCATTTGTATATCTGTTCTCAAAGGTGTAAAATCCATAGACTTGATAATAATCACCTTCAATAATTGAAGCAGCAAATGGTCCTATGTTTTTGCCTTTAGCAGATGCCTGTATTGCGTTTCCCTGTTTGATGAGAAGATAAACTATTGGTAACAAAATTAAAGACATCATGCATAAGTAATTGGGCTATAAATCATACAAAAGATTGTTGAAGTAGTTGTTGTAGTTTTGAAATGTTAAAGCAATGTTTTTGAATGTTAATTTTTTATTGCTGAGAATCAGATGACGCTGTTTCAAATCATGGAAGATGATTTGGAATCAAATCAAATGAAGGAAGAAGTTGGCTGTATAAAATTTCGTGTTATTGGATTTAAAAGTATTAGAAAAGGGACCCTTAGATAGAACAACAAATAAATGATTGTAGATTTACAGTGAAATGAAAATTTGTATGTATGATATTTGAAAGGCACATGGATGGCTGTTGAGTGACATGTATGCAGTTGACATGTCAATAGAATATGTAGACAATGAGTATATTTGAATGCTATGTGAAAAATATTGTATGTGACTATTGATAAATAAGTTAAGATTCAATATTAGAATGATGGAAAAGAAACATGGTTAGAGAAGATATCGTCACTTAAAAGCAGAAAATGAACTTATGGGAAGGAAAAATTTAGATAAAACGATAACTTGGTAGTAGTAAAGAAAATGATTCATCCTACATATTGAAAGCAGCAAATGAACTAACAGTGGCAATTTAGAAATGCAAGTGCAGAATTTCAGAAATGGCAACAATGAGCAAATCCAGCAGCAAATAAATATTCAATGGAGCAAATCAACTAACGGTACTAATAATGAAATTACACAGTAGGATATGAATAATAATCAAGGTAGCAAATCAGCTGAAACCAACGGTAATAAAAGAGGAGTCAATACATAAGATTCTATTTCTAATGAACAATAAATCTTTAAAATTTAGGAGAAGATTTCGTTAAGCCATAATAGCAGCCAATTGATCCTGCCTTTGCCAATTGATCGGGGTAAATTATTCTCAAGAATGACTGATAGCTTTTCGTATGCATCAAACTATTTTTGCTCCTTCCTCTCTCTTGTTTATGCTTGAGTACCTTGTTTATTATTACTTTTGCATGCTGTGTGTTGTATAGTATATTTATTTACTTGAGTTTTTAAAAGACTGCAATCCACCATGCATATCGGGCCAGGAGGTTTGTGGATAAGGCTTTGGATTTTTATGCAAAGTTTACCTTATTTTTTTTTTTCTGACTGGGATCATGAATTGTTGTTTGAATTCAAAATAGGATCTAAAATTGGAGGGTGTGTTGATGTTGACTGATGTATAATTGCCGTTTACCTAAATGAGCTGGATAGTTTCGCTATTCTGTTACTGATTATTATACCAATGTTTATATATGTGTGTGTGTATTTATTTGCTGCAGTATCAGTTCAACCGTTATAGAGATGTATTTTTTTCCCCATATGCGGGACTGAACTATTCGCCACCAGCTGGTGTTATGTTCTGTTGTTCCAAATGTACGTGGGTTGTATATGCATAAATGTTTTATGTATTGGTAATCAGTTTATATTTCTGTTTATTTTCATGGGCGAAAACATTGTTGTTCTTCATGTAATTATAGGATTGGTGTGATGCAGGTGCTATTCTAAACAAAAAATTAAAAATAAGGTTTTCAAAGGAATATATGGAAGTACTTCAATAAAAAAAAGGAAAAAAAGAAATAGAAGGTGTAGTTAGAGTAAATGGATTGTAATAATGGAAAAAATTTGTTTGTCATGTTAATAAAATATGTGCAGGATTGAATTTAAGGTTTTTTGTAATAGTTGTGGAATGGAAATAAAAAGGCAAGTGTTTTTAGAAATTAAGTAATTTATGGCATTGAATTTTATCATTCATAATGTACTCTTGGATGAAAGTATTAAACTGGTTTTAAAATAATGCATATAATCCTTTGCATTATAAACATTTGATGATTAAGACTAAAAATTTGTGTTTAGGATTGGATTCGCTATGAATATTTAAGAATAAGGTATGGTATGTTATAACAAAAAGCAATACGCAAGGAAAAAACTATGATAAAAGAAGCGTGTTAAATGTAAACTTACTGTGGCATCAACGAAGAGGCAATTATAACTGCTATTTTGACCATTCATCGTTGGGATCCAAACACGGCACACTCTTCCACGTAATGATTGGTAGAAGTTGTATTTTTTAATATTTTCAATTGATACTGCCATTACTCTGAGAGCAAAGATACAAACAATAGAATATAAGAATCAATAATTATAAATGAGGAAAGAAATTTAACGCATAATGGATAAACAAACATAAATTGTTAAAAGCATAAATAAGCATGATGTAAATATTGGGAAAAAAATTTATAATGTTCATGAATACTGTAAATATAAAGGTAACAGATGTATCATTTGCAACAAATGGTTAACGTTGATGATAAGCAAAATATTGATGGTGAAAATTTTTTATTTTTTTTAAAGATTGAATGAATAACAAAATATTTGAAGAAGTAAATTGCAATGGTTGTCATATGCAAAATATTCATGAGCCAACAATGAGGAAGAATTTATTTTGCTAAAGGTTTAAGAAAGATAAAAGACCTTTAGGAATAGCGCTTATAATGTCCTTGTAGACAATATTTTTTGCATAGGTAGAAGGGCGGCCTTCATTGTCACATGAAATAATCTTTAAACCTTTTTTGGAAGTGACTCTTGAGAGAGCGACATAAAGCTGACCGTGGGTGAAAACTTGGTCTTGAAGAAAAATACCGACAATTTTTAAAGATTGTCCTTGACTTTTATTTATTGTCATAGCATAACATGGCTTTAAAGGAAATTGACGCCTTTTAATTGTAAAAGGACATCTGATTTCATTGATAGGAAAGATGATTCTTGGTATGAAGACTTGATTGCCAATGTTAGATCCAGTTATTATTTGTGCTTGGATGACTTTTGAGGAAAGCTGTGTGATGATAAGCCTAGTCCCATTGCATAAACCAATAGATGGGCTTATATTTCTAAGCAACATCACTGGTGTCCCAATTTTGAGAGCAAGTTCATGAGATGGGACCCCATTGAATTCCAATTGATTTATGTATTCTATGGGATATAATGAGCTTGCATCATCACTCTCTGTTGACGACGTTGAAACAGAATCAACGCTAAGATATACACGTTTTGTTCCAGGTGTAATGCGAAGCACAAAATCATTGATCTCAGCAACTGTTGTATTTTTTGTTGTCACTATAGCTCTTTCTTTATAATAGGTAGGGTCAATCTGAACATCACAAATATTTGGATAAATTGCTGAAACAATTGTTGGAATTGGATCACATGAAGCTCGAAGGAGAAGATGGAAAGGAATAGTGACAAAACATTCATCAGCTGCATTAAGAGTAGGCAAATCAGAAATTTGACCATTACCAACACTTAGAATCCATTTAGTTAACTCTCTAATTTCAGTCTTTTCTTCTAAAGACAGACCATCTGTGGACAGCCGCATGTTTTCTGTAAGAGTCATGACAGTAAATTTCGGCCATAAAATTGAGCTGGTCAAAGAAGCATTGATTATTTGCTCTTTGCTGCCACCTGGAATAACTGGCAATATTTGTCGAAAATCACCACCAAGTAAAATGGTTTTCCCACCAAAGGGTAGATCTTTATTGTAGTTGGTTCCTTCTGAAAGAACATCACGCATTGAACGATCAAGAGCTTCTAAACAACATTTGTTAACCATTGGTGCCTCATCCCAAACTATAAGAGCAGTTTTTTGAAGAAGGTTGGAAAGATGTGTGTTTTTTTTAATGGCACATGTTGATGATTCATCAATAGATAGCGGTATTTTGAATCTTGAATGGGCAGTGCGACCATTTGGAAGGAGAAGAGATGCAATACCAGATGATGCCACTGCAAGAACAATTAAAGACTCAGATCTTACACGATTTATGATGGTGTGCCATAAAAAAGTCTTGCCAGTTCCTCCATGACCATGCACAAAGACCAGAGCCTGTTTTTTAGCAAATATGGCTGCAATAATTGAATCATATATAACTCTTTGTCGATGGTTAAGAGAAGCAAAATTTAAGGAATGTTGACTTCGAAGCTCAGATAAATCATAATCAAGCTCTTCTCTTAGAAGTTTGTTTGTAATTTCTTTAAGAAGTTGGCCATCAGGCATGGGCAAGCTATGATCCTTAAGCGTTGTTGCAGAAGCATTAAAAAGTTGCTCAAGCTCATATAACACATAATTTTTCAGCTGATCATCAGGCAAAATCAGGTTTGGCATTCTAAAAGATGATTTTAATTTGTAAAAGATGTCATCAGACATTGATTGCCAAAACTGGTTGAATAGGATCAAAGGGTCAGCAACCTGGCAGAATAATATAATACCAACAAAAAGCTGTCTAAGCTGTGGTGATGATGCAGTTCCTATTGCCTCACAGAAAGCCTCAGACCATTCTTTATCATCTCCTAAAAGTCCATGTGCTTTACAGGCAAGCTGAAATGTTGGATGAAGAACCCCATGGACATTTCTTAAATATGCAAAGCTGATAGATCCTTTAATATGGTTTAAAAGCAGCCTCAAGAAATAAAGTTCTCCGGCAGCAGGGTGCACATATGGTATACGTCCAAGGCTGAACCCTTTGGACCTCATAGTCCACTGTTTTTGCTTAGAATCCCAAACATATTTCTTTGGAAATTCAGAATAATACAGCTCCCTTGCATCAGGAAATTGTTTGTTGCATTCAAACCATTCTGTAAGCATTGTGTTCCTGATACCTGGTCTTCTAAGAACAGATTGAAGAGATTCGCTGCCTGAGAAAACAATATTTTGCTGAAAAGGCAAATGAATTTGAAGCCTTTCAATTGGGGGATATCTTGAATGAATTGGGAATTGAAAGATACGCCAAACAGCTTCATAAGGACAGATAAATCGACAATTAAGATATGCTTGAATCTCATCATTTCTGTCATGCTGTATTACTGCTCGACACCTGTCGGGGCTTTTATTGACATATTTGAATAAATACTTGATGAGCATTGACTGACAGCATATTTCAACATTGATATGGGCATTATAACGCATCAAAAGTTCTTTGTTGTATGGGACAATATAGTCATTGAACAACATAATTCCATTTTTGAGCACGAAATTATCACGGAATTCTCTCTTTTTGTAATAGACAAATCCATTTTCATCTAAAGTTGTTGAGTTTCTGAATTTCTTTGGAAATGATTTTGTACAAACATGTCCTGACATGCATTGTGCGCTTGGTTTTGCAACACCACATGGACCATGAATCATAAATTTAGAGACAATATCATGACATAAAGGATCAATGTTTTTATCTGGTATCTCAGCTGAGACAATTGAGTCAATATCAGCAGGAGTTCTGAATTTGAAGTTCGAGGCAAGCCAAACCAAGATATGTGTATGTGGAAGCCCTCTTTTCTGGAACTCTATTGAATGGACATCTACAAAAGTGTTAAATAGAATTAGTTTGTTAAACAAATGGTAGCATGTAAGGAAAAAATTGTTATGGTTATATTACCAGCAATGGTTTGGCCAAAAGGGGCACCAGATTTGATGAACTTTAACATATCAAGAAGCTTTGCTCTGAAAACCCGTGTAATAATATCTGGTTTGTCTTCAGGCTTGTAAGCTCTGCTTTTATTGAGTTCTCTCTCAATTTCAGGCCATTTTGTGTTGCAGGTGAATGTTATGAAAAGATCAGGATTTCCATAAGCTCTGCAAATTGCCATGGCATCTTGGTAATTATTAATCATATATCGTGGGCTACCAGTAAAAGAAGATGGAAGAATAATTTTTCCAGTTGATGATCCTTCAACATCTCCTTTGAGGACAGCTTCACTGATATTTTGATACAAATCAGATCGGAGATCATTTTGGTTCATTCTGATGTAATCAAGCCTATCTTCTTCAATGTTTGCAAAAGCATCAACCAGAAATTGTTGGTATAAGCGACCACCTTTTGTGAGAGTGTCTTCGCCATATTCTCTTTCTTGAATAATATAAGCATAAAAGCCTCGCATAGGAACTCTTTGACGCTTTCCAGAAACATTATTGTGATTATTTGCAAAGCTAATATTGGTGCGATAACCGTCTTCACCAAATGGAAATAGAAGAGGATACTGTAAAGCCATAAACTTTGGATGAAGCTTAGAAATTCTCTGTAAAGTGTTTGAGAAACTTTCAATAATTATATCTCGTTCTGATTGATAAGCACCAATATCACCAACAATTAAGCCACCAATGTCATCTGAAGTTGGATTACTATATTCTGTGCTGTCATCTGTTCTTTGACATAATAATTGCAGTTTATATCCAGGATTGTTAGGTTCAGAGAGTTTCTGTGATGCATGGCGAAATAAGCCAACCAGGCAATTAGTTGAGGCAAGCATTTTAATAAGATCACTAACAATAGTTTGATCCAAGAATGAATCAGAGGTTGAATGTGGAAATTGTGACATCCGATTTGAAACTTCATTTGACACATCATAAATATAGAGTTGTGCAAATTTTGGAGCATTTTCATTAGAAGGTAACAAAGATCCCATCAGATGATGACAATGGCCATTTATCTTAAAAACATATGGGCCAGGCTGACGGTTAACTGATTGATCAATATTAACTCCCATGGATGTAAAAGCGAACATAGAGTTGTAGGCACGAACACATTTGCGAAACATCTTCGATTTCTGACCCAATAAACTGTTAAGCAAGTCATCAAGAGGATGAGGAGTTGGTGGTGGCCGCGGGAGTTTAATTTTTCCGCCAAGACAACAAAGAGAGAATCTTGGATGACGCTGACTTGATTGTGCAAGGCGCTCGTTGACCCAAAAAAGCGCCATGCAATGACAGCATTTGAATGTTTTATCCCCAAAGTCAATGTAGGCATACGGAATTCCTGGACATGAAAATTTAGTGTGAAATGTGGCTATAAATACATTGGAATAAAACGTATTGATAGATTAGAAAGAAGTAAAATAAGAACGAACTTGCTCTTGTTCTTTGATATGAAGCCTGGCCAATTGTTTCGTGGTTATTGATAGAAAATTCAAGATCATTACTGTAAAGAGCTGACTCTGGCTGATCATGATCTTGTACTAATGATGGAGATGTGGAATCTGATGGGTGATGATTGTGTTGATTCTGAGTGGGCAATGGCGCATTAGATGAAGAAGCCTCATCGTGAACTAATGGATAGCGTTGACTATCAGTGGGAAAACGATTACGATTCCTTTGAAGCGTTGAAGATTGTGTTAACACACCATATGAGGATGAAGGACATTCATTCTCTAGTTGTGGTGTATTAAATGAACAATCTTCCTGATTTGTAAATATATGTGACCCTTGTAATCGTTGTCGTTTGTAACTCATTGGTGCATGTATTGAAACTGAATCGATTAAACAATGTAAGAAGAATTAAAATGAAATGGAGATCAGAATTGAGTTACTGGAAAAGAAGCATAAATATGAAGGTGATGAGCGAGGTGTAACAACAACTAAAGCTATTTGTTGATTCTAGAACGAAGAAGATAATTATTTGAGATGTGAGCATAATAAGTTATATAATTTGGTTCAAAATGATGGCTTCAAGTTTTGTTAACTAAAGAAAGTAGTTGTTATTTGGAAATGCAGAAGTTATTGCTAATTTGAACATGCAAGGATAAGATATTTAACAAATAATGCAAAAGCACATTAAAAAAAGTTATAAATATAAGTTGTTTCATTGATTTTTGAAGATGATTAATTATTGCAATTGTTTAAAAATGTCCTTCATTACAATGTCAAATTGAATGCAAGCAGCTACAATCAAAAAGAACAACAAATAATAAATAAATGACAACAAATTAAAAACAAAAGAAAGTTAATGTTGGACGTACGAATAAAGAAATTGCAGGAAGTTTTAGCCTTAAGCGGTGGCGTAATAAGCAAACAGCTTATATCACCTGTAAAAGAAACAAAAGCAGCAGGAAGAAAATTTATCAATACGTGTGAGATTAATTTTGCATGATAGATAAAAATCGTAATTGAAAAATTGCAAAGCTAAATTACAGAGGCTAATAAGCAATGATAACAAAAAACACACGTTTCTTTACTATTAATTTTTCGATGGTATGTTGCCTAAGACAACAATGAAGCAATCAATCAATGGATGAAGCGGTCTAATTAATAACCAAGTAATTTTTTAAATATAATGATTTATTTCGTGGGATGAAAATTTTTAGACATGGATACTATTTGTCAAATGCATAATAGGGATTCTTTACATCATGAGATAAGAATAATTTGCTACTGAAACAAAATTAAATGTTATATTTATAATTTGGTAACTATGTGGAGATAATTTAGAATTAAACATTGTATATATGGTATTTGTCATTGTTTTACTTTGATGTGACATTAAGTTAATAAATTGGTAGCAAAGCGGCAGCAACGGGGAAAAAATTAAAGAAATTGTAACAGAACAGAACAAAGATAAAAAACATATTTGTGTTCGATGAAGTAGGAAAACTTTGATAAATATATTAAAAAAAAATTATAATAAAATATACCAAAGCAACAGCAACGTAGAGATTGAAGCGAAAAAAAGGCAAAACAATAATGTAAAGGTAAATTAATAGTCATTGGTGTAAAATTAGAGATAGCCAAAGCAATGTCAAAGGTATTAACAACTAAATAGTAAATCAACTGGCTATTGAAAACAAAAATTGGGAAGGGGATTATAAAAATGAAATGCAAAAAACAGGCAAGAAATATTTATAATAATCATATCAGAATTTCAATTTAACGCATGAAAAAATCAGCTATCAAATAAGCAACTAAAATAAAGAATTGTAAAGGAATTTCATAAGCATAAACAACAAAATGATGATGAAATTATTAATTGAAAAAAGATTTGAAACCACCAATATAAAAAATAATTAGTAATTATGTGGAAGAAATCGAAACACTTAAACCGAAACTGGTCCTTGAGTTATCAAAGCAGATATGAAATCGGCAACAAAAATAAAAATTTAGGGGCATCAACAATATACTTGAATTAAAAAATCAAGAGAATTGAAAAGAAAATGCTGTTAAATTTAACAAAACAAATATGACAAAAAAAAATTGAAAACAGAAAGTTAAATCAGGATGAACAATATATTTGAATAAAGAAATCAAGAATTGAAAAGAAAATGTTGTTAAATTTAACAAAAGAAATATCACATTAAAAATTTAATGAAGAAACTCAAAACAGAAAGATAAAAACAATATTAGGATATCTTGCAAGAATAAATTTAATTGAACTAAAACAATACTAAACGCACTAACATCAGCATAATAATAATTGAATTAATAATTGAAATTAAGAGTTGTAAACAATTTCATTGAACTAAAAGAATAATTATCGTGGAAAAATTTAGAAACACTGAAAGAACAATTGATCTTGAATCCAAAAAAACCAACTATCAAATAAAAATTGCAATTAGAAATTCAAAGCAAATGTGGAAAGTATTAACAGCGAAAGAATAATGAAACTAATAATTGGAGGGAAAAAATAAGAAAATGAGGACAGTAATTAGAAGTAAAATTAGCATTTCCTGTAAAAAGCGAGTGAATAGAATTAAAGCAATGTCAAAAGCATTGACTATAGAATACTAATGTAATTGATAGTTTAAGTAAAAAATGAAACAGCAATATGAAACCAAATTAATAAAGACGGCAAAATTTTTTTTCAATAATTACTGTGAATTTGCAATTAAACTCATATAAGAACGCTATAAAATAAGCAGTTGAATTCAGAATTTGAAAAGGAATTTTAAAAGCATAAACAACAAAACGATAATACAATTATTCATTGAATAAAGAAACGAAAGCAGCTATAGGAAACAAAATCAGCAATTAAACAAAAAAATTTTAAACAGTCATATCAAAACTACAGTTTTAGTTAATGAAGTAGCCATGAGATTAACAATAGAAATAAAAATTTATGGGCATCAATAATATCTTTGGATGAGAAAATGAAGAGAATTGAAAGGAAATTGATGTTAAACCTAACAAAAGAAATATCAGATTAAAAAACAAAGTTGACAGTGAAAACAGCAAGATAAAAACAATATGAGCATATACTGCAAGAATAAATTTAACTGAATTAAAACAATGCTATACGCACCAGTAACAACATAATTATAATCGAATTGATAATTGAAATAAAGAATTGCAAACAATATCACAAAACTAAAACAATAATCACTGGGAAGACATTTAAAAACAGTGAAACAGAAATTGATCTTCAATTGAACAAAACATGTATGAAATAAAATTTGCAATTAGAAACTAAACATAAATCTCAATAGTATTAATAGTGAAAGAACAATTAAACTGATAATTAAAATAAAAAAGTAGAATATGAGAATAGTAACATGGGAAAAATTTACTATTTGCTGCAAAAAGCAATTAAAGACAATTAAAGCAAAGTCAAAAGTGCTAACAACAGAATATTAATATATTTGAGAATTGGGAAAAAAAATTAAAACAGCAATATAAAACTTAAGTAATGAAAATGGCAAGAAATATTTATAATAAGCAGCTTGAAACTACAATTCAACCCATTGAAAAAGCAATGAAGTAGGCAATTGAAATCAGAAATTGGAAAGGAATTTGAAAGGCATAAACAACGAAACACCGGAATCAACATTGTCAAACGGAAACAATAATCATTGGAAGAAAATTTGAAAGCGGTTAAACGAAAAATGATCCTCAATTCAATAAACTAACTATCAAATGAAACATCATAATTAAAAATTGAAAAGAAAGCTGAAAAGCATTAACAACGAAACACCGGAATCAACATTGTCAAACGGAAACAATAATCATTGGAAGAAAATTTGAAAGCGGTTAAATGAAAAATGATCCTCAATTCAATAAACTAACTATCAAATGAAACATCATAATTAAAAATTGAAAAGAAAGCTGAAAAGCATTAACAGCGAAACACCAATGAAACTGATAATTGAAATAAAAGAAGCAGAAAATGACAACAGCAACATAAACGAAAAGCAGCACCTGCTGTATAAAGCAGTTAAACACAATTAGAGCGACATCAAAAGCATTAATAACAGGATATTAATATAATCGAGAGTTTTTTTTTTAAAATGAAACAGCAATATACAACTGAATTCATAAAAAGGGTAAGAAATATTTATAATAAACATACTGAAATTGCAATTTAACATATTGAAGAAGGTATTAAATAAACAACTGAAATCAGCAATTGAAAAGGAATTTACAAAGTATGAACAACAAAATGATAATAATAATGAAATTATGAATTGAGCAAAGAAATGAAAGCAGCAAAAGAAAATTGAATAACCATTTATGTGAAGAAAATAAAAAAACTGAAAACAAAATTGATTGGCCAACGAACAAATTAGTTATGAGAACAATAATAGAAATGAAAATAGGAGAGCACCAAGTGACAACCGAACGAACAATGTTTTTGAACGGGACAATAAAGAGGATGAAAGCAATTCTAAGACATTAATAACAGGTGAAAATTGTAAAGTAGAGGAATAAATGAGTTGTCGAACTGTTAAGCAAAAAGAAAGAAACAGAAATATTTGTAGAGACACCAAAAACAATCTTAATTTCAATGGTAGCATGGCAGACAATAAAAAAGACAGCAAAGAACAATTTCGAAGCATGCCAACATGCAACAAATTGTATTTCAACATGCAGCCGCAAGCAATATATGAATTGCAATACAGAAGAAAAAATACTAACCAATTGCAGTAGCAGTAATGGATGGAAGCAGCAAACCGAATACAGAGCACGTTTCAAACTGTGCAAAAAAAGCAGACAAAATGAAGAAAACCACTGTCAAAAAAATTATTGTCAAGTTTATTGAGTATTGTCAAATCCATTGAGCCATCCAAGCTAAGGAAATTATTTGTGGACATATGAGGTAACCGAAGAAAAAACACTTACCGTAGAAGAAGGGATTGATGGCTGATAGCTGGTGAGAAAATAAGTTGTAAACAGACAAAGCAACAAACTGCAAGAAAAAATGGACAGACAGTGTAGAGAAAACAAAGAGCAAAAAGATGAGAAATGAGAAATAACATGAAAAAAATCGTTGAATAGATTGCATGCCTAAATGAAAAATTGAAAATCAACAAAACAACTGTGAAAAAAATGATTGTTGACTGCACTGAGACACCGAAGGCATGGAAATTATTTAACACGACCATATGATGGATAGGAAAGAAAACAGTCTCACCGTAGAAGCAGCAATTGAAGGCTGAAAGCCGGTGACGGAAGAAAGTGGAGACAGAGCAGGTGAGAAATTGGAGACAGAGCAAGTGACAAATGGGAGAGAACAACGGATAGAAAGACCAGAAAAAAAAAGGAAAATGAAACATGTGAGAAAGGAGAAGTGACATGAAAAACCAACGGGTGAATAGAGTGCATGGGGAAAAGATAAAATGAAACTGCAAGTGGTGATTGACTGCAAGGGGTGCACATGCTCGCGCGACGCACGAACGCGATATGTCCAGTCCACAGTCGCTTTGAGTCAGGTGCTACAGTGGCAAATCCGAGCTGTTTTAGCTCTTTTGTTAATATTAAGTCACCATACAGGAGCAACACACTCAACTACGGATCACCAACAGGAGCAACACTGTACATGCAGGTCCTTACTGGACCACGTAGCACTTCACTAATATAGCATCCCTTTCTTGGTACATGTACACCATAAAAGAGGGTTAAATGATTGTTTTGAAGTGTAATTCATTGTATTTTAAATTGTTTTTTGTTTATAAATATATTGAAATGATATTTTTTATTTTTAAAAAAATTATTTTTGATATTAGCACATCAAAATAATTTAAAAACACCAAAAAATTTTAATTAAAAATAAAAAAATTAAAATATTTTCCAAATAAAGTCTCAAACACCCTATAAATTTGGTATCTAAATCAAAAAATGAAACAATTTCTCTACCTCCTGGACTTACTATATGCCTATTTATTTGCAGGCCACGTTAACATCAACCAATGCAGAATCCACCATGAATGACAAAGATAAACAACCTAAGTTAGATGAGAAGACAATGCACATAATACTTGATTTTTTTAAGACAATTAACGTTTTCAATATTAAATTTCCAAAGCAACTAGAAGATAATAAGAACCAAAAAATATTATCATGGCTATTATTATGGCTAATCTTTTATCAGGAAAAAACTTACAAATTCATCATATGTTATCAGAAAATACTATTTAGTATATTTCAGATATACAAATGAGTATGAATCTTTAAATCCATGTAAAAATAATATATGTCACGTACTAGATTTTTACCAGCAACGACAATTAAGAAATTGGGAAGAAGTATTCAATTATGCACACTAATCTATATTTTGTGTGACAAAACAAATGTCTATAGCATGGAAAAAGAAGTGAAGAATTTCACAAAACATGCTCTCGAATCCTTATAAAATGCAAGTTCAAATTATATTTGGTATCAATGGCTTTACATGGATATATTAGAAAGAAGTTGCAGAAAGATATTATATTCTCATAATTTTTTTTTTGTTTTTCATCATAATTTTGTTCTCATTTGGTTCCTAATGATTTTGAAATGATGTTGTTTCATGTTCACAAATCCATGGATACAAGAGCTTTCCTGAATAGAATATATTCATTATGAAAATGCAATTAATTTAATGTGACAATAGTATCACTTCACTTGAAAATGCATTTATTAAAACATTTAAAAATAAGTGTTATGAAATCTAGTCTAGTTTATCAAGTCAATTTAGTGAAACTTTTGACTTTAACTTAATTGAGATTTTGAATTAAATCTAGCATTTTAATCCATGACCTATTCAAAACCTGATTTTGTTTTTTTAAATGATATTTATTTTATTTTATTAAAATAAAGTAATGAAGTTTTAGATTAACTAACCAATTGTATCTAAATCTTTAGTCGGGTCTTGTCATGACAAAATAGAGCTTGTTTGGCACTGCGGCCAAGCTGTCGTTTAACCAAAATTTATTTTTTTTATTTTAAATAATTTTTTTTGATATTTTTAGATCATTTTGATATATTGATATTAAAAAAAATTTTAAAAAAATTTAAATAATATTATTTTAATATATTTTTAAATAATTTTTTTTAAAAGAAACCACAATCGTTATCGAGGACATAAAAATGAAACATGTGGTATCGGGGGTTAAAATTTTGTAAAATAACTCTGGGCTGGGCTGCTTTTAACCTTGCCTAATTTCGATCCTAGAAAACAATTGGGCCTGGTATATTTCAATCCCTATAAGCTTTGAAACTAACAAAATGCCCCTCCTCCTCCATCACCTCTGCCATGGCGGGTACGCCTTGCGCCACCTTCACTTTCCTCTCAACCTCCACAATCCAAATCCCACACGCCTCCCTTCGCAGATTTCTCCCGAAACCACTCCTTTCTTCCACTTCATTCCCATCAAAACGCATAAAGAGGAAAAACCACTTGCGTCCCAAAATCCTAAAAACCCTAACTAAACCCTTCCTTACCACACCTCTAACCCAAATAGAAACAACCCCACTTCATAACGATACCGCTTACGACACACCGTTGAAGGAAATCCTATCAAGTGATGAATTAGAGGTTGACAAAGTTGAAGAATTTAACGTCTCGGAGACTGTTAGCACTGCAGGAGAATACAGCGACAGTGTTGGTAAATTATCTGTGAAGTCTGTATTAAAATATAGCGCTTATTTTCTTGGGGTTTTGTTGTTTCAAACAATTTGTGCTGTTTGGTTATTTGGAAATGATGATTCTGAAGGAAAAGAAAGAAATTTTAATGAGAAATGGAATGTCTTGTCGGATGTGAATGGAAATGAGGTTTATGTTAGTGAGGGTGAATTGGAAGAGAAAATCAGTGAAATTAAGGTGATGGCGAGAGAAGCGAGAGAGAGGGAGAGGAGGGAGTTAATTGAGGGTGATAAAGGGAGTGAGCTTGAGAAGGAGATTAGTGCGCGATTGGTTAAGTTGGAGAAGAGGTTGAATTCGAAGAGTGAGAAGTTGCAGGATTCATTCACGGAGTATCTGGGGCTGTTTGGGGATTTTAGGGATGGTTCGGATTCAAAAGAGGAAAATAGTACGTTGATGTTTAAAAAGAAGTTTAGGTTTAAGAGTCCATCAATGGATGCGAGGAGTACTCCAAAATGTTTTTCGGGTTTGAAGGATGATAGTGGTGTTAGTAAAAGCGGTACTGATCTGAATGGTTTGTTTAGAAAAAATGATGTGAGGTCTTTGAAAAAGGACATCGGAAGGAAAGATGGGAACGTGCAGTTGAATTCAGTGAAAAATAAGGGAAACAAGGTGGAGAAGAAAGGGGCGAATTTGCGAAAGGAAATGGGATCCAGTAATGTTCTTCAAACTCTGATGATTGCGTGACTGTTTTATGCTTTTGATCGAATATTTATTAAGCTCAGTTAACTTTTGTGAATGTTCTTGGCAATAAGGAATTAATGATTGTATAATTTAACTTTTTCGGCTTAGTTTTGGATGGTGTCAATTCCGGATGCAATATTACTTCTGCTATCAGTTGAATTTCAGATGCATTTTGTTATTAAAACTGTCTGCAAACCTGGGGTGTTTATAAAATCTTTCAGGCAGTGTCCATGAGATCAAGGAAGGAAGGCCTTCAAGTGAAGATCCACAGGCAGGAAAATCAAGAGATTTGGAGACCTTAAATTCTGAAATTTCGACCAAAGAAAACCAGGAAACCTCCATTAAGGCTGAAGGGTCTGCTGCTACATCGAGTAGAAATGGTAGTAGAGATCCTGGAAAGAGACCATTGGCATATAAATTTGGGGATAAACAATCAGATGTGCAGAAAGATTTGTGGTGGTCGAATCTTCCTTATGTTTTAGTAAGTAATTGAAACTGTGACCCTATTGTTTTTTTAAAGTATAGATCATTTGGAAAAGCTACGATTCTGAGCAAGTACAAGGCTTCCTTTCAAAAATCACTTATATTGAATGTTTGTGAATTAATGCCTCCAAATGCTTCTTCCAATTTGTATGCTAATCATTAATAGGTACAATTTCATTGCATTTCAAAAGTAATAACTTGAAATGTGCCCAGGGCATCCTTATGCGTAGAGGTTCAGAACATGAAGAATCTGGTGGGCTTTATGCTCTAAGAGTGCCTTCTCAGGCGGATAAGCATGGGGACTTTTCTTACACCATTGCTTTTGAGGACCGTGGCAATGCCGATAATTTCTGTTATTTACTTGAGTCCTTTTTTGAAGATTTAGGTGACTTCAGTGCTGATATTGTTCCTCTGCAAGTAAAAGTAAGCAATCCAAGCTGACCTCTTATAGACATCAAGCTTTATCTGTATGAACAAACCAAGTCTTTAGTGCTGCTATTCTGTGGTTGCAATAATGAAGACATCATTGACTTCTTGTAATATGATTTCATTGCATTTGCTATTGTATATTATATTTTATATTCGATTAGATACCTCTTAATCATTGCTCCAAGTACTTCTGCATGTAATTGACTTTCTATTATGAAATTTGAATTTCTGTAGGAACTTCATGATGCAGTGAAATTACATTCCAAGAAGGTAATTGTTGTGAAAAAGGGGCAGCTCAAGCTCTATGCTGGCCAACCATTTTCTGAGGTGGAGATGGCTTTGTACTCTTTGTTTGAACAAGTGTTAGCGTCTAAATAAATTGGTTCTACTGAGAAGACACACGAACCAAAGACGGATTCTTCTATGGATTTGTCTTACAATGGAAACCAGTTTCAATCTGTGGGCGAATACCAACCAGAAGTTCCCTCTTGGAGTAGATGGCTTTGCATGCTTGTAAGAAGTTACTGGCTGGAGTTAAAAACTTTGCGTGCCACCCGTCTTCCAAATCTCCGAATGCATTTCTACTAGGAGATTCATTTGCCATTTTAACCAGAAATTTCCAACCTCCCCCCCTGGTGGCTGTCCTAAATTGGAGCTAAAAAAGAAGAGACGCTTGCCCATTTTGCCTGCAAATCGAAGTCTGGAGATAGGACCATTCAATTTTCGATAGAAATTGACTTGAAATGCTGGCACTAAATCAGTGGAAAATATTACTATATTTTTCTTCTCAGTTTTTAAAGGATTCGGTCAGCCCAAATCTCGATAAGCATCCACTTCAACTAATGTTTTACTTTTCTTCACTATTGCTGCAAACAATTTGGTACGAGGGTACTTTTGCACCGTTTTTGGTGTGGCTTCAACGGTATTATGCTGATGATGGCCGGAGCCTGGAAGATGCAGTGAACGCCGATAGAAATTACCAATGCATTCTGCGCTTCATCATCTTTTAATCATATGAACCTGTCAGATTAGTGACAAAATTCTTTAGTGTGCTGCTATATACCATCACACCGTTTTTTAACAAGCAAATGCATAACTTGGAAAAAGAAATCGAACCACCAAACCACATCATCAGAACACCTGTTAAGCTAAAATCAGGTAAACATGGAATTTACACAACAACTCAAGGTCTGATTATCTTCTTCAGGCCACCATAACCGTAGTTCTATTATCTCTGCTGATACAGCAAACATTATGACAACATTGAATATTATTGAGAACTAGTAATTTTGACCATTGACTGGGCATGAATGGGTGATAAACTGGATTGGCAAAAGTTTTGCCATGATTCCTGCTTCTGTTCCTCGTTTCGGGTATATGCTTCATATATACAAGTCACAATGTTCCTTGCCGCTTCTCTTGCCTCAGGCAGCCTGTCATTCAACAAATCTGCAGCCATTTGAACTAGCAAAACCAATCCAAACTCGTTCATTCCTTCCAGGCCCTGCAACATAAATTCCCACCAAGTAATATCATTCTCATCTTTACGAGCTAAAACCTGGCAATATCAACACAAAAGAAATAGCTTTATACAAGTTTTACCATCTTGGAGACAGAGTTAGAGATAGTTATGGCAGCTTTGGCCCTGACTCTAGGGTTGGAATGGCTAACATAAGGCCGGAGCTTATTTAGCAAAGGCAGAGGAGTCATGGATTTCACCATTGCATTCAGTGCTCTATCTGCTTCTTCACACACAAACCTTTTGTCTTGAGAAGCTTTCAGTAGTAGTTGCAACAGCTGCGCAACCGCATTAAAATCCAAACACATTATTTACAATTCTAAACAGAGCCCTCATGAACATAATAGAATTAAAATGCAAACGAAGGCAACAAATTTTGAATCGAAACAACAAAAGGCCCCCAGTCCTCACCAAGTTATCAAATGCATTATTAGTAGAGTCAAGTAACTGGTCACCAAAGACCTTGAAAATATCAGATGAAGCCATGATAGATGTCTTGCACAGAGCACTTCTTGGATTCTTCATAGCTTTCACCACCACTAACACTACTTTTTCCCTATACAAAACATATTCAGCCACAACCCCATGATCAGAACACTTGAGAAAACACTACTAATCATGTTGCCAAAAAGACTAGAAAAAAAAATACATACAAGATTGGGAACAAAAGCAACGAATGATAGAGTGCAAATCTCCTAGCATCATTCAATGACTCGCAAACCCTTGTCCAATCCTTTGAATCTAACTCTTCTACTAAACCCTGAAAATAAAGCAAAAAACACAAGAAAAACCCAAAGTTCCTGATACACACACAAACAAAAACCCTCAAAGACTAAAGTAGAATGGCATCTGCGTTTGGTCTAAAATGAAAGAAAAGATCCAAAAAAACACTTACATGGATCTTGGATTCAGGATCTGAAATGGGTTCAAGATTTCCAGCAGAGATATAATCAATGATCGGATCTGCAGGAGGCAATGATGCAGATGTCTTGTTTTCTTCATTTACACCCAATATGATAGCTTCTTGCGGCAGTGGAAGAGTGTTGTCAATGGGTTTCAGTGCCATTTTTGGACCAGGTATGACTGTGAAAGAGAAACTGATTTTTGCAACGAAGGAAGAAGGGGTTATTTATATATTTAAAAGTGAGCATGATGGCGAGTGAGACAAATAAAGAAAGAGAAAGGTAAAGATCATTTTATTTTTTTAATTAACCCGGTTGATTCAATATATTAATATTTTATTTTGATTTTGATTTTGATAAAAATCAAATACTTTGGTTTTGAAGTATTTTGATATTCTGTTTTTGGGTTATATTTATACACACACACTTAAATGTATTCATTTAAGAATTTTTTTTAGTTTAAATCAAAAAATATAATTCTAAAATTGTGCAATTTAAATTTCAAATATAAATAAATAAAATTAGAGTTAAACCGATATAACTAGATCAACTTAATAAATTCAAAAATAACATGAAATGAAAAATTGATGAAAATATAGTTTAACTATAAAAAATTAAGTTGGCATCTTAAAAAATATTAAAATATTAATATATTGAATTAAACCGGGTTAACTTCTTAAGTGCGTGACCTGAATTATAAAACCACGATAACTTAAATAAAATAAAATAAAATAATTTATAAAGTTCTATTCATAATAAATTGTTGATTAATAAAATTGAGAAAACATTATTCTAAAAAAGACATAATAAAAAGATTTTTCTGAACAAAATTATGAACTTATATAATATTACGAGAATGTCATGATCAATCTCGCAAGGTAGTTACATTCTCTGATTGCTATGAAAGTTTAACATAATATATAAAATTTCATTTTAATTTAGCAGGCAAATTAACATATATAATTGATATTGTAAAACTATTTATTATTTAAAAAAAAACACAACTTGGTTGAAACGAAACGGGTGGAATGAAACCAGAACGTTCTGGGTGAAATTTCCAGAACAGCTAAGATTATGAGCGGGATAAAATTTTCTCTGTTTTGTTTTGTTTTTTGAATTCGAACAAAACTCTCGGCCATTCCAGACAAAACAGAACAAAACCGACAACCTTGGTTTATCCAACTGCTTGAACATATACAAAAGTAATTTTAAAAGGATTGATTTTGGGGTCTTATAGCTAAAAATATTAAAATCTTGGCACTAGTCCACAAAGTTTTTGTTTTTTCTATTTGACTCTCAAACCTTTTTATATGATTTAGCCCTTATTGAAGACGAGTTGATTTTAATTTCTGATGAAATGAGAGGATTAAAAGAAAAGAGATCTAAATGAAAAGAATTAAAATAAAAGAGATCTAAATGAAAAGGATGCCAAACATGAGTGATGTTCTGCAAGGTTTTGAAAAAAACACACACTTTGGTCATCAAACTTAAAAAAATAATGTAAATTATATAATTTTGGAATCCCAATATTTTTCAAATTTATTTTTGTACAAAAACTATTTTTATTATTTTTTAATTAATATTATGTTTTTTTACCTTTAAATTTGTGAAAAACCTATCTAGACTTAGTTGATTTTTAGTTTTGATTTTCTCATGGTTTTTTGTTTTGTTAATACCATTAACAGATTTATTATGGTTCTTAAAGTATTTTAGGTCAAAAATAGGTTCAAAAACAACTTTTGGGTAAAATATTTAATACGTGATTTTTCAATTATCATAGTAGCTTAAATTCTTTTATTAAAAGAAAATAAAAGTGGACCAAGTGCAATAAAAAAATAAGGGCTCAATCACGCGAGTTAAGACATAATAGGTCAAGTGATAGGTCAAGTGGGTTAGCTTGGCTTGTGATACCCAACAACTCCTCACCTTTTTTTTCTATTTTTTTATTCACTTAAAGCTTTTTATATGTATTTGTTCAAAAAATATTTATATTTAGATTAACACCCTTTATATTTTTAGAGAGTCTCTTTTAAATAATGATTATATTTTTTTTGTTATGCTAGTAATTTCGAAGAGATTTTCTTATTCATTTATATTTTTTGCTTTCTTTTGTATAGATTAATTTTTTAAAAAATATATATTATCATATAGTATTTTTAATATGCATAAGTTTGCATAATATTTTTTTATTCAATTGAGTTAACGTGTTTTTCTATTTTTAATATGGTTTGATTGAATAAAATATATAATAATAAACAAAAAATAAAAAAATATATAATTAAGTAAATGTCCTGTTTTGCAAGATTATTTATTTTAATCTACAATAGTCTCTTGTTTTTCCAAGTTTTATTTTAATATACTATTAATAATCTTTATTTATTTATTTATTAGAACATATAATTTTGAATTATATTTTGATAATAATCAATATATTGAAAACACGCTTAGAGGATGGAAAAGGAGTACAAAATAGCAAGAGAAAAACAGAACCTAGCTAATAACTACACCAAAGTTTTCAAGAGGTGTAACGTGGTGGTAAAAGGTTTGTGATTTATATAGTAAATTTCGAGTTCGAGTTAGAGCATATACTCCTTATAAGAGTATAAACAACTAAAATTTTACTCATTTATCTAGATCAATAAAATATATTTACTAGAATATGATTTACTCACATCCAAAGAAGGAGCCCATATGCAATTTGTGCATGAGATGATTGCTTATATAACTACAATTCTGACATTTGGTTTCAATCATAGTTGTTCGTTTCATTTCATTCCGGCCGAAACGGTCGAAAGACACAAGACAATGTAGTTTTTATATTGTTTTTTATTCAGATATGTATCGGAAATTCAGATCAAATTTCCATCTAGAATGCACCAGGAATATTCTGGTTGTTCCGTGCACCTATAAATTCCCAATTGATAATTTTTCCCTAAACTGAAAACTAAAATCCATAACCCACAGCGAGCGACACCACCCAATTTATTATTCTCCACTTCTTCTTCCCCAAAGCTCTTCCCGCGATAACACCGCCTTCATACAAATGAGGAGCGATTGACCTTGTGGATTTTCATTTTATAGCCTTTAGCCACGAAACGGTGAGAGGCTGGAAACCTTTGAGTGAGTGCGGTGACAAAAATTATCTTTAGAGGAGAAAGTGAGCTAGACCTAAAAATGTTGCGACACGAACTGAGTCTCAACGAGTTGTTCACCTTAAGGGGAGCAAGTTGAGTAGACCCATAAGAGACTCGAGTTGGGAAAGTGTGTAAAGGGCATAGCCTCAAATTGAAAGACAACATCATTATAAAAGTCATTGTTATTGTTGTTTCTCCTAACGTTTTGAAGGAAGAACAGGATGGATGAAAGCGTGACATGGAGTGATATTGTGTGGATACAAGAGGAATAAATTGGAGTCCTCTATCTTTTGTTCTATTTAGTATTTACTTCTAAGGACAGTGCCTCAACATGGACAGTGCCTCAACATGGACTTTGATGGACTTGCATTTGCATACCCATTTTTCTTTTTTCTTTAAAAAGAGTAGAAATGATATACAAGGATGGGTGGTGATCATGATTTCTTATAGAGTGGATTTTTTTTAATAAATTAAAATGTAAAATTATTATTTGATTTGCAAATACTATTCAAAATGGTGAGAGCACACAAATATAACAATAAACAAAATAATTACTCACAACTACTAAATTCAGTGTGAATTGATTTCAATTAGTAATTTATTACATTTTTTATATTTGAAATCAATTAATAAATTATATATTTAAATTTAATTATATTGCTTGAGATACACATGGAAAGGAATTAAATTGACATGTAAATATTCTTAAGTAATTTTGCTTATAACTAAAAAAAACTTTTTTTTGTTTAAAGTATGTCTTGTATATTGGAGTGTATTTGAATTCATCCATTCTAAAAAGTGAAATAGGCTTGAGCATAAGAGATTAAATGATTTAGTATATGTTCGTTATACTCTAAGGATTCAACAAAGATAAAGTATCAATACTATTATGAATAATCAATTTTCATTAAATTGATATTGATTTTTTAATTTCTTTGATGTTTATTCTTTGTATGAATTTGAGCAAAACAAGAAATATTTTAGATCCCATTAGCCTTGATAACATTGACCTATTAAATGAATGGATTTGTGAAGAACTCAACCTTCTTGATAAAGATGATATCAATTGAGAGACTATTGAAGCACCTTTGACTACTTCAAATTTACAAGATGAAGAGACATGTTTTAACGAGAAGAATGAGCTTGGTGGAAATAATCAACTATTGAAATGTCTAGTTGATGACTTTCCTTACATACCACCACAAGATCAAGATCCTTATTTTAATATTAATGATGTAGAAAATATTTGATTTACATTTCTTTTTATTTGAGGACATTTTACTTTCATAATATTATGGATTTTTAAAGATGTTTCTAATTTTGAGATTATGTTTGATTGACTTTGTATTTGGATAACAAAATTTGAAGTTAAATTATCTTGAATTTGAATTTTGTCTATTAAATTAATATTTCATTTTTAAATATATATAATTAATTAATTAATTATGAATAGTACAACATCGAAATAGCGCGTTAAAATGCTCCGAAACCGAAATGCCCTGTACTAGTTGAAAAAACGAAACGTCAACTGAAACGAAACAGACAACTATTGTTTCAAGTTTCAACCACATAGTCAATATGTGAAGAATCAAGTCAAAAGTTGTGTCCAGCTTGAATTAAAGATTAATGTTATTTTAAGCCAACTATATATGTCATGTCCCCTGTGCAATTGCAGAATTTGATATCTATGCTTTTTTATTTGTATTTAACTTTTTTAAACTCTAAATATCTGCATATATATTTTTTAATATATTTAACATGTGATAAAATGTGGGTCACATAAGTAATTTAATCTAAAATAAGTTTTTATATCTTATTGGATGAAAATTCATCTAGATAAATCTAGTTGATATATAACCTACTCAACTTACTTGGATAAAACAATATTGTTTTGGATTCGAATCAACCTAAATTGACCCTCTCAACTTGTGATCTAAACTATAATTAATATCTTTAAAAGTTTATATTATTTGTAAAATATTATATATTAAAAAAACAATATAGATAGTAGAAAATCTTCCAATTCTATATAGTTTTTAAACCTTTACTATTAAATGTGTTTTTGATAATATGATGTAAATGTTTTTATTTTTTATTTAATTAAAAAATATTATCAAAATAATATTTTTTTTATATATTTTTACAACTTTTTTGAAATCATCAAAACCATAAAATATTTTGAAAAATCATTAATTTAATTTCTCTCAAGTATAAAACAATTTAAAAAGCAGAAACTACTAAATATTAAGTGGGTATTTGAAATTGTGGTCAAAAATATTTTTATAAGAAATATATCAAATTAAAATATATTATATTTTTAATATCAATACATTAAAATAATATAAACACATAAAAATTTCAAAAATGTTTAGTGAAACCCAAATTTCAAATGCACAATAATTTTAAAGCGCGTGAGCTGTGCATGAGTCCTGTGCCGGCGTTTCGATTTGTTAATTGTTTGTTTGGCGTTGCAATCCCACTGACTTATGGCCGAAATTTTAAATTTTTTTATTTTTTTCATTTTAAATGAATATATTTTTATGTGTTTTAAATTATTTTGGTGTGTTGATTTTAAAAATGATTTTTTTTAAAAAAACATTATTTTGATGTATTTCAGCATGATAAACACTTTAAAAAACTACCACAATCACACTCCTGTTCAGGCAAATCATACCATATGGTTCGTGCTATTAAAAAAAAGAGATCACACATTCAGGACCCAATGGGAATATGTCGCGTGGAGTTTAATAAATTTCTTTTGTTTTAATTTCCGTCCAGATATATACATTTGAGCAACGTAAAGGGAGAATTAAGAAGGCGACTTCTCATCTTTCCACTCCTCTTTTCTTCCACGAAAAAATATGGTGGAGGATAAATTTTGAAACAGGATAACATTTAATTCCATAAAGAATTTCAAATCTTTTACATTATAAGCTTACTTTGTCTTCATGATCTGAATGCATCACGAATTTCTTGGGCTACACATAATACTATCACGTCTCAAAAATTCTTACCAACGTGCAGAGCTTATTGTCATATGTAGAGTAATTCATGGTTGTCCCATTAAATTTTTCACTCAAATACAAAGTTGTTAATATCGTTCCGGTCGTCATTCCCATCGCTATTCCGGTTTTTCTATTGGAACGAAACATTCCGGTTTCGGAACGTTTCGGCGTCGTAGTGTTTTATATATATATATATAATTAAAATATTAATTTAACAAGCATAATCAAAATTCAAGATAAATTAACTTTAAATTATACAATATAAACACAAAGTCAAACAAACATAATCTCAAAATAAATTAAAATAAAGAGGATTTTAAGGCCAAAACGGTACCAAGATATTCTGGCCGGAATTTCTGGAACGAGATAAAATTAAAATCGAGACGAAAACGACGTCGTTTTATCTCGGTTTTTTCAAGGAAAAAGAATGTTCTGGCCATTCCGATCGGAACGGAACAAAATTGATAACTTTGGTAAAATATATTAAGGGTTTCTTATTCTAAATCAACACAAATCTTATCTTTACACTTGAGGGATCCCATTCATCTTCAAAAGTTGTTATAAAATTTAACAATGCTAAAATAGGCTTTGAACAAAATAAAATTTTTATATTGTTCATCGTTTCATTTAATTCTAACCAACTTTTTAACTATTCGAGGATAAGGTATTACCTTTTTTTTCCTTCTCTTACATTTCTTACTTTGAACCATAAGCATAATATTTTTTATAATATTGTTTACCTTAAATGTTGATTGGATTTATATCAGACCCATTTTATTTCTAAAGTTTGCAACTGATTTTTATCAAATATCCTTAATATTCTCTCCTCTAAGCATATTTTTACTTCTTTAATACTTTACTTTAATATTTTCTCTCAAAAATTAAATCTCTATCAAATGCTATACTACGGTGTCCAAGTCTCCTGAAGGGAGAAAAACACTTGAAATTTATCTTCAACAAATTAGACTCATTGCCCTTTAAGGTATATCTTGACCGGTCTCGGTTGATGACTCATAACTGGAGTTCTACAATCCTAAATAAGTGAAACCAATTTTCTTCAATAATAAACATCCAAAACTACAACTCCTAACTAGAAAAAAAAAAGTCTTAATATCCTCATCCTTTTACTTAGATTCTCCTCAAAAGTCAAAAGATTTTGTCCAAATTTGTTAACCCTTGTTTTTGCACACAAACACAACATCCATAGTTTAATTTTCTCTTTTCTTACATCGCAATTAATTAACACACATCAAAACAAAATTTCAAAATTTCCTCATTAATGGTAAGTCATCCTTATCTTCCTTAACATTTTATTTTTCTTTAATAATTCATTATAATTTCATTCTCATTTATTAAATTCTTTACAATGAAATATTTTCTCAAAATTTATCTAGGAACGCTAGCTTAAATCTTAACATAAATTCATTAATTCCCAATTGAATTCAAAATGGCTTGTAGAATCATGCTTATGACTCCTTATCAAGTAATAAATAGAATTTTGATCCTCAACAATTAGAGATTTTGTCCTTTTTTTTTTGTATTGAAGTCAACCACCTTTCCCTTTTTAATCCTCTAATTTCTTCACTTCTTCCTTGTTAACCTTCCATATCTAATGGTCTCTTTTCTACTAACCTTGCCCAAGCATTGCACAAACCTAATGAATTTTGATGATTTCATCTCAAATTGGTTTTTTTCTTCTAAAGTTGTTAGCCTTGATGCACAAAAAGGGTATTTATACCCTATGGTTTTTCTAGTTACACTTAGGCCCTATTTTTCCAACCTCCCTTGTTGCTACCCAAATTTTGACCTACTTATTTTTAGATTGTAGAAGAAAAAGAAAGAAATAGAAAAAAAAATCCAAAAATATCTTGTTATAGGGGCAAAATTGAATAAATTGAGAATTTAACAGTTAATGGATGGTCAAATCGCATAAATTGGAAATCAATGACCAAATTGAAAAAGGCGTGCAAGATGAGGGTTGGTTTCAGAATTTTGGCTAGAAAAACTATATAAATAGGAAGGTATCAATCACAAGTAAGATACATCCAAAACCCTAGACTAGAAAAAACCCTAGCATCTTTCCCCCCAAAAGGGGTTGCAACCGTCACGCCATTAGGGCTGCTACAGCCCCACCCTCTCATTTTCAGTTCCCATCTTTTCCCTTTCCTCTCCACCTCCCTGCCGGTGACCATGGCCATTTCTCAACAACCATTGACCGTCCAACCCTTTGCCCCCAACCCCACTCTTACAGTCACCTCTCCACTGCCTTTTGGCCGACCCCCACTCTTTTCTTTTCCATTTTTTATCTTTACGTTGGTAGCCACACAGATGCAACCCCATTTCACCATTCTCTTTTGCTTTTCAGCTTTTACTTTCCTTCTTCGACCAAGCGCTCTCTCTCTCCTTCCCCTTCGATTTTAACGTGGTCCTATTTTTCTACCCGATTTAACTAGTTTTGTTGTTTTGACCAACAAAATCATACGATTTTACAAGTCCACTCTCGATTTTAACAACAATGATTAGGATACTAGTTATACTGTAAATTAGTTATACTAGATTTGTGAGATCGTAAAATTAGACCGATCTGGTCCGATTTTATGATTTAGACCAATTTTTAAGATTATTTTCCGATTTTACCAGTTTTGTTGTTTTGACTAGCAAAATCATACGATTTTACAAGATCACTCGTGATTTTAACAACAATGATTATGATACTATTTATACTGTAAATTAGTTAACTGACTAATGCTAAGAAAAAATAAATATTCAGAAAATAAATTGATATATCATTTCAATTATTAGTTTTCATTTTCATATGTGGACAACATTTACTTGACACCAACGTTTTTTTTTCTTAATAAGTGCTTTTTTTAATTTAGTTTAATTACTTTATTTAGTTTACATGCATAATAAAGTAATCTATGGATAACCTAAACTCCTACCTTGAATTGTTTATTATAAAGACTTGAACTAGATCTTTCTCATAGGATCAATCCTTTATTTGTTTATTCTATCTCATTTGTTTAAGTTAGAATAATTAATTTATGTAATCATAGCAACAATATATAACAAGATCAAAACACAACATTCTTTAAATATTCTCAAGTCTAATATAACTTGCACCATCATCACTTGTGCTCTCTTCATATGAGATTCTTATGCGTTAGTTTTGTTTGTCTTATAACAAGCACCCCTAATCTTTTATCTCAACTTACGAGAACAATTTCATTTCATAATACAATGAACATAATATGTCATGCAGATCTCTACGGCTCCTGTAAATATAGAGTATTTAAGAGAGCATCATCAACCATGAACATTTTAGTAACAATACTTTGATGCAATAACTTATTCATAATTGTCTGTGCAAAATATTTTTATCTCATGATTTTTTTTTACTCTAGATTGAATAATATTAAATATTAAAGATAAATTAAGGTGTTTATTAATAATCATGTATCTATATAAATATAATAATATCATGAAAATTAACTATTACCACCTAAAAATTACTGACATAAAAGACAACCTAATTTGGATCAAAAGAGAAATATTTCTTCGTGTCTTAAATTTAAAGCAAGAAGAGGTCCAATAGCTTAGCTTTGTATAAAACACCATGTAAATGGAAATGAGGGAAGAGCAACAAAAACCACATCGCCAGAACAGTAGTAATCTTCTAATCATGTATTAAATAAATATACATTCATGAAGCTGAAGTTCTGATTAGTTAAACTTGCTGATCTTGTTTGACATAATATCTAGTTGGAACTAGATGTAATTTTGACAATAGAGTGAAACTGAACAGGTGGCAAACTGGACTGGCAAAAGCTTTGCCATTCCTCCTGCTTCTGTTCTTCATTTCCTGTATATGCTTCATATACAGAGATCACAATTCTCCTTGCCGCCTCTCTTGCCTCTGGCAGCCTATCATTCAACAGATCCGCTGCCACTTGAACCAAAGAAACCAAACCAAACTCATCCATTACTTCCAGCCCCTGAAATTCATCAACTAGTCAGTACCAATCAACAGACAGGCTAAAAAAACTAGCAATTTCAACTCTAACGATGCTACTTTTTCGAAGTTTTACCATCTTAGACACAAAGTTGGAGATGGATATAGCAGCTTTCGCCCTGATTCTAAGGTTGACATGGCTAACATATGGCTTGAGCTTATTAAGCAAAGGTAGAGGAGTCATGGATTTCACCATTGCATTCAAAGCCTTGTCAGCTTCTTCACACACAAACTTTTTGTCTTGAGAAGCTTTCAGCAGTAGCTGCAGTAGCTGTCCACCCGCAACACAAGCCAAAATCAGTAACTTAACAAACCCACATGAAAAGGTAATGAAAGCTAACTGTAATTCATTAAAACAACGGGTAGAAACATTGAAGAGAAGAAATAGCCCTCACCAAATTATCAAATGCGTCGCTAATAGAGTCCAGTAATTGGTCACCAAAGGCATAAAAAATATCAGATGAAGCCATAATCGAGGTCTTGATCAAAGCACTTCTTGGGTTCTTCATAGATTTTACCACCACTGACATTACCTTTTCCCTGCACAAAAATCGCACACATGTTTAGGATCAGCAATTATCAACACGTACCACATTAGCAGCCTAATGATATCATACTCAAGTTCAAAACACAGGCAACAATCACTTACAAGAATGGTAACAGGAGAGAGGAATGATACAGTGCAAAACGCCTAATATTGTCCAGTGACTCGCAAACATTAGTCCAATCCTTTGAATCTAACCTTTCAATTAAACCCTGAAATATGAAAATCCAAATGATAAGGAAAACGGGTTTGCTCTAAAAAACTGGAATTTAGCCCGAAATTGAATCTTTTTATGAAAAATCGGAAAACCAAAAAAAAACCTGGGAAATTTTATAAAAATAATCTGAGTTTTGCTCTAAGAAATTGAAATTTAACCAAAAACCGATTTTTTGTTATTATTATTATGAAAAAACAGAAATAAAAAAAGACCCACTCATAAGAAATAGAAAAGAGAGACGTACTTGGATCTTGGATTCGGGATCAGAAATGGGTTTAAGATTATCAGAAGAGATATAATCAATAGGGGAGTTAGATGGGGGCAAAGGAGCCTTGTTTTCATCATTTACACCAACCTCGGATTGCTTTTGAAGTGGAACAGAAACTACTTGCAAATGTTTTTTGGGTCTTTCTGGTGCTACCGGAAGTGCATTATCAACAATGGGTCTCAGTGCCATTTTTTAAAAAGAAAGAGCAAAATAAATGAGGAAGAAGAGATAAATTTCATTGATTCATAGGGCATAAGGATTATTTATCTGTGAGATTGGAAATGAAATAGAGGAGCATTTGTGTGCATCTCTCCTTTTCAGTTCTTTTCAAAATTTTAAATTTTTTAGGCAAACTTGAAAAGAGACGTTGAACTTTATTTTTGTAACGGTCATATTTTCAGCAGTGGGATAGGATTCTCTACGATTGGTGAATGTTTTGTTTGACCGAAGAATCTTACCGTTGCAGAACGGTTAACGATTTGAAAATTGGAGCAATTGATAAAGAACAAACAATGGATTTGTAATTTTGTTCGGGAGGTGCTACTATCGTTATAAAACCAATGATCTGTAAAGCATGATTATTTTTCATGATTGTTTTGGATGCTACTAAATTGAAAATATCTACTTTCCTAGGTAAAAACAATGATATCAAAGCATATTTAGAGTGCGAGAAAAACTTGGGTTAGATTTTTGATTGCCACAATTATTCGAAGGAAAAGAAGGTGAAATTGCGAGTCATTGAATTCTTGAAGTAAACACTGATTTGTTGGGATCAGAATATGATTACTAAGAGGAGTGGAGACAGGTTAATAGCATTATGGGAGGAGATGAAAGTGTTGATGAGAAGGTGATTTGTGCCTAACTATTATTATAAAGATTTGTATTTAAAAATTTAGGGGTTGAATCAAGGTTCTATGTTTGTGGATGAGTATTTCAAAGAGATGTAGATTGCAATGATGTAGGCCAATGTAAATGAGGATAAGGAATCTACAATGACTAGATTTTTTAATGGGTTGAATAAAAACATTTCAAATTATAGAATTACATCATTATATGGAATTAGAGGACATTATGCATATGACAACAAAGGTGGAGAGGCAAATAAAGAGAAGGGGCAATACACATTTTCATACCAATTCAATTTCATTTTCCTCAACATGAAGGCCAAATCTGAAGAGAGAGGAGGTTGTCCAACCAAAGCCTTATATGCATGCAAGGGGCAAACCACTTAAGGCTAAAAAGATGTTCGTAAAAACGGGAAAGGTGAATTTGAATCTCAAACTACTCGTGAGAGGGATATTAAATATTTGAAGAGTTTAGAGAAGGGCACACTGCATTTTAGTGTCAAAACCGAAGAATTATGGTTACAAGAAACAATAGAGAGATTGATATAGAAGTGACAACAAATTTAAAAGTGATAAGATACCATATTTGGAGGATAGTAGTGATGAGGAGATTGCATATCATGTCGAAGGGGAGACCTCGGTTATAAGGTATACACTGAATATGCAAAAAAAGAAGATGATGTAGAACAACAACGAGAAAACATATTTCACACTCAATGTCACATACAAAATAAGGTGTGTAGCATGATAATAATTGTTGGTAGTTGTGCTAATATAGCTAGGGATACTCTTGTGATGAAATTGAATATGGTTTGCATTGAAACATTCTAAGCCTTATAGAGTGCAATTGTTGAATGGATGTGATGAACTAAAGGTTACTAAGCAAGTATCGATTTTGGAAAGTATTATGATGAGGTTATATGTGATGTAGTCTCAATGCATGCTAGTCACTTGCTATTGGGGCGTCCAGAGCAGTTCGATCAAAAGGCTGAAACTTAAACTTTCTATTTAAAATTCATATTTTGTGTTTTACAATTAATAAACATAAATTAGGCTTAGATACTTAGGGATTTGGGTCTAATTGTAAGTGGGCTTTATATAAGTCCATATCTTTGGGTATTTTAGGGGTTAACTTAGGTTAAAAACACACATGTTACCTAAGTTTTATATTAGGGTTTTTTTTATGCTTAATGACATTGATATTACAACAACAACTTTATATGTTTATGAGGTGATAATTCTCTCTTTAAATGACTAAAAATGACTTATCAAGGTTCAATTGACTTCGTGGCGTCAATCCATACTTCTTGTTTGTGAATTGCTATTTGCTGAGTGGGGTTTGAATAATAGTGTTAGTGTCTAGGTACACGTTATCTTTGGATCACACTCTTATCAAACTTGATTTACTTGGTTTTCTGAAAATTGGTGTCGTTTCGTGTAAGTTAGTTAAGCACGTGATCAAGAGAATTGAATTAAAAGTAATTGCTACCATCATATCAAGTGGACTCAAAGTTGATCTTGTCAACCTAGTTAACCTAGCAAGTCAACCTATAACTTTTAATAGAGTTATTTGATCAGGCTCTCCCGAGTCACATGTTTAGTGAGGTGACCCAAGTTGATTCTGCTTATTTTTTTATTTAAATGTTTTTTTAATCAATTTCAACCTCCAACAACTCAATCTTTTTTTAAATAATATTTCAATATTAGGTTGTTTGGAAATTAAGCTTCATTATTTTTGTATGAAGTTATCTCGGTTAAATTAAGTTGTTTTTGTTTTTTTATAAAATTGATATTTATTTTTAATTTTATCCTTTAGTATTAGGTTGGTTGAGAATAAAGCTTTATTTTATCTATCTTTGTTTTCAATAGGCTTATCGTGATCTTATAATTTGGGTTATAAGTTTAGCATTTTAACTTGATTGACTCATATAGTTCATCTATTTTTTTGTTTTTTTAATCTTATCCATTAACATTGAGTTAATTAGGAATTGACCTTCATAACTAATTTTGACTTGTTTTCTATAAAGTTATCATAGTTTTATGAATCAGATTATAAATTTAATAGGTTAATCTAGATTCAATATATCAATGTCTTAATATTTAAAAAACATTGTTTATCAATATTTTAAAAAGACATTAAGTAGTATGCATAATATTTTAGAAAATACTTAAATATTTTTATATATAAAAATATGATTGATCCTTGTTTCTAGACATAATCATGTATGATGTAATTTGTAGACATCAAATGTTTAACTTCGACATCTAGTACCTGTTTCATTTGGGTTTGATCTGTTTATCATCATATTTTAGAATTTGGTCATTGATTCAAATTTGGAAAACTTGAGTCAGAGAATAAGGCTACCAATATAAAGCCTTTTCTCATCTTAAGTTGAATGATTATCCTTGGTTAGTTCCCATCCCTATAAAACCATTCAATTTGGATTATGCTTGAAGAAGTAAGTTTCAAATTAATATTTTTAGTATTTTTCTACTGGAAAAAGAAAAAAATATTTATTTTAATATATGTTTAAGTGAAAAACATTCTGAAGTATATCTTGTATCACAATACCAAACACAATCGAATATGCAGTTATCACCACAAGATATTACATTCAATAGCACGAACACCATCATTCTCTCGGTGGTGTAACTAGTAAATATGTTGTTGATTCTCTCAAGGTGAGGGAAATAGACTCTTTAAGTCAATAAGAGTGAACATTAAGGATGTATTGATAGGATTTGAACGTTTGATATAGAAGAATAGATGTGAAACATGTATTGGAGTTGTGGAAAAAAAACTTATCATATTTTATAACTGACAATGGGAGGACCAAGTTTGTTTACACTCGTAAAAAATGTTGAGTAGTGTAAACTAGGAACAAAAAGACAATAACACTCTTTTCGGTCAAAAAATAATGTTGGAAAATATCACACTATATAAACATTCTCTTTTACTCCTCCAAAGGAGGAGCTGCAAAAGAATGAGGGAATGAATTGTCGATAGTAATATATTGCTATTTCATCATTGGCTTTTTATTTATTCTGTGATATGTTATATTACTCACCTTTGCTTACCGCTTGATCGTTTCGATTTGAAATATCTTAATCCATTTCATATATCCCTAAAAATATTTTAAGAAAATAATTATGTGAAGATCAATCATGATCATCATAGGTGTTAACTGTATTACACTGTTGGATTTTAATCCATTTGAATTAGCCGTTTGATACAAATAGTCATATTACACTGTTGGATCTTTCAAAATTTAGGATATGTTGGTCATATTAATGATACCTACATTTTGATTGGTGGAGATCTGCATCAAAGACTTCGACAAGAAATTGTTCATTGGTGAACAACATACTATCAAGTTGTCGGTCTATTTAGTTTGATTTTTGATCTATTAAGATCTATCCATTAACATTCTCAGATATTTGGATATGTGTTGCATGATATAATTATGGTTAACTTAACCATTACAATTTGATTATTAACTATTGGTTAGGATATACTTTAACCTTTATAAAGCTTATGTTGTCTAATCCATGTATTGGGGTTTATTTACCTCACTTAATTATGAGTTATGTAATATCATAAATGACCTAAAAATGGAAGGAATTGAGTGTATTTTGCTTGACAAATTTATTATTCAATGTTTAGTTAAAATTTAAGATATGAAAATGACTGAATTTAAGATAAGCTCCTCCATGAAAGTTTTATATAGAAGTGTTAGCTTTGAAATGAAACTAGATTGCATTGATTTGGAGTTGTATTACTCCATATATGCACAACAATTCAAGAATAGGTTACGTTGTGTGTTACTGGACAAAATTGTTTTTCAATGTTAATCTGAACTTTCAGATTTGAAAGTAAATTAATTGTAAATAAGCTACTTCATAGAAGTTATGTTTTAAATCAGACTAGAATCATTCATTTTGGAGTTCTCTAACTCCAAATATAATATAAAATTCAAGAAGAGTATGAAGGAGTACGTTATTGGAATTATTTTGTAAATTTCAAAATGTGAGGTTTAGGGAACCTTAAGGCTGAAATTGAGTTTTCTTACCTCTAAAAAAGTGATAAAAAGGCTTATGGAAGGAATAATTAAATATTTTAGTATGGCTTACTTTCATATTAGCTAAAGAACATGAAGAATATAAGTATTTAAGCGCTAAAAAAATGTACAGATAGACTTAAATGTATGAATCATAAAGAAATAATGAGTAATAACTTGAAATGAAATGATAGTCTTGATTTGAATTGAGAGTATAAACAATGAACTTTCCTTTGATATAGGGGACATCTCAAAAGGAAGATATCAGTAGAAGGTTACTTCCCGTGTATAATTTTCAGGTAGGCACTCAATACCTTGTAGAAAATTTCTTCTAAATATTTTATGTATTTTTGAATGTGAATTTATTGATTGTAAATATAAATTTGATATTTGAAGGTGTAATTAGAAAAGAGAAAAACATGTATGGTGGAGGATTAATCAATATTCATTGAAGAATTATCAAAATATTTGCAATTCTGGAAGGTTGAACTAAACTATTGATTTTCAGAAATAATAATGAAAATTTCAATATTACTAGTAACGAGTAGAAACCCCAAGCATGGATTTTAATTGAGTTTTGATGTAGAGATCATGATATGGATGTATTTAGAAAGTGTTGCAATAAGTCAAATATCATTGCATTCAAAATATCAGGATGTTACAAGTATTATTGAGAATCAAAATATTGGATTCAAAATCTAGAATTTTACAAAACATTTTGCACACAGTTCTAAATATGGTTATATAAGTCATTTCAAATTCAATTTTGAACTGACGCCTTAGTGTTGGATCTTAATTATGGTTCTTACACTTGAATTTAGGGAAATGTATTAATTATTAAAATTAAGTTAATTCATGTGTTGTATATCATTCAGGGTATAAAATCAGGATGATTCATCAAAGAAAATCTATGGGTAATTGAGTTAGGAGTGGCTAGCTATATGAAGAGCAAAAAGGAAAAAAAAGGAAATTCTATTTTTCCTTATGGAATCTCTTATAATAAATTTTTTAGTATTAAAGGAATAAGGGAACTCTTGGGTTGGTTGGTTGGCTGGCATGCAAAGACTTGAAGACCTCGTCAATGCTATGAGTTTGAAGCTCTGGTGGCGGTTTCGTATCGTCAATAACCTCTGGTCAAATTTTATGAACTGTAAATATGGTTATAATAGTGCTTCCTTTTTAGGTGGTGCGAGCATCCATGCTTCTTCTATTTGGAAAAGACTATCTAAGGTCGGTCATGCATGCAAAGATCTTATACGTTGGAAGGTTGGTTGTGGTAAGATTATTTTTTGGTATGATATTTGTGTAGATGATTCTGCTTTATCAAGGTATAGTCCTCCAATTGGAGAGTCCCATCTCCCTGTTTCCTTTTATTGGAGGAACAATGTGTGGTATCTAGATCAGGTGAGGTTTAAAATTCCAAATCATATTATAGATGCTTTATATCTCATTGATGTTTGCAGTACCAGAGTTGACCATCCTCTTTGGTCGCTCACTGCACATGGTGGTTTTACTATGTATAGTGCTTGGAATAGGGTGCGCCAAGTCTCGGTTTGTTAGTTAATTTTTTCAAAAATTTGGCATGCTTTTATTCCTTTAAAGATATCATTTTTATATGGAGGTTGCTTAATAATTTTGTTCCAGTTGATACCAAGATTTAGAGTAAGGGTATTTGCATGGTCTTTAAATGCTATGGTTGTAATGATATTGAATACTTGGAGCACTTATTTTTGTTCTGTCCTAGTGTGTCTCCTGTTTAGAATTTTTTTGTTGCGATGTTCTCTGTTAGTTTGCCTGTTGATGGCTCGATTAAGCATGAGCTTTCTGCATGGTTTTTCTTGGGTGATTATGTTTCTGCGGGTCATATTAGAATTATTCTTCCGCTATTTGTTTTATGGTTTATTTGGCTTGAGAGAAACGATACCAAGCATAGGAACATGAGTTTCTATCCCGATAGGATTCGTTGGAAATGTCGGGGGAAGATATTCTAACTTTTCCAAGCGAGGCTTCTGAAGAGGAGGAACAGGAAAGGTGATATGAAATCAGGCTCTGTTTTTGGGTGTCATTATGTTTTAGAACAAGTGAATTCCTCTAAAATGGTTCGATGGATTAAACTAAATGAGCATTGTTTTAAGCTTAATGTGGATGGGAGATTTCAAGGGAACAATGATGTGGCTGGTGGTGGGGGTATTCTCTGCGACTGGCACAACAATGTTTTCTTCTTTTTCTTCCTTCCGTTAAAAGTCAAATCCGCCTTATATGCTTAAATTCTAACTTTATATCATGGCCTGAATATTTGCAAAGATAGAGGTATTGGTAGAGTGTGGATTGAAATGGATGCTCTTTCGGTTATTAATCTTGTTCAAAATCGTTGTATTGAGTCTTGGGATGTATGTTATAGTCTGCAAGGTATTTATGATTGTCTTAATTCTTTTCAATTATATTTATCTCATATCTACAGGGAAGGTAATCAAGTAGCATATCATCTTGCTGCTTTAGGGTCTAAGGCTGCTAACTTGCACATTGAATCCTCTCTTGATTCTTTTCCTTTTTTAAGAGGGTTGATTAGAAGTGATAAATTAAATCTACCTTATTTCCATCACGCTTTTATTTAGTTTTCTTTTCTGGTGAATTTTACTTTTTCTCTAGACTCCTGTGGATATAGGATGCTTTGGTTTACTGGGAGTTGTGGCGGCTTGTGATCAATTGAAGCTAATGTATTTCTTTTTTCTTTGGAGGTTTAGTTTGCCCCCCTCCAAATTGTTGATTGTTTCTAGGGTTTTGTATGGAAATGGGGTTTGTCCATCTCTTAGTATGCTTTGGAGGTTTGGTTTGCCTCCCCTCCAATTTTGTAAGTTTCTTTATTTTATAATAATAAATTCATCTAGGATTCCATCCCTGTTATTATAAAAAAGGAACTCTTTGTTCCTTAAGGCCATGCCTACGACCAATCATGCATAAATAAGGAATTATGTTTTATTTTATATATTTAACTTGATTATGTGTGTGTTCAACTGTGTCGAAAAGAGAAAAAAAATACATTTTGAAATCAAGGATTAGATTTAGGAGAATAATGTTTAGAAGGTTAGTAAAATCGATAATATTTTTTTTTATTTTGATGTTAAGAGGGAAAATAGAAATAAATAGAGTAAATTGGCTCTTAAAAGATATTTTTTGACAATCTTATATGGTTGCAATATGACTAGGGTTGAGATAAAAGAAGGAGGGTTTAATTGTGCATGTGGTGTATAAATAACAAGGTTGACAAATTTGAATAGATTTGCCTCTTGACTTTTAGAGAGAATTCGAATTAGAGGATGAGGGAATTAGGATCAGAGTTCTTCATATGAATTGTAGTTTTATATGTTGAATAACTAAGGAAAGTGTACTTACTCAATTAGGAGCTATACAACTTAATTTATAAGTCACCTACCTAGACTAAGTCATGACAGACCCTATAGGGAGTATGTCTAATTTGTTGATGAGTAATTTTGATTGTCTTAGGGGCATAATTGGGCTTAAATACCTTAAAACACTTGTATAATAGTGTCTTAATTTTCTGAAGAGTCTAACCTCACTTGAAATAGAGTCCAACAACTTTTATTTCAATCTCCCATATACTAGTAGATCCCAAGTTTTAGACATATATCATAACTTTTATTTCAATCTTGACCCAATCATCCTGGGTCACAAAACCAAAAATATCATCCTCATCACAACTACAATAAATAAACCATATGTTTAACAACAATCAACAATTTGCACCATATTTAATATAAATCCAGTCACAATTAATATAATACAACAAAACTAGTTATTTTTCTTACATTCCATTTTTTTTTCAAAAATAGTGATAATACATGCCGATGTAATTCAAGGATTAAGGCAACTATGCACCTAAGGGGGGAATTAGGTGTAAATACAATAAATAATGCAATTTTAAAATTAATTACTGTAAAGTAAAGAGATAAGAGAGAGATTGCTAACTCGGATTTTAACGTGGTTCGGCAAGCCTACATCCACGACTCAAGTACCAACCCGTACTTGAGTATTGTACTCTCTTACTAGTCCAAGTAACAAGATTACAATTCCCGCTTGATGAATCCACACCAAGACTTTTACACCACTTGAAGATATGCCCTCTTCAAGATTTTCCTTTTCCCACTTGAAGATGTACCCTCTTCAAGATTTTTCCTTGGTGATGTTCCCTCACCAATATCAAGAGTTTTATACTCAACTCTCAAGAGTTTTACAATGATTGT
Organism: Salix exigua; assembly: GCA_032356905.1. NCBI lineage: Eukaryota > Viridiplantae > Streptophyta > Magnoliopsida > Malpighiales > Salicaceae > Salix > Salix exigua. The sequence goes on along the minus strand of CM063595.1, from coordinate 12,376,312 downwards.
TTTTGTAAAACAACAATACACTCTTAATAGTGTGGATATTACAAATGAAGATCTATGATCTCTTTATCTCACTTAATAGCACTTAGAATATTTGAAGGTGTTTAAGTATAGTGAGAATGAGAAATACTTTTTGTGTTAGGATATGAAGATTTAAACACAAATATGAGTATTAATGAGGATTGATGATATGAAGGTGTTTATGCACTACTAATTGCTTCACTATATGATATAGAAGTTGTGTCATCGTAATTTTGCAATTAAGAGGCCTATTTATAAGTTTCAAAAAGAAATTAGCCGTTTCTAGCCGTTTTAGTGCAATTGTCATATCAAGCGGTCGACCGGTTCACAACGGATAAATCAAGTGGTCGACCGGTTCAGTTCAAAAGGCAATTTGTCTTCCAAGCGGTCGACCGGTTCAGTTCAAAAGGCAATTTGTCTTCAAGCGGTCGACCGGTTCAGCTCGAAAGGCAATTTGTCTTCAAGCGGTCGACCGGTTCATCTTGAAAGGCAATTTGTCTTCAAGCGGTCGACCGGTTCACTTGGTAACCCAAGCGGTTGACCGGTTCATGCAGAGCTCTATTTTGACAAATTATCTTTTCTGAATTTCTTGAACCGATTGATTATGACTTAATCCTATAATCATCAAACCTTTTTAATACATGCAATGTGAAGTGTGTGAGTTCATTTTAATTTGTGCTATCAAGTTAGAAATTGAGATTTACATAAAGCACTAAAATGAACACTTATTCTAAGTCTCCACTTGCTTGCATCTTGGACTTCCTAGAGTGATTTCTTCGTGTACTCCATTATGCTTGTTGATGTATTCTTTGTATAATACTTGTTTATAACTTAATCTCATTCAAGCATATTATTAGTCCATTTTCTTTTTATTGTTATCATCAAAATATATAAAGCATACAATTATGACATTATATGTCAACAACCGATACACCAATATTTAATTTATACAAAATACTATTGGATATAAAAAAGCTAAGAAACTATAACTTTACTCCTGCCTCGAAGATGATGGATCTGAAACCGAAATACAAGATAATTCTATAAAAAAAAATTGAAAAAAAATAGCATTAAAGTTATTAAACTCACGTTATGCAATCATACATAATTATAATAATCATTATGCGTTGATTTTATTTTATATTTATTTGGAATATCAACATACATAAATATGTATTATACATTACACCATAATCCCTTTATCCGAGATTCTAATAAACACTCGATGTATATTAGCCTATGCATAGGGATCCCCATCCGTACAATCCTGGCATGCATTGAATGGATGTCAGTCATTCATGATGATCCCTTTATCTAGGATCTTAACATAAACTAAAATATATGATAGCCATTTTTGGTGATCCCTTTATCCAAGATCGTAGCATACACTAAATGTATGCTAGCCACCACCATGTTTTGTTCATGATTTTTCAAACTTCCCTGGCACACATGTCTTAAATATTCTTATTGATGAAATCATATATTTTCAAACTTTCACCAAGCTTTAAGCATAATTCACATATTTTCATTATGAAAATTAAATCAGAAAAGTAAGCACGAATCACCTATCTATTGTGATGCCCTGTTAGTGGTCCCTTGTTACTATTGTGATGCCCTGTTAGTGGTCCCTTGTTACTGTAGTAGCACCACATTCATGGTCCCTACTATAATTACAAGAAATTCTCATAAATCATTTTCAACCACCAACAGACTTCCTAATAGCCACATCAAAACAATCCAATATGCCTTTAAATTTGTTATTCTTTCATTTTTATTTTTTATAACTTTTATCATTCAAAATATCATTATGAACACCTATTTTTGAACATAGCTTATATATTTTTCTTTAATGCGTCTAACTTCATCGCTTCGCGACTTCCCACTTGTTTTTTTCATCTCAAAGCTGGTAGATTTTTCACTATAATAGGACTTATAAAACTCCATTTTGTACAAAATTGATTTTGTTGGAAAGCTAACATACAAGGTTACAACTCTTATAAAGAGAGAAAAACCCAGTTTTGCCGCCAATATTCATGAAATGCATCACAAATGTGATAGACATGTTTTTGTAGAGTTTGCCCTGCATAGTAATCACGTTTAGTGAACTTTAACTAGAGTTATGAAATTACAAATTAAATGACACTAGTTCCTTGGATGATACACATCCAAAACTGCAACTCTTAAAAGGAAATTGATCCTAAATTCCTTGTTCCACTCAAATTCTCTCAAAAAGTCAAGCGATAAATCTGTCGAGTTGCTAACTTTTACATCATATACATTTGCCCCTACAAAAACAAGACCTCCCTAATTCTTTTCATGCTCAATCATTCATTACAGAAACATTCACATCAAACACAACATGTACAATAATTATTTTGCAAAACACATAATCTTTCCATTTCATCAATTACACACAAGTCCACATTTCCTCCAAAAAATTCCAAGAAACCTAACCAAAATCTCATAAAGAAATCATGCAATTTAAAGTCATGAATATTTTATATGCATATAAGAAACACCATAGCAAGGAAGATTTAATATACTAATAGCTTGTGAAATCACAATATTCTCTCTTTTTTCTTTGCCCAATACTCCTTTTTATCCTTTAATTTCTTCTTCCAATAATTCTTTATCTTTAAATCCTTATGTTTGAATGTGTTTTGGTAACACTTAATCTCACTTTCACTTTGAAATTCTTCTTCAATTGGATAAAAAAAATAAAAATAAAAACTCTCTCCCTTTCTTCATCTTTTTTTTGCTAGACATAAGAGAAAAAGGAGGGTATATATACCCCTAAATTTATCTTATTGCACTTACGTCTCTGTTTCTTTTAAATATTTTCTTTTTACCCCACATCTTCTCTTCTTAAATAAAATAGGTTAAGGGGGTGAAATATATGTGTATATATATATATATATACACATAAAATATATGTGTATATATATATATATACACACACATATATTTCACCCCCTTAACCTATTTTATTTTTCTTTTAATTCATTCCCTTAATATAAAACTAACCCTAAATTTCGAGTTAAAAATTATGATATCTCAACTATCTCATCTGGATGTTATATCCAAAATTTCTGAATTTTCATTTTATTAAAAACCATTTCATGAATTCTTCCATTTTTATTTTTTTTAATTTTTATTTAGTTTATAATTTACACCTATATTTATTTCCTAGTTTACAATAATGATAACAATGTTCAGACAAAAAATGATGATATTAATATGTTAAATGAGAAAAACATAATATATATAAAATGGGAATAGTTAAAAGAAATACATATGATCTAGGTTGCTAGTGTCATGAGCCTTACAGGTCAACTAAGTTTGACTCAAGTTTTTTTTAATTGATATTTTTTCAAAAATTTCATCATTAGATATTTGACTTGACAATTTTTTTTTTGAGTTATTCTAATTTTATGATCTGATTTTAGCAAGTAGACCTAGTATGAGTTGAATTTTTTTATTCATCTTTAAAATCTAACCTTTAAACATTAAACATATTAAAAATTATGCTTTATATTTTTTTAAACTTTCTATAGGGTTATCACAGGTTTATGACATGTGTCATTGGTTAACCTGTTGTTTTTGTCATTTTTTTTGTTATTTATTATTAAATATTGGGTTGATTGTTAATTATTATTCATAATTTATTTTATTTTACTTTCTATAAGGTTATTATGTCCTCATGACTTAGCTTAGAGGTTTGGTTAAATGGTTTTTTGGTGTTCTTTTTTTCTTCTCAATTTCAGATTTCAATACTAAGTTGATTAAGAATTGAGATTTATAGTTTGTTTCAATTTTTTTTCTATGTGGTTATCTTAGTCTTATGGCTTAGGTTGGACAGGTTAACACGGGTTGACTTGACTTATTTTTTATAAATTTTATTTTCAATTTCATTTTTTGATATTGATTTTATTTTAGAATTAAGGTTATTATTTTTATTTTTATTATTATTATTATTATTAATAATATTATTATATCTGTTTTGAGTAAGGTTTTTAGGGTCTCATGACTTAGGTTGAAGATTTGACAAATTAAAGGTAAATAAGTTCAATATATTGTTTTCATAATATCTAAAAACAAGCTATTTTTTTTACCTTTTTTAGTCAAATTATTTTTTTACTAATCATTTAGGTTGAATTTAAATTAAAAATTCAATTCAATTATATCAAATACAATTTTATCTCTAGCAAACATATTAACAACCCTGAAATTTGTTATAAGACAATTATCTAATTATAAAACAAACTAAAAGAGATTAGAAAAATACTGTGCATTGTGAGATAAAACAATTGTAGATTGTAATAGTGTGTTTATGATTTGGTTTGATTTTTAGGTCAGTCGGATTAGTCGATTCATTGGTTTATTGATTTTTTTATATTTATTTGCACAGTAAAATAATCATTTTATCCCTAAAAAAAAGACAAAAGACCCGTTGTTATCGGGAGGGGTTCCATGAGAATTTCATATTTTTTTAAAATAGAAAAATACTAATCAACCCCTTATATAAGACAAAAAACAATTCTGGAGGGGAGAGGTGCCACAATAATTTCCCATTTTCTAAAAATAGCTCAATACTAATCTTCCCCCCAATAAAAAAAAATTAAAGATTTTGAAGCAGAGGTGTTTCGGTAATTGATTACCTTTTTTTATTATTATCTGCTTAATACTATGTGCGCATGTACCACGTGCGACCAACGGTGTTCGTCCTCACGCCCGTTTTGGGTGGCGAATGCGGTTGATTCCAGTGTTGCAAAATGACCATCTGGTGTCTCACCTGATGCTCCACAGTTTAATCTTCCGCATGATGGGGAGTGTCATCTCCCAAGGTGGCCAAAATCTGGACAGTGGTTGGTTGAAAGTGTTTTTCTTTTGTCTCTCACTTGCATGCTGAAAGTACATGGCAAGCTCCCATTTTTTTTTTATAGTTTTCATTACAGTCTCCGATCTTTTAATTATTTTGCATGGTCATGATTTTTATTATATATATTTTTTGATTTATTTCAATTGAGTTATATATTTATGTTTCAATTCGATCCTCATTGTTTTAATTTTTGGATTGATTTTAAATCCCTTAATATAATCGGTACAAAAGTTTTGATTTTTTCAATTTTGTCCTTTTAATGAAATTGATAATATATTTGGTTTTTATTTTGTCCTTGATACTTTTAATTTTTTTTATATTAAATTTTTTTTTATATATATATATATTTCTGAAATAGTCTCTTTTTTATCCATGTTTATATATGTGTGCTCTTAGCTTTAGATTTTAATTTTTATTATTTTCTTATTTATTGAGGTGATATTTTTTTTTGAAAGATTTAGTTCGTAAATTTTAGTTTGTGTTTGTAATAATTTGAAAATAGATATTTTTGTTTTTCCTCTCTTTGTTTTTTATTTTAATGTTTTATTAGTTTTTATTATTATTTTCAAGTCAAATGATTTTTTCTCAGCTAATTTTTGTTTTATTTTTTTATTTGCTCTTTTGTTAAAGTTTTTAGGTTTTTTTAATCTTTGATTTAATTTTTTTTTCATTATGAATGGAACAACAACAACAGCAATTTTTGTTTTTTTTTCTTACTTACTTTTTTTTTTTAATTTTATTGAGTTTTTTTTCAAGGTAATTTAATAATTTTAATTATTTTGATAATAATAATAATAATAATAGTGATAATTTTAGTTATTAACACTTAGATATTGCTGTTGTTTATAAATTTTATTATATCAAATTATATATATATATATATATATAAATATGAAATTTAATTGGAAACTAACAAATAATATTCATTACTACTTGCAGGCAATTTACATAGTGTTTTTGTAGAAAAGGAAAGGAAGAAAATCGAGGTTTAAAATAGGAGACCTGTCGTTTAATTATATCGTCATACCAGAAAATCAAAGGTCCCCTTTAGTGCCGCGAAACAAAAACAAAAGCCACCATCTTCACAATCGCCCCATCAACATTTTTCAAAAAGATCCAAGCTTTCTTCTTCTTCTTTTTCAAAATTCCAAATCCCCCTATTCAATTCATCTCTCGCTCTTTTTATCTCTCCAAACCCTAATAATTGGCAAGAATGCTTATTTTGTAGATGGGTTTTGGATTTATAGGGTTTTTGATTTCAAAATGGGTGCTTTAACAAGTAGTGGTAACCACAAAAGAGATCACCCATGTAATTATAACCCTTATACAAATCCTCCAGATTTTCGTATTTCTAAAAAACCCAGATTCTCTACCATGCATCAAACCCATAAATTCAACAACCAAACCCTAGGTCCTGTTAACTGTGTTGCCTCTAGAATCTCTAGGTACCCAGAAACAGCTACGAAGTTTCGCCGAGAAGTTCATGCCCCTTGTAGTTTTCAGAAATTTACCTTGTCCAGGGTTAAAAGTGGTGGTTTTAGCGAGGAGAAAAAAATTGGTCGTGAAGGTGATGTAATGGGGAATTTCTTGAGTAGAAAGTTGGATTATGCAAAACAAAGCGTGTTTGGTGCGATTAGGTATTTGGTCAAAGAGAAAGATGTGATTGATGTTGATGATGAGAGTGAGAAGATTGAGAAAGGAATTGTGTCTGAGGATTCTAGTATTATTGAAGAGGTTGAGGTTATCGAAGAGGATATAAGAGAGGGAGAGTCTGCAGTTTTGGACCGGATGTTGCGAAATGGGGTTGTGGGCAGTGAGAATGATGGTGATGTCAAAATTTTGGAGGAGAGATCAGTGGTTACTATTGATGGGAATTTAGGTGTGGAGAATGCTGGGAAGATGTTGGGTTCGTTGGCATTGAATAATGAAATTGGGGTTTTGACTGTCGAGACTTACAAGAAGTTGTTGGAGGATACAGAGAAGAGGAACGGGAGGTTGAGATCATTAGAATTTGAGATTGAGTACAATGAGAAAAGGTGGGATTCATTTAAGGCCTTGCGACCTGTGAAGAAGGAACCTGTGGAGGTGAGTTGTCCTCGTTGTTTTATTGAACTTGAGTTTTAGGTCCTCATACATTGTTTTGTTAGGAAGTTCGAGTAGTGTCTCCTTTTTTAGTGTAGGAAGAAGTATCTTTCTTAGTATGCCTAAATGTTTTTTGTTCCTCCTGTCTAATGAAGTGTATTTCTTCTGGAAAAAAAATGATTTTCAGGAGATACCACGAGAGAGCATTATCCCTCTCTCACCTGAGGAAGAAACTGAGGTTAAACGAGCATTTTTGCCCAAAAATAGGTATATTTGATCGATATTTCTGTTTGATTGTATTATTAATATTGCTTGATAGCATTTTGTTGTTCATTCCTGTAGGAGGAGGGTCTTGGTCAGTCATGATAATTCCAATATTGATATTACTGGACAACTTTTTCACTGCCTTGCACCAGGAGCATGGTTGAATGATGAGGTGATTTTTTGGATTATAGTTTTTTCTGATATTTTTACTTATTGTAGCTTGAAGTTAATGGTTCATGCATATATTTAAAATGCAATGCTACTGAGTATTGTTTATTTTGCTGAGTTGCCAATATGGTTTCTGTTGATACATTTATCTTTTCTTTTTTCAGGTCATTAATTTGTACATGGAGTTGCTTAAAGAAAGGGAAAAGAGAGAACCAAAGAAGTTCTTGAAATGTCATTTTTTCAATACATTTTTTTACAAAAAGGTTTGTGACCTTACTTTTCCTTCAATCTTTTCAAATATAAGTCCTACTGTAATGCATTAAAGTTTTAAAAATAATTCGCTTGGCAGCTACAGTTCAATTTCTTGATAGTTAGTGAAGTTTGAGATGTCAGTTGCGAGCCTGTTTCTCCACTTCCGGGAATTTGTTCTTACCATTACGTATTCTCAATGCAATCTCTCTGGTCTTGAAAAGGTGCTTTCCGTGATGTTTTCTCTGAGTCCGTGTTTCCTAGTCAGCAACAGGCAGGAAAAGAATTTAATTCCCAAAGCATAATGCCCCTCCCTCCCTCAAAAAAAAATTAGAAAATAAAATTAACAGAGCTGTTCATTCTATCTTGTTGCAGCTTTCTTCTCATGTAGTTAGGGTTCAGAATATTGCTTCTCATGTAGTTAGGGTTCAGAATATTGCTTCTCATTATTTGTCTATTGTTTTTCTCTTTCTTGTTGCTGACTGTGTTGTGTTTTGGCTGTGATTTTCTTTTGTTGAAGCTTAGTATATAACCTAAATGTTAATATCCAGTTAACAGGTGGAGGTAAGGGTGGCTATGATTATAGAGCTGTCAAAAGATGGACCACAGAAAAAAAGTTGGGATATTTCTTGATTGACTGTGACAAAGTAAACAACGCAAATCCTTTCCACTTTTCCAAGCACTTATTTTTATTCACTGTCAGTTGCCATATTCTTATTTTTTCTATTGTGCTCAGATTTTTGTCCCTGTTCACCAAGAGATACATTGGTGTTTGGCAGTCATTAACAGAAAGGATCAGAAGTTCCAGTATCTTGATTCACTTAAAGGAAGGGACAGCAGAGTTCTCGAAAGTTTGGTATGTTTTGTTTTGTTGTCTGCATATTCATATATATAGAGGGATGTCACTAACTAGTTCAAGGGACTTTGTACCTAAAACATCTATTCATAAGTGACATGGTTCCATTGAGACTTCTTTAGAAGCTAATAGACCATTTGATTCCAGACGTTTCTATACTTTTCAAAAGCCTGGCCCTGCAGCTAAAGTCTTAAGTTTGGAAGCCTGCAGCTAAAAAGTTTGATTACATATTGAAGGATAAAGATTGTGCTCTATATACATTTCCAATTTTCCTCAAGTGCACAGCAGATGCTTGTTTGATCCAACTATATATATAGATGGCTACTAATGCTGGGGTGAGGAGCTTGTTCTTTAATGCATGTAACCACTTTCTGTACATCCTGTTTAATGCAACAAAATCATCTCTTCGAAAAAGAGATTTAAAGAACAAGCTCCTATATGGGATACATGACCGAGTGCCATCCAGGTAGGTGGACATGCCTCTGATATTCAAAAGGGATTGGTGATTTTCTGAAATTGGCTAGGTTTTGGAGCTGGTATCATTATTTCGCAGAATTTACTCTCACGTCTAGTCAATGACACAAGTTTTTCCTTTGATTAAATTCTTGAGAGAATTTTAAACTATATGATTTATAAGAAAGATTGTGTATGGAGGATTGTGGGGTTGTGCATGTACGGATCATCTTACAAAGGGTCTTTGATCATCTGAAAGCTGGTTAGGCTTTGGGCCTGGTATCATTATTTGCAGAATTTACTCCCTCAAATCTAGTTGATGAAGCCAAGGTTTCTCCTTTGATTTTTATTTGATTAAATCTTTTAGATTAAGTAAGGATTTATTAGATATATCATTGAGGACTGGGATCGCTCATGTATGACCATGAATTATGAGATTAATGTTGCAGATCTTAAGTTTTATCCGGGTAACAGGTGTGGTGCTATAGCATTAAGATGGTTTATCTTGCAGTCAGGAAATTTTGAGTTGTGAAATCTGTGAGCTTGCACTTCAGTGGCTTCAAATCTTTATGCCTATTGCTGGTAGTTGCAAAACTAAAAGGGGGAAATGAAAAATATATGGGAAAAATTCTCAATCACAACTTCTTCAATACTTGGCTGATGTTGTTTATTTATGTTTACCAGGCTAAATACTATGCTGACGAAGTTAAAGACAAGAATAGGAAAGATATTGATGTAAGTAATTGGGAGCGTGAATTTGTTGAAGACCTTCCTGAACAGCAGAACGGGTGTGTATTCATTATTTGTGCCATTAATCTTCTGTTGGAATCTAGTGGCTTATATATCTATATCTATATCTATATTGTTTGCTTCCATTTGATGAAAAAAAAGAAGTCTGCAAATCATCACTTCTGCTGAAGCTTGTGAGGGTTTGAAAGAAATACCTTGTTAGGAGCTTAACTTCTACAATAAAGAATGAATGATAAAGAAATACAATTTAACTCGAACTAAGCCTCAGTGGCAATATAGTTGGGGCAGCTAAAAGGTCCAGCCTTTTCAGCTCTATCATGATACTGTGAACTAAATGTTTTGTGAGCTGTGATGTTATATCTGTAAATGAAAAAAGTATCTGTGAAATGATCATGATAGAAGTAGCAGGTTTTCCTCCTTGACTTTACATTTAAAATTGGCATGTAGAAAGAGTGAAATGAGCTTAAAATGCCTGAACGTGGATTCAACATATTGTTCTCTTTGCTTCTCTGCTGGCTTTAAAATTTTAGGACATGGTGTGCTGTTAAGTTTTAGGATGAGGTTTCATAGTCTTGACCCGTATTCTATGTTATTATTCATTCTAGAGGGTTATAACTTGATTTAACCACTTTGTTACGGAAACAAGTAGGCATGTGTACAATGTAATGCCTGGTATTAGAAAAATGATGGATTAGCTGATAAAAGAATCTCAATTTACCACTTCACTTTATCCGAGTTTCCTTATATTTTTTTATGGATAATACTTCTTACTGACTATCATTGCTATTATGTCCTTGCTGTGAATGTTCTGAAGAAACCATGTTACAAATTTACACGGGCTACTTTTGGTGCTTCTCCGCTGAGGTGCCCAAGTTCCCTCAGTATCTCCATCTATTATTTTCTACACTGTAACTGCTTTGTAAGAGTTCCCTCAAGGAATTAGTATATGTTCATGAAGTTCAGTGCATGTGCAGCTTCAGTCTGGTTGTGTGGAATTTCCCAATTCAATTCTGCTGAACATCTAATCCACATAAGTTGTAACTATCAACTATTTAAATTATCTGGTATTAACATTGTTTCCCTGTAAATAGGTATGACTGTGGTGTGTTTATGATCAAGTATGCTGATTTTTGTAGCAGAGGTATAGGACTTTGTTTTGGCCAGGTAAGATGATTATGCATTTTACAATGATGATATATTTTCTCTTGTATTGACAAAATTTCCTTAGGTCTCTTATATATAATAATTAACCTGCATTAGTGGAGGATTAGAAATATGGGATTTGAAAGCCCATCCGCCTGTCATAGATAAGCAGCCTTGATGACTTCTTTATTGCCAATGGCTCTTCGTGGTGACTATCACCACCCCATGCTGTTCAAGGTTTCAAACCAATGAGTCAATTGGTTGAGCTGCCAATAGGGGTCAGTCATCCAATGATATACCCTATTTCTATGGAATGGATGTCTCACTCCTGGTCAGATTGCTAGAAAGAAGTCCTTACAAGAGAAACCTCACTCTTTATTTCTTTTTTGGCACAACAAAACCTCTTTCTTAATGTTTTTGTACATAATGAGTCATCCTGGAAACAAATGTTGGGCTACCAAGTAGGAAACCAGTAATTGTTGTCACCTGTAAGCTCAAATCTACATTTCCTTTTTATGTAGGAGCACATGCCCTATTTCCGGTTGAGGACAGCGAAGGAAATTCTGAGATTGAGAGCGGACTGATGGAAAGTGTACATGTCCCATTAAAATACATGTATCCATTATTTTGTATGAATGATCCTGCAAGGAGCAGGTCTGTTTGGTAGATGATTATAAATTGCCTGTGCCTTGTGAGAAGAGGGTCCTCAGTAGCAGCTCCAGCGTACACCCTGATTGTTATGTTATGATCAATCATGGACGAGGAGGAACAAGGCAGAGGAATGGTGGCCGGTAACAGGAGTGCGAGCCGAGGTGTGAGGGATTTTGTTTTTGCAAGAGCTGATCTAGGAGATGGCAGGGTATCGTAATTTTCAGAAACAAATGAGGATTTTGCTTTTTCCCATCTCAGTCGTTCATTGCTGCTGTTGAATTCATTCGACCTGGATAGTTAATTCATTCTGTTTCTGTTGGTTCATAATTGTAACGATATGCTTTTTTGGGAAAAGAGAGATAGATGGTGGTGGTTTCTTCTTGTTATGATAATCACTCTCCTCCTCGGGTGCTGGTTGGTTCCATTATATTTCTCAGACAACGTTCACTCATGTAGAGAAGACTCCCTTTTATTTTCTTCTTGTTTTTTCAAACCTGATCCGTTTGAACTCTTATATTCTGCCATACCCAGCCCCAGGCTAATCAAAGACGAATCAAAAACGCGGCAATTCTAGATAATGTGGTTTGAGACGTTTCTGCCACTTTTACATGGCACGAGTCGTCACGTGACCGTGTTCGAAGAGCCGTAATATCATTCTTCTTCCGGGGTGGTGATCTATTTCATATCATCATCGTCATCCAATCCAGTTAAAATAAAACCAAACTTCTTTCCCCTAGTCAAATTTAAAAACAAAACAAGCGTTTGCAAGGTCACAAGAAAAAAAACATATAACAAATGTCAACAGATCTAGTTCTTCAATCAAACCAGATGATTATATATATTCTTTCTGCAACACTAACCAAACAGTGCACAATTTGAAACTAGATATTGCTTGAAAATTCTCTTTCCCTATTATACAATGTTGAGGTGGCACAAGGAGCAATTCAGTTCACAACTGGAAGAAACAGAAGACCAAGAAATTATTATTATTATTATTATTATTATTATTATTATTATTTCAATTTGCTGAAACTTGCCTTCAACATCCCAAGCCACAGCGCATACACGTCATCAAACTCGTATACACAATTCATTTAACACACCCATTAACATCAATGAACATGAATCCCCACCACCACAAAAGCCAAAAGCCAGCCAGGATATGTCGACAGCAGCAACATTTGTCCTTGAGTGCAGCCCCGTCGCATTGGACACTGGCAAAAACCAAACACCATTCCTTCCCGCCTGCTGGCTGCAAGAGTCAAATTTAAGTTCATAATAAAAGGGAATTGATCATATACAGGTAATTGAGATTCAATCTGCTTAGGTGGAGCCAATTATATTGAATCAACAAGGGCAAGATCATAATACATGAGGTAAGAAATTACAATACAGGGCAGGATGCCATGTGCGTAGCAGGGAATGCATTAACGAGTAACTCTCTTCCGACTAAGTATCTCCTGCTCTTTTAGTCGATGCTGGAACCTAGAAAGGCGTGCCTGAAGGCTAACCAGGCCAGCTGCTTTGCGCGAAAGCACAAAGCTCAACTGGGTCACATAGTTGTCAATGAGACTGCCTGGCTGGTCAACTTCTGCCAACAGTTTCATTTCCTGGGCACACAAGTCCACACAGCATTAGAGCACTGAGGGTGACAAAAGGAAGCACACAAGTGGATGGGTGTTCACTTACTTCACGAACAATCTCCATTGTATCTTCTATTTCTTTTCTATGAGCAACGATTAGGGCCTCTTCTTCCTAGAAAATCCCAACAAGATGTTCAATTAAGGGCACAACAAAAATATCAATCTAGAGCACACTAAAAATACCATATATATTACCAACCTCTAGTATTGCATTTATATTCCCATCGGGAGGATAAGGTTCATACTGTCGCGATCCAGTGTTACTTGCACTGCAGTTTCCTGTCTTCTGCTGCTTTGAATATGTGGTGGGGGGATCGGGTCCACTGCCATCTTTTTTCAACAAGTTCCCTGATTTTTCATCTCTGGATCCTTTTCTGCGGGTCGGTGACACCTTCGGCACTTTATCTTCTGTATCAACTGCATGCTGGGTGTGCGATGAATGGACCTTTTGACTAGTCAAACCACCAAAGGAACTGTTACCTCCATACCTCTCCATGTCTGCTAAGCCAGAAGTCAACTCGCTTTCTTCTTGTCCGTTGTATGAAAAAACTGATGTAAAACTTGAGGAATGTTTATCATAATCAACAGTAGGATTGAGTGATGAAGTTTCTTTTTCCACAACCCTTCTACCCATATCTGGCACTTTGACCTCTTGTTGCTCATAGACACCAACATCAGCAGAGACTGGCAGAGAAGATGTAGAGGAAGCATCCTTACTAGTTGGTGGTAATGAACTTACAGCCTGATCCTTTTTTGCATTTCCACTTTTAGAAAGACTTTTAACCCTGTCATTTAAATAAGCATGCTTATTGTCAAAGGGACAAGATACCACTGCAACTATATTTCAGTTGAAACAATAGGAACATGCTTACCTATCTGCGTATCTCAATGTATTGAGTGTATGTTCACATGAGCCGGCATTTGGGGATATGCAAGAGATCATAACTGTCCTAGAGTTTCCCACAAAAGAGTCACGGAGTACTTCTGTGAGCTTGCTCCCTCGGAATGGTATATGGATCTGGTCATTGTCCAGAGCACGAATGCACTCCTTGAGAGCCAAAAGGCTCTTGTTTATTTCTGCTCCTTCAATCCTGCAAGGAACCATATGGTTCATTAGGAGTGCAAAACTGCCTTCACAACAACCATCCAAAGCCATAGTGATTGTTGAGCTACCACATCAGGCAAGAAATTTTTTTGCAACGAGTAAAACATATCCATCATCAGTGGTCATGAGGATGGACATCAGGCAAGATGACAATGCCAATCTAGTTTATGCAGTTTTCTGTAGCATATGGAGAATGAATCCCATAGGTACAGAACTGACATTACTAGTTTTGGTGCCATGAAAGGAAAAAAACGCACAAGTTTTAGAAAAATCTTAATGTGGATTTCTTACTGAATATTTAAATTACCCCCACAGCAAACAGAATGCTCATCCATCAACATTAATATGAACAGTAACCAGAAAAACAAAAAGACCTGACTCTCCTAAATATTCCTAGATAATACGAGCTCAATCCAGCACCTTAATTAGAAGAGAATTAGCTTAACCACCTCCAGCTCAATGAGTTCTAGGCATGTGTATAGGATACTCAGCTGAATGATGGCCCCGATTAACCAGGCAAAGACAAAGACAACCAGATTGCAATAGCTAGCATTACCAATCTTCATCACAAAACCCAAATCCATTAAATAGTTAAACACTGCCTGACAGAGGTGCAGGAAGAATGGGTAGATCTTTAAAAATTTCATTCTAGGAAAAATTTCATGTCTTACATAGTAAACTCGTTTACCTTAAACCTTAAAATCCTGAAGGTTTCTTCAGCAAATTAACTTTACCAAACAAATTTACAGCTTCAGACATAATAAATGTGTAATTAGCATCTGTTCCATAGAAACTTGTATTTCTCTGTCCCCTAATTCTTTAGACAGGCCAAGCTGGAAAGAGAGGGAAAATCTGTGGAAACCCACCCTATGTCACACTAGTCATGCAGCAAAAACAGGCCTTGATGTTGTTTATCAGCTAATCAACAAATTGTGTTTGATTGACATGAAATAATAAATAGATTCTTAACAACTCAAGCAATGGAGTAGAGTAGTAATTAACAAAAACCTGAGTAATGACCTTGAAGTTAGAACAAAAGTTCAAACAAAGGGTACCTTGTTTGCCGGTCATTGTCAGTGGTGTCTGCGCCTCGTTCACTTCCAGCAAGATCAATGAATGAAATTTTCCCAACTACTTTTCCACTTTTAGACTCATTCACATCATTGTTCCTCCTGGAATCTTTTACTTCACTGTGCTTCTTGACAGCGAGTTGTAAAATAGCATGTGATCTTGAAGATTCTTCATTGGCACCGGTAGATCCAGTACTTCTGGCAGCATTCCCCCTTTCAATATATTCCTTAACAATTTGTACATCAGAAACTTCAAATTCTTGGAGACCAACTATGCAAACTTGTTGTCTACCATCTTCTCTCATACAAAGTTTCCTAATTGAGAAGAACAATGTAATTCAGCATTTGTGGTCAAACTCATTAATCATTCAAACTTGAAAGACTTTTAGACAAGTGAATGAACACATAAAAATTATTCTGAAGAAAACATACAGAAAAGATAATGCCTGCTTGACAAGGGACAATGCTGCTTCTATGGTTACTTCAATTAACTTAAATTGTGAAGCTAGCCCAAATTTTTTAAATAAAAAAACAGTGAAGAAATTACAGACTATAAATGGATGTTACAGATTCAAAGTAAAGGTAAAATTACACTGCAAATGAATTGTATAGAATTATTGTTAAGTAAAAAAGTCTTATTACTTCTTATGCCACAACTGCGCTAGAGAAACTTATACAAATGTGACTTTTAAGTCACCACAGCAAGCACCCATGGAACACAGTGACTGTGATGAATCATATCAGCAGAGACAGTTTAGCCCTGTTACAAACTGCATTTAATAGATATCCATGTTCTGAAGACAATTTTTTTAAGAAAAAAAAAAAACAGTTAGAACAGGGAAACACTAACTTTCTTTCACTGAGAAGATCAAAGAGTTTTCCACCATATATTTCAAAAAAGCTAAGCCACAATTTGAATCTCTGATTATGATAAACTGGCTGACGCAACAATCTAACAAGGTCTTCCGCAGCTCTAAGAGGCAGGGGTTGCATTGTGAATGTCTTACCACTACCTGAAATATAAAAGCATCAGGATGTCAGATGCGCAGAAGAGTTGGAAACAAACATGACTTCAGAAAGAGGCAACATCTTTGAAACAAAAACTTCACAGTAAAGATAAGTAACCCCCCTCATGCATTCCACCCACAGGGAAACCAAAACAAATATGCAGAAGGTGAAAACAAGTGAAAGTGCTGCAGTGAAATTTTGTTTTTCAGGAGTCATAGAAACATAGACCCAGAGACCTAACCCCGGACAGTTTATACAGAAAATGTATCAACAGAAGAAAAAAAAAGAGGATTTCTACCTGTCTGACCATATGCAAAACAGGTGGCTTTTGTTCGCTGAAAAATGGTGGGAATGATTGGTTCCACAGTAACCCTATATACCTGTTTCAGAGAGGGAAGCAATCATTTCTTTGAGCAGACCAATAAAAAATTACAAAGGAACTAATTCAGTAATAATAGACAGAAAGATGAAAGCATTAGAAAACAAATGTCATTAGAGCTGAATTTAAGCGTAAAATATCACTTATTGATCATAAAAAAACTCATGATTCACATTCTCTTTAACTTAGAATATTTTCACATTCTTGTAACTAAAAGCAAGGACAATTCATAGTGATGCTTGCCTTTTGAACTTTTATCCCAGATATAAAAGACATTACCTCATCATTTGTGACACGTTCATCCAGAACAGCATCAAAACAGAACTCATGCTTCTCAACATATGCAGTCAAGTCCACCTATCATATTGGAATGAAATATCAGTCCTCTGAAAATGGAAAATGAAGAGAAAGAGAACAGTCTACCAGGACTACAACAAAAAAAAATTACAAAAATATTGTAAGACGTTTTTTCAACATCAAGGAAACAAACCTTTAGCTTGGGTTCGAGGACAGTCAAAGCATTGTCATACACGGTTACAATGTCGTCCTCCTTCCTAGCAAGCTCTTTCTTATTCAGCGGTCTTTTACGTACCTATGGCACAAATATCATATCATCAAGAGCTTTCCAGTAAATTGTCATATGCTTGTAAGTGAATCAAATGGCAGACAGAACAAGGACAAACAGGATATCATCCATACACCAGGATTGACTAAAGCTGGAGAGAGGATTGAGAGCGTGAAAGAACCGACAAAAAATTAAAAGGTTTTCCCAGTCTGTCATGCTAGCTAGTATAATGTGATTCTGCAATACTTTCTCGGAAAAAAAAAACATTGTTGCCAATGTCACCTCTTAAAGGCTTGGTTACAACAATTCTCCTTAAAAAAACAAAAATTTAGGATTGCTTTGGTTTAGTAACAAACAATGCATCTAAGATTTTTATTTTTAGATTCGACAAAACCCCACCCCACTTTAAGACACTCTTAAAAGGCCCAGACTAAGCGAGTAAAACCCTATTTATCCCAGGCCCTTACACGATGAGCACGCCCTGACTCAAATCCGAGACCTACAAGACATATCTCAAGACCTTTGTCTTCACACCACGCCCCTTGGGGCTAGGTACCAAAATAGCAACTCATGCTTGCTAAGTTAAAGCAAAATATTAGGGGAGTCTGAGAGCTGAACAAGGCAGATGCAGCAGTGAATTATCTAAAATTAGACTTTTATGTCCATATCATCAGTGATGATGCAATTCTTCACCCAACAAAAATGACAAGTTTTCACACCAAAATTTTGTGCTCACTACTTGACCATGTTTCTTCATGCAGGCACACAAATGAAATCATGCAAAGCCACAGAATCTTGCTACCCTACAAATTAACTTACCACAACTTTAATTTTAGCCACATTATTTTCTTTTGAGCTGCTCTCTTTTTCACTAGTAGGGAATGGAACTGGTAGATCTGCATCAGTTTGTTCTCTGTGTTGTCTGCTCCTAGTCATGTTGAAGTCATTTTCAAGTCCCTTTGCAACACCAGGCATCAATGGTGATGGATCAAATGATTCTGGGATGACATGCTGAAAAGGATATGAAAACATCAATAAAAAGGAATAAGGAGAAGTATCCTTCCAATATCAAGACAACAAAGAGAGACAGAAAGAAGAAGACAGTACTGATCATCCCAACAGATGTATCTGCTTATATGAAGTAATACCAGGCCAAAAATGGCCAAGGGAAAATCCATCAAGAAAAAGACTTATCCGAATTCCATAGCCTCGATGACTCTAAACTCCTGAATTCAATTCTAGAATCAGCAACTACTTACTGTCAAATTAGTTCAGTTGTTGACAGCTTCACCTTGAGAGAAAAGGGAAGAAAATACAGCATAAGAGCTATATGCCCACTAGTGAGCAGAAGTGAGTGGATTGGTTCAAAATCTAAAAGCATCTCACTATCTTAAAGAGCATCATCGCATTGACAGCTAAAGTTAATAATTTTCCTCTTGCTCTTCATTCTTGCATGTGAATAGAGTTTCACAACACTGACACATGGAAGAGGGAGAAGCAAATAACAACATCACCTATAATCTAGTGAAAGTAAAATACTTGGTGTTAAGAACTGAATCCTTTGCTGGTAGCTCACATTAAGGTCGGGACTCTTGAAAGCAATATAAGACACAGTACCTCAGATAGAAGCTCTGTATCATCCATAGCATGAAGATCCAAAAGCCCAGCTCCAAAATCCCCCCTAAACTCTGGCGAATAAAAACCGTCTGAGTAAGAAACACCAGCTGAAGTTTGGGCAGTTGGGGTGTAAGGATCGGAAACAGACTCTCCATTGAAATTGAGGTTTCTCATAAGCTTGAAAAGCCTCTGTTTCTCTTCCGCAGATTGCGCTCCATAACCCTTTTATCAAAGAAAATATAATCATCCAACTCAGATCCAGGCAGAGCCACAAATTCATTCGACCACATTTGCTTTACTTAACATAGTTTCTAATACATAACTACTACAAGAAGCACACAAATCAACGGTCCAAACATAACTCAGCAACAAAACCTCCAAATTTGTTTCTGATGCAAATGCACAATCACTTGAAATAGAAACCCAAATAAACACCATTAACTTGCAACGAAAGAGAATTAAAAATCGATCACAATTTCTGTCCATACCTGCACTAAAATATTAGGGAGGAGGCGATGATCAATGCTGGTAGAAGCCAAGGGAGAGGCCAGATGCTGCAAGCCGGCTGACTGAAGCCACCTAGCCATAACCGCATCGCCAGCATCACTAGTGGGACCCAAGGACCCACCAGCGCCGGCATGATCATAAAGTGCGGTTGCAGCAGCAGCAGCAGCAGCAGCATTGGTTTGCTGCAACTGGCCACCCATGTGGCGCTGCGATCGCCTTTGGGGAGCCAATTTTCAAGATCTATCTATCACCACCGCTTCACACACAAAATAAATAAATAAATAAAGCAAATGCAAATGCAAAACGAAAAAAATAATTAATTCAAAAAATAAAAATTAAATTACTTACAACGAGGAGAGGATTCAAATCCAAAAGAGAACATGAAACGAAATTCAAACAAAATTCCGATCTTATCACACGATTCTTTTTTCTTCGATTTTGTTTACGAGAGATGAAATTGTGAATAGAGAGAGATCTGCCAAGCGAGAGAGATTCTTTGATGCTGATCTGAAACAGATGAAGAAGAAGTGAAAACGAAACCCTATTTTCTTTTTTTTAATCTTTTGGAAATAAGGAGCGTCGTTGGAAATGGTTTGCCGTTTGAAGAAAGAAAAGTTGTTGGCAGAAAGCCCCACGCGAGAGAGAAGGGGGGTTGCTTTCGATGCTGATATGGTAAATATTTCTGCTTAATTTATGAAATGGATATAATATATATTAACTTTACCTTATATATAACCCCCGTGGGTTTTTAACTGTAGCCACTTATACTGTTCATTGTGGCAGGTCGTGACTGTTTCGTCCTTAATGAATCTAGCTATTGCAATTTCTTCCCGGGGCTTATTTACCTTTTGCTTTGTTATTTGCTTCGCTTATTTCTTCATTTCGGGCGGAGAGGTCGAGCGGCGGTTTCCTTATGTTTGGGCGGTCTTAGCCGGCATTCCGTTATCCCGTTGCCTCGGTTCGCTGGTTCACTTGGTGGTTACATGAGGTATGTTTTCTGCTACTGTATTGCGTTGATTTGGGGTTTGCTGTGAGTGCTCCGAGTGGTTGATGGGTTCGGTTTTTTTGATTATTTTTGCATCTTCTCTCGAGATTTATGTTTTATCTGGGGTGGGTGTTGAGTGGTTGGTTTTGCTGGGTTGGTGCTGGTTTGATTTTTTTTGGTGTTGTGTAGTGGATGCAGGGCATTTTGTTGGGTTCGGGTTCGGGTTCGGGTTCCTTGGGTTTTTTGATTTGTATGTGTTGGGGAGTGGGTTCTTGGTTTAATTGGATTATGGTGGGATTGGGCTTTCTTCATTGAGTCTTGGTGTGGTCTGGTTTTGGTGTTTAATTGAATTATGGTGGGATTGGGTTTTCAATTTTCTCTTCATTGAGTCTCAGTTTGGTCTGGGTTTGGTGTTTAATTGGATTATGGTTGGATTGGATTTTTAATTTTTTGTTGATTATGTCTTGAGTTTCAACTCAGGTCAATTGAATATTGTGTTATTCTGTACTCCGTTTCGTTACTTTGTTACTATTATAGTTTGGTTTGATTAGTTCGTATGAGTTTTACTATTGCATTTTGGTTTGATTACTTTAATTAATGGCTTTACGTTATGTCATTTCAAATTAATGCATTGATTTGCATGCATGGCAGGATGACATACTCTTATTTTGGCTTCTTCTGTGTTGGTGGTTCATGTAGTGCACTACGCCATCATTCTCCAGTCTTCGTGTTGAGTTATGTTCCATATATTTGCTTCTTTTTTTATGTTTTTGTTCCCTTTTATCTGCAATCTTTTATTTGCTCTAGTTTTAGTTGGTTCTTTCTCTTTCTGCCTTCTTTTCTTCCCATTTTTTTCCTGCAATCCATTGAGCAATTAGTTTTAATTCCTTCGGTTTTGTTTTATGAAGTTATTGTTTGCTCTCTCACACCTTTTGCTGTCAAGACTACGTTGGATCCTTGGTGTTCTTTGTGCTGCTTTTCAGGTTAGTTCTTGATGGTCTTCGGTAATTGTTTGCTGGTTTGGTGATTTATTTTTGGTTTTAGCCTTTCAGAAAGTTGAAATTGTGTTGTTGCTTTTGAATTAAGGGTTTCGGTCTAGGATGGAAGAATAAGAGGATACAAGTTGTCTGGGGAGGGTTTGAATTTCTGTTAGGGTTGAAAGAAATTAATGGAGTTTCGGCTTGGAATAATTAATAAGTGAGAGAACACTTATAATGAAGAGTGGATGCAAGATTGACAAATTTTATGTGCTAAAATGATGTTAAATTATTAGAGGAGAGGCTACCATTGATGACCCATACACGAACTCTGATAGCAGAAAATCTGGTATAGGTGGGGTGGATTTTTGAAAAAATTACAGGTTGTCTTTGCTTTAGTTTTTTTGTTCCTTAAAAACAATAAACACTCATTAACACTTTTACATTTCACATGTTTAATGGAGTTTGGGCTTGGAGTAATGAATAAGTGAAAGAACAATTATAATGAAGAGTGGATGCAAAATTTCTACTTTTCCCATTTCATTATTCTTTTGATTTTCTTCATTATATTTTTACATGATTAGCTTCGCTTCTTCCCCGTTTGTTACTTTACTTTAAAATGGATTCTGATTTCTTTCCAATGGCTTTATGTTTTCCCTACAAATATAAAACTTCTTCACATTTAAGCAACACCTTAGATTATTATATGCAATCAAGTTAGTATATAATTGTTTTGCTATATAAATGCATTTGTCAAATTATTCTTATATCAATACATCATTGTTCGGTATTAATTTTTCTTGCTATGCCACTTTCTAATGGGCTTTAAACACCATCTTGGTTCTTTCATGCAACCAAACATTGCATGCTTGGTGATTTACATTAATGCTTGCTTTGCCACATTTTTATCACCTTACATTCAAACTCCAAATTAGGTTTGTGTAAGCAAGCAAAACAACATTAAATCACATTTAATTGGAACTAAAATCTCCCAATCGTATTTTACAAGCTAGCCTTTGTCCATTGTTTTTTTTAAGTTTTTGACTATTATAGCTTTGATCAAATCTTTCCCTTTTGCCTAATGTTTTCCTCCTCTTTCTAGATGTTTTTCATCATCATGTTTTTCCATTTCATCTAGGCGCAACATCCCATAGTTACCTTGCGGCAAGTTCATTCCTTATATAGTTTGTTTTCCACACTATCATTTGCATTCAAAATCATTTCTCATTGAAAGACTTAATTATGATAAGTCATTGCCAATGTCGGCAGCCAGATCATCACATAAGTTGTTATACTTATCCTACAAGTGTTTCTGGCAATGATTTCCATCCTGTTGTGGAATAAAGTTTTCATGGCGTTTGTGACCCTTTAGATGCTACATGTGTTAACCTCAATACTTTTGAATGTGATGCACATATTGGCTCTCATTTTGGAGATCCCTCCACGATTGCCTCTTCATCTTCTGATCCAAGTTTGCGCTCAAGAAAAAATCAAACTGATAACGCAATTACCATTGATCCTTCATCCTCGGTCAATTTGTCTTCTACAATATCAAACTATCAAGCTAGAGATTATCCAATTAATGTTACCTTAATGATTCATGACCAATATAATAACATTGGTCAATCTTTTTATATATAAAAAAGAAAACGTGAGCTATTCCATCACCTTTTACCATTTCTTTTGGCTCGGTTTTGTTAATAAATTACTGAGATTATAATTCACTTTTTCCAATTTCAATTTACCCCAAGAATCTTGGTGGAGCCCTTTGATTTCGGTGATAAATCATGGAAATGTCAGCATAACAATGCTCTTTTTTGGTTCGCAGAACGTCTAGCACGTTCAACCAAAAAAACCCCAGCTTTTACATCATGTTGTTGTAATGGAAAAATCAAATTGCCTGCTCCTGATACACCTCAATTTCTTGACGGGTTTCTAAATCCTGGCAATGGTCCATTGTCCATCAGTGTCTGGAATAACATTCGTGCTTATAATTCAATGTTTGCTTTCACTTCAATGGGAGTCCAAATTGATAACACTGTTAATTCCCATCCAGGGCCATATATATTTAAAATAAACGAACAATGACATCATCTTATAGGCTCACTGCTAGCGATCAATGGTGAATCACCCCGATATGCACAACTTTACATCTATGATACAGACAATGAAATTACTAATCGACTCAACCCATTAAATAATAATGGTTGTCAATCATCTTTAGATGGAGAAGTTGTCAAAAACTTATTTCCATTCTTGATTCTTCCAATGAATTAGTCAAATTGTTTCGCCAAGTTAGGCATAGGCTTGATGGAGATGGGTTCCTTGATTTCAAACTTGGCTTGATTGGGAAGAGAAATGGTGACTCAACACAATATAATGATCCTTCCTCTAATGATGTTTGCGGTTTAATTGTGGGGGATATTGGAGAGTCACAAACTGATAGAATTATTATTATTGAATGTTATTCTAGGAATCTTCACCGAATCTCTAAATTACACCCAAAATTTATGTCTTTACAATATCCACTCTTATTTCCTTATGGTGAGGATGGCTATCATACTGAAATTTTCTTTGCAAATCAAGATCATTATACTCCTACAAAGCGTTAAAAAGTTACATTGAGAGCATACTATGCTTATATCATTCATAAAAGATTAGGAGATGGTTGTACTCTTGCCAAAGGAGGAAGACTTTATCAACAATTTTTGGTTGATGCATTTATGAATGTTGAACAAGAGCATCTAGATTTCATTCGGTCAAACCAACAAAATCGTAGAACTGAATCTTATCAAGGCATCCAAGAGGCTGTTCTGAGAGGGGATCTTAATGGTTCAAATACTGGAAAAATCATCCTCCCATCTTCTTTAACTAGAAGCCCTCGATACATGATGAACAATTATCATGATGCAATGACTATATGTCATTATAATTGTAATCCTGACCTTTTTATAACATTCACTCGCAATGTCAATTGGCCAGAAATACAAAGGGAGATTAAAAAAGACCGAAATTATAAAGCTGAAGACAAAACTTACATAATTGCAAGGGTCTTTTGATACAAGCTTAATGATATGATTTCATTCATTAAATCAGGGCAACCCTTTGGAAAAACAGTTGCTGGTACTTTTCTATACTTATTCTTTTCCATCTTTGTTGTTCATTCAATACAATATTAAATTTTTTTTTTCATAATTTGTAGATGTTTGTGCTATTGAATTCCAAAAAAAAAGGCTTGCCCCACGCTCATTTATTGATTTGGCTTGCTTACGAATACAAATTTCGATCGCCTGAGGATGTTGATTCAGTTATTTCAGCTGAACTATTAGACAAAGCAAATGATCCTCATTGTCATACAATTGTTTGCAAATTTATGCTACATGGACCATGCGGGATTGCTAATCCAAAATCCCAATGTATGAAGGGAAATAAATGCTCTAAACATTTCCCTAAAAAATTTAAAGAATCGACGGTGTTTGGTGAGAATGGATTTGTTTTTTACAAGCGATAAAATTTCCCGAGCTCATTTGTTCTAAAAAATGGCACTTCTCTCTATCTAATTCCTATGGTGTCCCATACAATAGAGAACTTTTAATCCGTTATAATGCTCATGTTAATGTCGAGATTTGTTGTCAATCGATGCTCATAAAATATATTTTCAAGTATGTTAGCAAGGGATCCGATAGATGTCGAGTTGTTGTTCAAGGTCAAAGAAATGATGAGATTCAAGCTTATCTTAATTGTAGATTTATTTGTCCTTATGAAGTAGTATGGCGACTCTTGCAATTTCCCATTCATTTCAGAAACCCAACAATTGAAAGACTTCAGATACATTTGCTAATGTAGCATTCTATTGTTTTCTTTGGGAATCAAAACTTATCTTCTGTTTTGAGAAAACCTGGTCTTAAATTACGTTATACTACTCGCAGTTTCCAAACAAATATGTTTGGGATGCTAGTTAGAAAGAATGGATTCACAGAACAAGAGGTTTCTCTCTTGGCCATATAACATATGTGCATCCTTCTGCTGGAGAACTATATTTCTCGAGGATGTTATTAAATCACGTTAAAGGAGCTTTGAATATTTGCGTTCTGTCTACGGTGTTGTTTATCCATTTTTCCAACTTGCTTGCAAAGCACCTGGCCTCCTTGGGTGATGGTAAAGAATGGGTTGAAGCTTTTTCAGAAGCTATTTTTATTGCTACTTCCTTGTAGCTTCGACAACTCTTTGTTAATGTTACCCTATTATGTGAAATTACTAGCCCTTAAAATTTGCTTGATCAATTTTGGCATACAATGCATGACGACATTAGAATCCGATTATCATCTTTCTCTCCACAAGATCTTCATTTCAATGATGATGAACTTAAGAATTATGTTCTTTATGAACGTGAACAACTTTTTAATGCCTCAGCAACATCCCTCAAAGACTATAATTTGACTCTGCCAAATGATTGTTTAATGTTTGAGATCAGAAACAAGCTCCTTTGAGAAGAGCTGAATTATGATGTTTATGAGCTTCGAAGCAGTAGTTCAGCATCAATTTCATTGCTTAACACTTGCCAAAAGAAAATATATGATCTAGTCATGGAATCAATTTCTAAAAATCAAAAATCCCTTATTTTTGTATACGGGCATGGTGGTATAGGCAAATATTTTTTATGGCATTCACTTATTAATCATATTAGATCAAAAAGATTAATTGTTCTTGTTATTGCATCATCAGGGATTGCATTTATTCTACTCCTTGGTGGTCGTACAGCTCACTCAAGGTTTAAAATCCCTCTTTCTATAGATGAGAACCCAACATGTGAAATCAAGAAAAATACTCATCTTTCAAGGTTAATTGAGATGAGAACACTTATTGTATGGGATGAAACTCCAATGAATAATCGATACTGTTTTGAAACATTGGATAGATCATTACGTGATATATTAGGGCAAACTGGTCATTCCAACCATAGCCAACCTTTCAGTGGAAAATCAATATTACTTGATGGTGATTATCGTCAAATTCTCCCTGTTATCCTTGGAGGAACAAAAGAAGATATTATTAATGCTTCTTTAAGTAGTTCCCCACTATGGCCAAAACTTGAAATCATGTTGCTAAAACAAAATATGAGATTGTCAATTGATGGTCTTAGTCCTGATGAAGTCAAAGAAATTAGAGCTTTTGTCGATTGGATTCTTAAGATTGGTGATGGTGAACTTTGTGATGTGCTTTTTTTTATGACCTTAATGAATCTTTGGTTAAAATTCCAAGCAGTTTGCAACTGCATGCCTCTGGTGATCCAATTCCAACTATAGTTTCAACTATTTATCCAGGCATAAAACTACCTAATCTTGATCCATCTTACTTTAGAGAAAGGGTTATTGTCACACCAAAGAACATTACTGTTACAGATATCAATGATTTCATACTTGGAGTTACACATGGTTACAGATATCAATAATTTCATACTTGGAGTTACACATGGTCTTCAACGCATTTATCTTAGTAGTGATTGTATTGATGCATCTTCCAGTGATGACAACAGTATGAACTTATTATATCCATTGGAATTCATAAACCAACTTGAGTTCAGTGGTGTTCCTTTGCACATTCTTGCTTTGAAAGTCGGTGGGCCAATTATGTTACTTAGGAATCTTAGTCTAATGACAGGCTTATGTAATGGAACACAACTTATTATCACGCAACTTGTTGATAGAGTTATTAAAGCTCAAATTATAACAAGCTCAAACATTGGTGACTGAGTCTTCATCCCAAGAATTGTCTTCCCAATTAATGATGGAAAATACCCATTCAAAATCAAACGAAGACAATTTCCAATAAGATTATGCTATGCTATGACAATCAATAAAAGCTAGGGGCAATCATTAAAATTTGTTGGTGTTTTCTTAAAGGAGCAAGTTTTCACACATGGTCAACTATAAGTTGCGCTCTCCAGGGTTACATCCAAAAAAGGTTTAAAAATCATTTTATGTGACCAAGAAAGAATATTGTTTACAAAGATGTCCTCAATTCATTACCAAAAG
This sequence comes from Salix exigua, assembly GCA_032356905.1. Classification (NCBI taxonomy): domain Eukaryota; kingdom Viridiplantae; phylum Streptophyta; class Magnoliopsida; order Malpighiales; family Salicaceae; genus Salix; species Salix exigua. Next base: position 12,348,908 of record CM063595.1, on the reverse strand, counting down.
GTGTTTGTCTTGTTTCAAATTATTTCTTCTTTCTTACATTCTAACTTAATTCTTTTATATGCATCCTTTTTTTCCCTAGCCATTTGTTGTTTGTTAAAGGTGTTTATGCATTATTTTTATATTACAATCGGTGTTTATGCATTATCTTTAATCTTAATATAACAACTTTCGGTTATGTTATATTAAGATTAAAGATTACTACACCTATGAAAATCGAGCTTCTAATGTTGTGGTTGATCATGAAGCAATTATCGACTTAAAGTCTGATACCAAAATAGTGCATCTTGATTCTGTTAAACATGATGTGCCACGATACCATTTTCACCTAACTGACTTTGCACATGTTTTAACCAAAGACAAGGGATCAAGAATTCTTACAGGTATAAAAAAATTTAAAAATAAAAAATTAATGTATTATTTCACTAACCTTTCTATTATTCTAGATGTTCTGGGTAGACATGAAGCAATCCAACCAATTGAAAAAATATTGGTTCAAGGTCACAAACTTGAAGATAAAAAAGAGTTCACATTGAGAACATAAGGTATTTCCACTACTAACATTGTATTTCTATCTTCTGTTTTTCATGGTTTGTCTAAAAATTACAAGTTTCAAACAAAGGTGAAGATCTACAAGTTACTTTATGGGGCGACATTGCTCGGAACTTTGATGATAATATCGTTAATGCACAAGAATCTCCCATTATTGTTGTCTTTGTTGGGTTTTGGGTTACAAAATTTCGAGATTTGTTATATTGTTTTTAATACAATAGCATCGAACCATTTTTTCCTTTGTTGCACAACTACAATTTTATTTGATTAATATTTGTTACTTATTTTTCTGTTACTTGCATTCAGGTGCAACAAATTTAACTGGGACTGCTGCATCGCTTTGGTATTTCAATCCAAATATTCCAGAAGTTTTTCCATATAAGCAATTGTAAATCCCTCTTATTCTCAAAATATTTACTATTTCATTTTTACTTAAGCAATAAATATTTATTATTAACTATATCACCTTTTATTAAATTCAGTTATAGCCAGATGTCGCTTGATATCCATAAACTTCCTCCATCTTTGAATGTTGTTGTGTCGTTGGATCAACAAATAAATAAAAACTGAAAAAAAATTAAAGAGATCTTATACATGGATCCATATTAGAACAAGGTTCAATTGCTAATGCTTATACGTGTTCCTTTATGAGTACTTTTTAGCTTTTATTCTCACTTTTGCTTTGATCAATGCAGAATATGTGTTTCACTTGCACAACATTTATTACTGATTATGATCTCTTTAATGGGTGGTGGTGCAAAACATCCCCAAAATGCACTAAAATACTCTCTGGACCATCAGACCACCTCAAATGCTTTGAACATGGAACTCCAAACTCTACACCAATTCCATGGTAAAAAAAATTCAATACCCACATTATTGTTTCGTATAGCTTTATTTCTTCATAAAATCAATACATTTATATTTTACTCAATTACAACTAACTATTGATCTCTTGGTGCAGGTTTAAGGTTAACTGCATTGTAACTGATGACAAAGATGTCACAAACTTCTTCTTATCTGGAAAAACTGCTAAGAACTTTTTCAATGCCTCAGCACATCATTTGGTTTATGACAAAAAATTTGTTGATCCTTATACAATACTACCACAGATGACTCAAGTCTTGAACAAGAGGAAAATCTTTCAACTACGTTTTGGGGCTTATAAATCAACAATCAACAGATGAATGCATCAAACAGTCTTCATAGATTCAATCAGAACAATTTGGTGTTGAGTCCTCAACCACTCCTACAACCATGAGTATTGAAGATTCATCAATAGTTTAAGCGAACACGCTTACTCCAATAACACCACCTGACAGCACCCTACCATTTCAACATCAAGAAGACAATTACCACCCAAAGGCTAAGAAAAGTTTGGATTTCACCGACCCTCATGCAGAAAAACTGTCAGTTTCATTTTATCACACATATAATTATATATTCAAATTCAATACTTTTAATCATTGTAGAACAATTTCATGACTTTACTTTCATGCATCACTTGCATTTCCTATAAATAAGCTTTCATATACAATAATATTCTTTTTTCCTCAATTTTGCAATCATCTAAAGCAGAAATCAATAATTCTCGATGAAGAAGATGAGCCACCAGCTAAAAAGAACAAAGACAACCTTTCTCCACCTTCAGAGGTTGCTTTGCACACCAATTATTTCTAAATATTTATCGTTTATTTATCAATCATTCTCCAAAAAAAGTTTAATTTCTTTTAGGATTTTCTCAAATAAGACTTACAAATTGCAATTAAGGATTATAAGACTTGACTTCAGTTTGATAATTATAGCTCTAAATATTTTTTATGTTGACAAGTTCAGCAAACTACTTAAGACACATATGCATTCTTAATTTTTGTTATTAAAACTTAATTCAAAATGCATAATGCAATCAATATAAATGCTATATGATTAGCTGTATAACTGAGAGATGCATTCAGTTGATTTGATTTCTATTACTAAACTTAGCTTTAGATATATAATGCAATTACTAAACTTAACTGGATTATGCATTTCATTACTTATGAACAATGCTGCTGCTTTTTGATATATATTGATTAGATACATAATCCAGTCACTATATATATATTATGTTACTTTTTATTATAGTTACATGTTGGTTGTATTTTTTCTTCTCTTTTTGATATTGTTGCCTAAATCATTTCATCAAAACAATGTGTGTGATGTAATGTGGAGTTTGGGAATGAATATGGTCCTAAGCATATTCTGGAATGAATTATGCAATTGATTGTATTAAAAATGAATGTGATTGTGGATGAGATGTTACTCAAATTGTGTATAGGTTGTGTTATGGATAACTTAGGATCTCTCAATATAGAAATTTCGGCGAGAGAAATTTTTTTTCTCATGCTTCATCTACCCTTTTTATAAGGGGAAAGATTAAAAAAATTAAACAAATAAGAGAAAAAAATTTACGGTTGTTACTGATAATGCTTCATTTTCTGTTATTCATTGTTTTCGTCTAAATATTTATATTAAATCTACTTGAGTTGTTTTTCTCATTCGTCCCATTTGCTTTCTCCAATTACATATGTGTATGTATTTTTTATATTGCTGTTTATTTATTGTGTTGATATGAAACAAATAAACATTGTTGCATTCAATTAATCTTGACTATTGTTGCTATTGTTTTTACTGTTGATGTTTGTTTTATTCAATTATAGTTACTCTGATGATATTTTTTCTTCCACTGTACTGTTATTGCCTAGATTGTTTCTATTATTGTTGAGGTTAATATTGTTAAAGCTCTTGAGATTTTCATTTGGAACTATACATCCAGGTGTTCCGTTGCTATAATTTAGCATGATAGTTCAGTTGCTATAATTTGACATGATATTTTTCCATTAATACAATTTTCCCACCAATAAATGTTAAAAAAATATCACAAAAAATATATTTTTTAACTTTTTATACAGGCTATATTATAAGGTTATCGCTATTAATTTAATTATATGATATTATATACATAGCAATGCTCGCGACAGCGCGCGGGCACTATAGCTAGTATATATATATATATATATATATATATATAGAGAGAGAGAGAGAGAGAGAGAGAGATTAATATATAGTTTTGTTTTATTTTTTTATTAAACCATTTTGTTTTCATTTTATTTTATTTTTATAAAACGGTTATTTTGAATCTTTTTTTGTGACTAATTTGTCCTTCTTGTTTTTGCTCCTCCCTTTTGAAAATATAAAGAATTGCAATAAGTAGTTTGTATATTATTACGGTGTTTTTTAAGTTACAAATATATTTAAATAATTCTTTAATTTTTAACATTAGAAGATTTAAATTATTAATTTAATATTATTTTTCAGGTAATAAAACTAATATGATGTTAATTAAATATAAAACAAATCGTGTCTACCATTATTTTTCATGGATACTAATCCTAGATTATGGCAATACAATTTATTTGTCAACTAATTCGATGATATCTCAAAAAAATTAATATGTTGTGAATGGTATTTAGATAAAAAAAAAATATGTTGAATCTAGCTATAATGGACAAAAAGTCTCGATGCTAGAAAAAACAACTTAAAGGGTATAAATAACCTTTTTTTTACTAAATTTAAGGTGAAAATAATAATTTGTAAAAGTTATGATAAAGAAAAGCATTTGAACAGAGATTAAGACCTTGTTTGGCACTATGTTTTAAAAACCTTTTTGAAAAAAATAAATGTTTTGATTTTTATATTTACTTTAATTATTTTTTTTATGTTTTTAGATAATTTTCATTTGTTGATGTCAAAAATATTTTTTTAAAAAAACTTTTAATACATTTATAAGTGAAAAATACTTTTAAAACACACCACTAACCACACTTTTAACATGCACTAAAGATGATGGGTTTAAAATGAAGTTCAAAGAACCTTTGTTAACATTGTAAAAAGATCAAACCATGCTTTATTTATAATATTTTTGTAATGTAATAAATTTTTTATTAGCTAATACGATTTACTATAGGTGCATTAAATGATAAATATTGAAATAAAAAGGAAAAAGCCTCAAAATAAAATGCTTGTAACCGCCATATTAGTAATAGCTTTTGTTTTCTTAAACATACGATCCATGTAAATCCTGATACAGGAATTAATTATGTACTAATTAGGAAACTAATTATAAGTTATAAGTAGTAATGTTTTAGTACAACACTTATACTTTTATACTTAGCCCTAATTTGTAGCTAGGTTTACTAGTTTATTTAATGGACAGAACACTTAAAAAGAAGGGGCAGTTCCTATTCAATACAATTTTGACGTTCAAGTATTTTCTTCTCTAAAAACGAAAAAAAAAGAGTTAAGCTAGCATAAGAAAAAACGAGATGCTCTGCCTTGCAACAACGGAAACCACAACTGAAGAAGACGATCAACTAACACGATCAAGCAAGAAAGTCAAAATCAGAGATACCCACGTAACAGGAGGATCGAAAGGGGGACAGAGCTACATTGACTCTCTCATGGGAGACTTTTTTGCAGAAGCAGCAATTGAAGAAGACAACATCGACACTAAAGGATTTTCAGAGGATGATGATGATGAGTGTGATGATGATGATTGTCCAGTAATCAAGCTTTTTGCTGAAGAGAAAAGACGTATTAGAGCACCATGGAAACAAACCCTTATCATAAAACTCATGGGACGCAGAGTGGGTTACATGTTTCTTATTCAGCGGGTAAAGTCCATGTGGAAGATGAGAGGTGATTTTACACTAACAGACCTGGGGAATGAATTTTATTTGGCAAAATTTGCAACAACAGAGGATAGAGCTCATGTGTTATTTAAGGGACCGTGGATGGTGGTTGACCATTATTTAATTGTCCGAACATGGCATCCAAATTTTGACCCGATTGAGGCATCCATAGACAAGGAATACTATGACACTGTAGTGTTATGAAAAATAGGCAACAAAATTGGACGAACCCTAAAAGTAGACAGGGCTACTGTCGTGGGAATGAGGGAATTTTGCAAGACTTTGTGTGGAGGTTGATCTCACAAAACCAATGTATGAAGGATTACACTTAGTTTGTTTTCATTGTGGACAATATGGCCATAAACAAGAATTTTGCCCGAGTGAAAAGCTTGAAAATCAAACAAATGAGGAGATAACAAGTGAGAAGGACTTGCCTGGGGGATCCTGCAGTGCTACCAGCCAGACTAGAAATAATGGAATCTTTTCGAAATTGGATGATAGCTGAGTGGAGACCTCGTCGGCCGATCAAGAAAACGTTGGTTCCAGCTAACAAAGAAAATAGAAAGAACGGGAATCAAGCCGTGATTCTGGGTGATTCATCAAGAGCATTGAAGGATAACACATTAAATGTCTCAGCCCGTTATGATGCTTTGGTGGAGCTAAATGGGGAAAGTGACCGTTTGGGAACGACTGAAATAAAGGAAAGAAAAGAAGATGATGGAAGAATGGAGAAGATGAGCGGGTTAAAGATATATGATCCATTGTTCATTTGTTTTTTTTTTCGGTCCAAGGTAAAGAGCATCTCTGAGATTTATTTATTTATTATTTTGGTTTCTAAATATTGTTTTTTTTTAAATAAATGTTATATCCAAAAGAAAAATGTCATTAAACAATCATTGCCTATGAAATGTCCTTATTCGGCTTTCTAGCGTCAAATGAGAAAAAATTATCGGGTGCCAAAACTAATAATGATAATAGGCCCAAGCAAAGACGAGCTCTTATGTTGTCGACATAAAATAAATTATTCATAAGAAAAACATAATTAGATTTAAAACTAGATTAATTATTTTTTCAAAAAAAATATTATTTAAAAAACATCAAATTAGATGTTGATTTTTTTTTTATATATATATAAATTGATTCAGGTTAGGTTAGATTGAATAAAAGATCATAAATTCTTGTTTGTCCACGTGGCAATTGATATTCACTTTCGTTAGGACGGCACTTTAAGGTAAAGACCTCAAATATGTTAGAAATGGAATATTTAAAAATAAAAATAATTTGTTTGTTTAGGTAAAGGCCAAGTCAAGTATTTACCAAATAATAATAATAAAAAAAGAGAGTCTTGAAAACATATATTTCAAAGCAAATGCCAGTAATCTTGGAGGCTTTGCCTTTTAAAACAATGTATGAATATTCGCTGAATCATGATGAACGGGAAGGTGTCTGTGAAATCTTTTATTTATTTTATTTAATAAATAATTCTAGAATATGAAAGCAATTAAAATATTTGAAAATAATGGATGAGACACGGTCCTAGATTGAAAATTACCCTCTTGGACTCATATGATAATTTATCGTCTGCATAATTTATATTTGACTTTAATGCTTTTAATTTGAATTAGTTTTGAATTTAACACATTTGGATTCAAATATATATATATATATATATATATTTTTTAAATAAGGATGGATTCATATGATTTGATCAAATTTAAAAATGCATCCTTATTTAAAATATCTTTAAGATTGTTAGAACACAATATAACAAAGAATAGATACAAAAAAATAAATAAATTCAGGGGTGCTCATACACTATCTCTAAGGATATTTTTTCTAATACTAGGGTGTCTTCTAGGAATAAGGATATTTTTTCTAATACTAGGGTGTCTTCTAGGAATAAATAAATTCCCCCCTCTAATTGAGGGACATAGAGGGACACAAAAACAGTTTGATTAACAAGAAAAGAAAAGATCATCAAGTGTAAAAAAATGTTTCGGTTTTTTGGTGCATGATTGTAAAAATGCATGATATCCAAGGTTGCTATCATGTAACATTCAGGTAAAAAACTATAATGGAATTAAAGAGTTGTTACATAATTGCTAGGGAATTGAAGAATTATAGATGTTAATAGTCTTAAAATAAAAAAAAAGTTGTTAGGATTTTATGACTACTAGAAAACTATTTTCAAGTGTTTAAAAATTATGGTCTCAATTCAAAAGTTATCAAAAATAATTTATTATTGAAGAAAACAGTTTCAGAAAATAGAGGCGTTGTCTCCCGCACAAGAGGGGACAATCAAAGATTTTTCTCTTACTTTACTTTTTTTTTTTGTGCACGTGCTCACTATTCTTCACTTGTTGGCTACTATCTCATATCAGCGTTTACTATAAAAATCCTTTATGAACATCTCACTTTTTTCAATGCAAGATGAAAGGCCTTATGTATATACTCTTTGCTACTAAAAAGTAAGTTGTTTTTTTTCAATGTGGTATAGAAACCTTTCGAAATAGTTTTATTATAATTTACAATAGTTGTCAATGAGATATGATGTTAGATCATCCTATGATGGGTAAAAAATGATTTTTTTTAATTTATTATGAAGTAATTGGCCATGATGATATTTTTAGGGGTTTTTAGGGTGATTGTTTTGGTATATTTTTAGGGGTTTTTAGGGTGATTGTTTTGGTTTAAGAAGATTGGGATAGTAAAAGAAATAATGATAGAATGTTGCAACACCACTAACCATAACCAATTACAATGCATTTATCTTTGCAATTTCCTTACTTAAAATAAACATTGATCATTTCACTCTAAATAATTACTTGTGATCCATGCTTGTAATTAAATATAAAAATCCATTTCAATGGTTTGGTTTGAGTAATCTAATGTAATTTAATTTTTGTTCTATAATCTTGGATCAAACTAGATAAAAGAGGTTTTTGTTTCATATATTTATTATAACTGAATAATTTTAGTTTTAATTAATAAACCTTTATTTGAGTTACTATATACAAACTTTAAATTTTTATGGTTTCAAAAATTGAAAAAAAAATTAAATTGATTATACTTGCATGTGCATGATCATGAGAATTAGTTTAAGTGGTAATAAAGTAAGCTTTGAATTCATCAATCAGAATTTATTCAACAAAAATATAAATTATATGAATTAGCTTGTTTAAGCAACCAATTCATAATACTCTGGGTATTTTTATTGCTTCATGCTAGATAAAATATTTTTCTATTTTGTTGAAACTCAATCTAGGTTTCAGGTCACACTAGGTCAATTTTACTTCAATTTTTGTTGATACATGATTTGGTGTAGACCTTGAATAATTAGTATCATGGATGAACTCCTGAAATCGGATTCGGTCTTCACAGTCCATAAAAGTCTAGTAAATAGTTTGATTAAAAGAAACTAAAACCCTTTGTAAAAACACTAAGCTTGAGGCCCATAAGCATTGTTCATTAGAATTAATGTAGTGATATTTTCCCCTCCACCCAAAAAACATTACACTAGATTCCAAAGGAAATTGAAATCTTTTAGTCTACCTATTTGTCATTTAAGTATTGTACCCAAAAAACACAACATTGAATGGGGACAAATAAATATTTTTTTTATGTACAGTGAAATAACCAAAATATGATTAGAAGCTTAAAAAATAAACCTGGTGTCGATGGGTATTGCAGAATAGTTTTTTTTGTTATTACAATTCAAGTTTATGAGCAATTTAGTATTTGACAAAATATAAAAGATAATAAACAATTAAAATAAATTATAAAATTTAAGCTTGGGTTCAGGGAGTGTTTTTAGTTTTTCACGATGGTTTCTTAGGAATTAGTGATTTAGCTCTCAAACACTGTGGTATATAGCTCTATATTTTATTAAAAATAAAGGTGTGCTAATGCAGTGCACCGAAGGATGAGTGTGGATTGAATATATCGGGACTAATAAACTTGGTCACATATTTGAAAAATAAACATATATTTTTATTGGATTATTAACTTAGAAAAGTAGAAGAGAATCTCATTCAAGTCAACTATCGAGCCTTCATGTTCGTTAGATATGCTGGCCACCCATGAAGTCCTCTCCTAACGCGGCTGCAACTAAGAATCAGTGCATCTTGCTCTCTAAGGTCGTATCGACGCTTTCCTTATCCGTACTCTACTCTGTTGGTTGCCGGAAAGCAATGACTCAACAAGCGTACCATAAACTAATAAAGTTGGATACAAAACCGTGGTGGTCAATTGCAGAACCTTCCACCTGAAAAAGTCTTTTAAAGAATACGTTTTTGTTTTCCGGTGTGAATGTAACTGGGAACACCAACCATGGCGACATGGGAATTGAGAAATGATGGTGTCAAATAACCATCTCATGGTCAAGTTCTTAGATAACAACATAGTATGATTTGATATATTTTTTCAAGTAAAGTTTTTTGGGATTGAAACTTGTACACGCTCACATTACCCCGTGCTTGATTTTTATTAAATAGAATTATAGAATAACTGCACTTAGGCAAGGATAAGAAGAAGAAGATGATGAACTGGAAACAAACAACAATGTGTTTGTGATGAATATTATTTCATAGTCTCCATTTACAATGGATGTCAGTATTTATACAAAATATACTGACTTTGTAAATAATAAATTATACAACTGATTGATAGTTAAGTAAACTGTTTTAGAACTAAATAACTGATTCATAACAAACTTTTACAACTGAAAGTTGACAACTCAACTTCAATACTCCCCCTCAAGAGAAGATATTTAAGACATTCATCTTCGACTTAAGATGCTGAAAAGGAGCCAGAGCTAGAGCTTTGGTGAATATGTCTGCGACTTGGTTCTAAGAAGTAACATGAAGTGTTTGAATGATACCTTCTTGAATTTTGTCACAAATGATATGACAATCGAGCTCAATGTGTTTAGTCCTCTCATGGAAAACTGGGTTGACTGCAATAAGCAGTGCAACCTTGCTGTCACAAAATAATAATGTTGCTTGATGATGTGTGATTCGTAAAAAGCCAAATGATTTCACATGTAGTAGCTGCCATGAATCTGTATTCAACTTCAACTAAAGATCGGGACACATTGTGTTGTTTCTTAGACTTCCAAGATACAAGGGAATTGCCTAAGAACACACAATAACCAGTGATGGACTTCTGGTGTATAGGCATCGCCCAATCAGAGTCACAAAAAGCCTTAAGATGGAATGTGGAAGATGATGGGAAGAAGAGGCCTTGAGTAGGAGAAGCTTTGATGTATCTAAGTACTCTGTGTGCAGCATTGAGATGTGGTTGACGGGGATGTGCCATAAACTAATTAAGATTTTGAACTGCATATGACAGGTCAGGTCGTGTAATTGTTAAGTATAGTAAATGCCCAACCAATCTTCTATAAGATGTTGAATCCTCAAGTAAAATACCATCAGTAGAAGACAATTTCAGATTGGACTCCATTGGAAACTATGCTGGTTTGGCAGCAAGAAAACTAGAATCATCAAGGATTTGCGTTGGCAGAGAGAAATACCTTTAGCAGATCTAGCAATCTCTAAACCAAGGAAGAATTTTAATTCTCCAAGATCTTTCAGCTGAAACTGGTTATTAAGAAATGCAGTGAGCTGAGTAATATTTGCTGGATCATTGCTTGCTAATACTATGTCATCAACATAGACTAAGAGAGCTACAAAAGAAGATCCCTATACTCTAGTAAACAAGGAATAGTCTGCACGGGACTGAACGAAACCGTGAGATATCAAAGTAGAGGAAAACTTTGAAAACCATTGTCTTGATGCTTACTTCAAGACATACAAAGACTTATGCAATTTGCAGACTTTTGTTGACTCCCCTTAGATGGAAAACCAGGAGGATGATTCATGTAAACTTCTTCATGTAACTCCCCATGAAGAAAAGCATTGTTTACATCCAATTGGTGAAAGTGCCAATTGCGAGCAGCAACAATGGGAAGAAGGATACGTATAGTGGTGAGCTTAGCAACGAGAGAGAATGTCTCATAGTAATCCAATCCCTTACATTGTGTGTATCCTTTGACAACAAGTTGTGCCTTGTACCTTTCGACAGTGCCATCAGCTTTGTGTTTTATTTTATAAACCCATTTGTAACCTATTGGTTGTTTGTTTGGGGGGAGATCAACAACAGACCATGTGTTGTTTAATTCAAGAGCATAAATCTCAGCTTGCATGGCATTTCTCCACTCAATGGATTTAACAACATGATGAAAGAATTTAGGTTCAATTTGAGTGGAAATTGAAAGACAAAAGTGTTTGTGAGCAGGGGAAATATGATTGTAGAAAATGGAAGAAGATAAGGAATAAGGAATACCTGACTTGTCTTCTGGAGTTGAATGAGATGAGTGAGTTGTAAGTTAGCAGTGATATTGATGCAAATAACTAGGAGTAGAACGAATGCGAGTGGATCTACGAAGTGAGGAATGTTGTGGTGATATGTGGGCAGTATGTTCAGAATATGGAAACAATGTATCAGAATTAACAGGAATGGAACTAGAAACATCTATATCAGGTGGTTCTGTAGAAATAGGGGGTGAAGGAAAGGTTGTGTCTAGTATGATGTTTGGTAAGACCAAGGGATTAGGTGGATTTACAAGAGATGATTTAGTTGAATCATATGGAAAAATTGATTCATGAAATATGACATGTCTCGAAATAATACGAGAATGAGTGGACAAATCAAGTAATGTATATCCTTTGGTACCATTTGGATAGCCAAAACAAAGACATGGGATAGCTCGAGAGTCAAATTTGTGTCTATTTCTGGAAAGAGTTGAGGCATAACATAAGCAACCAAAAACTTCAAGGTGAGAGTAGTCTGGTGGTTTAGAGAAAAGGATTTCGTATGGTGATTTGTTTGATAAAATAGGAGTGGGAATTCTGTTAATGGTGTGGGCTGTAGTGAGAACACAATCCCCCCAGTAAGATAATGGAAGGTGTGATTGAAAACGTAGAGCAAGAGCTACATTCAAAAAATGTCGGTGTTTACGCTCTATTTTGGAGTTTTGTTGTGGAGTTTCAACGCAACTTCGTTGATGAATAACTCATTTTGTGAGAAATAAATCCATCATATTGAATTCAAGACCATTGTTTGAATGCAAGCATTTTATACTGGGATTGAATTGTGTTTCAATCATTCTGAAAATTTCAGTAATGTATGAACGAGTTTGAGATTTTGAGTGTAAAAGGTAGACCCATGTAAATTGACTAAAATCTTCAACAATAGTCAAGAAATAACTGGAACCATTATTGGTTTGTATAGAGAAGGGTCCCCAGAGATCACAGTGGATCATCTCAATAAGAGATTTGGAAATAGATTTGCTTTTCACAAATGGAAGCTTGTGTTGCTTAGCTAGTGGGCATACAGTGCAAATACTTTCTTTATGACAAGTAAAATCAGGAATTTGATTTCTAAGCAACATCATTCTAGGGTGTGACAGATGACCTAGTCTATAATGCCAAATGGCATTGGATGCATTCTTAATTGAAGCAAAAAATGCTTTGATAGATTGTGAAAGAACAGTATAAGGTTTGTACATCAAGTTAAACAAGCCTGCTTGCTCTCTACCCATGCCAATCGTCCTCCATGGTGACAAAGTCTGTATGAAACAAAAATTGGCAAGGAAAATGAGACAACATTTAAGATTTTTGATTAACTTGCTTGCTGAAATCAAGTTCAATGAGAATAAAGGTACACAGAGAACATCATGAAGAATAAGATGTTCAGAAATCTTGACAGTACCAATATGAGTCACACTAGCATAATTGCCATAAGGCAATTTCACACAAGATGATATGACAACAGTAATGGAAGTGAATAAAGAATGGTGCTGATCATGTGATCAGTGGCCCCCGTGTCAATGATCCATGATTCAGTTTGATGACAGTGAATATCAACTGAAGCATGTGATGATGAAAAAACTGAGTGTTTTGGATTTAGGTAAAGAGAAGCAGAGGAAAAGAAAGAAGAATTAACTCCCATATTTGAGAAAAGATGATCTTGTGCATTGCTTATTTGAGAAAAGAATTAAAGTGTTTATTCATGGAGATAAATTCAAGTGTCAGTGTTACTACGGATGTCAAAATCCAACTAGAACGTTTTGATGTTATAAATTATGCAAGGTGTATCGACAAGATAATGTTCTTAATAACTTCACTGAAGTTCTTGATCTGAATCTTCCTTTACTACCCGAGCCATAAGAAGATAAATCTGTTGTTGCAAGGCTAAAAGACTGAAACATAACAAAGATGAAGTGTTATATTAAGGACATATTTTGAATACCCTTACTAGTCAACTTTATAACTTTTTTTTTCCAAATCAAAATCGGCAAAGGAATTTTGGGCAACCTTGGAAACATAATACAAGTAAGAAAAATCAGGTTTTGACCATTTTCTTACTTCAAAATTGTTTTAGTATAAGATTACTTACAACAAGCCAATCACGGATCAAGTCTATGAAATTCAAATTATGATATCAAAATGAAGTGATCTTGATATAAAGGTTTCCAATTAACTTTAAGTGGGGACTGTTTTGTCAAAACTTCCTTCATCTTGGAATGAATATAAGAAGAAAATGTTGCACTCAACAAACAATTATACATTTGAGCAGTTTCAAACACATTTGCAAATTGAGTTTTAATCTTGTATGTGTGCATTACAAGCAATGAGTTCTAAAGTGAATTTATTTAATGAAACTGGTTTGTCAATGACTCAAAGCAATCTAAAGTGAAAAAGAAAAAAACAAATTCAAGAAGAAACAAAATGATAACAAGAAAAGTAAAGTTTGTTTCCATTGTGAAAGAAAGGGCACTACATACAAAAGTGTAGATACAAGAATTTCAAGAAGAAAGATGGTGCTAACAAAGTGAATATGGTTGATCACAATGAAATCAAGGTATTGGTTTCCATGGTTTCAATCATTCAAATTGGAATGTCAATTGAATTAAATATGGCAACTACTGTGAAGACTTTATATTGGTGGTTGGATGTTGTGCATTCTGGTGCAACAATTCACGTTTGCAATAACAAAGTCTTTTTCAAGATTTATGAAAAAATGAAAAAAAAAACTCTCAAAAAGGTTTTGATGGGCAACCATAATTCTGCAACAGTATTGAGGAAAGGAATTGTTGAATTATACTTATGGACAAAACTATCTTTAGTCAATGCATTTCATGTTTTCAAATTAATGAAAATCTTGTATCTGTTAATTTGTTGAGCAAGAAAGGGTTCAAGATTATTAGAGTCTAATAAGGTTATTGTAACTAAGAGTGAGATGTTTGTGGGAAAAAGGTTATTCCTGTTTTACCTATATTTACCTGTTAAGAATTAAATATGAAGCTTTTGAGAAATTCAAAGAATTCAAGAAATAGGTAGAAAATAAAAAAAATAGGAAAATTAAAATTTTTAGAGGTGATGAATACTTTGTAAAGGATTTTTCTATATTTTATGAGGAAAATGGAATAATTCATCACGCACCATATACACCACAATAGAACGAGCTTGCTGAAAGGAAAAACAGGTTCGTAGTGGATATGGTCAATGTCATGCTTTTGAATATGAAGTTACCAAATAATATATGGGATGAAGCTTTGCTTACCGCATGTCATATTCATAATGAAGTACAATCTAAGAAATTAAAAGTTTATCCTTATGAATTATAGAATGGTAGAAAACCAAATATGAATTATTTTAAAGTGTGGGGGTGCATAGCCTTTTATTAAGTTTCTAATCCTCAAAAAATAAAATTAGGACCCATAGGTCTTAGGAGTATGTTTGTTGGTTATGCACAAAATTCAAAAGGTTATAGGCTTTTGAATTTAAAAACTAATGTAAAAGTTGAATTTGTACGTGTTCAATTTATCAAAAATAAATTCATAAGTGATTCAAATATGTAAGAACTAGATCTAACAGTATTGACTCTTAGGTTAACTTTAAGTGAAAAATGTAAAAAACTAGAAGTAAAAGGTTTGAGTGAACCTAAAAGGAGTCAAAGAGTTTGAAAGGAAAAACACTTAGATACAAATTTTATTTCTACTGATTCAATTGTATTTTTAGTAGAAGGTGATGGAAAATATTATTGAAAATGATACTTGTTATCCTAAACATAGACCAAATATATTCTATGAAGCTATGTCTTTTAGGGATGTTGCCTTTGGAAAAAAATCAATAAATGATAAAATGGATTCAAAATTGTTAAGTGATACTTAGATCCTAGTGGATTTACCTCCAGGTTCTAAGCTAATAGGATGTTAGTGGGTGTGTAGAAGAAAATACAATATTAATGGTTTTATACAAACTCTAAAAGCAAGATTAGCTGTCAAAGGCCTTACTTAAAAGAAGGTGTTTATTATTTTGAAACTTATTCTCTAGTGGCAAGAATTGTATCCATTATAGTTTTATTTTCTTTAGCATCAATTTTTAAATTATATGTTCATCAAATGGACATCAAAATGACTTTTTAAATGGAGACTTAGAGGACAAAGTCTATATAGAGAAATATGAGGGTTTTTATGCTTCTTAGAAATGAAAACAAAGTCTGTAAATTGGTAAGTCTTCATATGGTTTAAAGCAAGCTCCGAAACAATGACATGAGAAGTTTGACAAAGTAATTTTGTTAAATGGTTTTCATCTTAATGGTGCACATAAATATATTTATTCCAAGTTTACAAAAGACTTTGTTGTGATTAATTATCTCTATGTAGATAACATGTTGATCTTTAACACCAATATGATTGGAATAGTAAAAACCAAAATGTATTGCACTTTTAATTTTAAAATGAAAGATGAAGTACACACAATTTTACGTATTAAAGTTAAGAAACATAATAGTTGTTATGCACTTAATCAACCATATTATATTGAGAAAATGCTTGATAAGTTTAAGCATCTCAGTACAAAGGAGGTTAATACTCCATTTGACTCTAGTGTAAAGTTAAGTGATAATTATGATAAAACAATAACACAACTAGTATATGCTAATTCTATTAGAAGTCTTATGTATGCAATGCATTGTATAAGACCGGATGTAACTTTTGCTACATTCAAGTTATCACGATATATAAGCAAGTCAAACATAGATCATTGGGAGGGTATTGCAAGAGTCTTTGACTATCTTAAATTGATTTAGGTTTGTTTTATTCTAATTTTCTAACTATGTTGGAAGGATATTGTGATAAAAAATGGATAACTAGTGCAAGTGATAATAAGTCCACATTAGAATGGATTTTTACACTTGAAGGAGGTGCAATATCTTGGGCATCCAAGAAACAAACATGCATCTCTCATCCAACCATGGAATCAGAATTTGTTGTTATTGATGCTACAGGTAAAGAAGTAGAATAACTATAAAATCTATTGTTAGATATTAAGTTGTGTCCACAACCTATGCCAACTATTTATTTACATTGCGACAATGAAGTAACTATGTCTCGCGCTTACCATAATATTTACAATTGTAAATCAAGACATATAAGTATTCTATATGAATATGTTTCAGAGTTGATTATAAATAAGTAATCACCATTGTCTATGTGAAGTCTATGAACAATTTAGCATATCCATTCATAAAAGAACTATCTGTAAAGAAAATAACTAATGGAATGGAGTTGAAACCTATACTGGTAATGGGAACCCAAATTTGAATTAGCAAGAACATATCTCAGTAATTTTATTTATATTTCTATCATTGTTTGATAGAATAAAAATTATTTTATTAAGAAAATTAGCAAACACAATAGGATAAATATATCTTTTTGTGAGATTAAATATCTTGATCTACATATATTTTAGTATTTTTTCAATGTTTTTAGTAATGGTTTATGATATTTATTAACACAAATAATTCTCGATTTATTTGGTTACATGTATGCACAAACTTTCCTGATACAAGTGCTACTTCATTATGAGGATTATGGCCTTGATCATGTGTTTGAAGCAAAAATGTTAATATCGTTTCGGTTGGTGCTTCATTTTTCAATTGGAATGAAATATTTTGGTTTCAGAGCGTTTTAGTGCATTAGTTTGGGGTTGTAGTATTTATGTGTGTGTATATATATGATTAAATATATTAATTCAAAAAAATTTCAGTTCAAATCCATAAATAAAATTATTTAGAATTGTGCAATTTAATCTAAAAAACACAATAAAATAATTACTAGAATGTCATCATCAATCTTGTAAGGTCATTACATTCTATGATTGCTCTTAAATTTTAGCATAATATATATAAATATTTCAGGAGAATCCTCATAAAATTTCATCTCAATCTAACGGTCAAATTAAGAGACATGATTGATATTGTAGAATTATTTATTATTTTTTTAAAAATACTATTAGGCTGGAACAGAATGGGTGGAACAAAACCGAAATATTTCAACTGGTATTTGACCAAAAAATCGGCAATGGGCTAAAATTTAAACCAAAGTACAAACAACACCGTTTTGTCTCGTTTTTTTAACCAGTACAAAATGTTTCGATCGTTTCGGCTGAAATGGAATGAGACATACAACTATGGTTTGAAAACCCATTATTTATTAAAGTAACATCATAGCATGCTTCCAACCAATGATAAAAAAATAAAATAATAATTTTGTGATAGAAATTGGTTCCAAATTGAAATTGTGAAAGTTTTTTCCATCGAATTTGTGTATGATTTCGGTGCCCAATATTCAGTCACAAAAGGAGTTTCTTTTTGTATACTATAATGTTGTTATCTTGAAGAACATATATATATATATATATATATATTAAACCGAGTCCAAGGCCGCAATAACCTTATGGTAGTTGCCACAAACCCTCAATTTGTTTTGGTCTATTGCAATGTTGTTATCTCAACATGTTTAAAGCTTCAAATGTAGGGCCCATCTTTGTTTCTACTAGAGAAGGAAAGAAGAATTTGTGGGTGATCAAGCTACGAATACTGCGAAAATGGCCGGCATAGGGGAAAAAGTAATGACATTGGGCATGGATAATAGCGAACCTAGCTTTTATGCATTGCAATGGACCCTTGATCATTTATTTGTTCTGTTTGGTCAGGACCCTCCATTCAAGCTCCTAATTATCCAAGCTTAACCCCCTATCGCTTTGGTTGTAGGATTCACCGGTCGAGGTACGGCTTCGAGCCAATTTGACAACGTGGGTGCAACCGCAACCCGCGCCCGTGTTCATCTATTAGCCTTCCTCACATCACATTTCACTATGTTGTAAAAATTAGAGAAAAGAATGATGTGGTGTTGATTTTTGTATGATTTTGTTTAATATTAATTAATGGGGTTCTTTTAATAATGAAGGATTGGTCGATGTTATACAAATCATGGAGGCAGATTCCAATAAAAGAGCACAAAATGTTGTAGAAAAGTAGGGATGTCTGCAACAATATAGGGGTAATCGTTTGGTGTGCTTGATATGCCTTTTTTTTCTTGCAAAGACATTATAAAAGATTAGCAAGACTCCAAGTGATGATATGGTTTATGTTTTATTAAAGATAGAGGGTAGAAATTGGAATATCTTATATTGTGATATGTAATGTTTTTGTTTTAAAACATAGGTTGCAGTATAGCTTGCGACCATATTTTCAAACCAATCATTGAAAATCTACAATTATTTTATAGCATGACTAACATCAACAACATAAACATTTTATAATACATTTCTATTTTTTATTATTTCGGAACCCAATAAAAAATTAAATTTAACAAATTACTTTGCAGGTAAATAATGTGGTCGTAGAAGTGATTAAGGGTGATGCTAAGAATGTGATATGTGATGCCATGGATAGACACCACACATCCATTTTAGTGGTGGGCAACCATAATTATGGAGTTGTGAAAAGGTAGTGCAAAAAGTTTACCTTGATTCCATTGCAAATTTAATCTATTGGAACCAAATCTATAATCGATGGAGATGTTATTTTGTAATGGTATCACATAAAGCATCTCACCATTGTTTATTGTCTCTTAAAAGACCCAAAGATTTGCAAACAAGTTGGAGTAGGATGCATAATTCCTAAAACGTTTCTAAGGTCATCAAAACTTAATGCCCCTTTGACATGAATCAAATGCTATATTAAAAAAATATAACTCCTCTCTACTACAGAATAAACATATGTTAGACAGCCAAGACTAAACCCTTTTGCTCTTGTTGTCCATTAATTCTGTCAAACAAATTTGTTTGGAAAATCCATGGAATGAGGTCTCGTGCAACTAAATTATTTTTAATGTATTCAAATAATTTTGTAATCATTGTTTTATAAAGATTAGGTCTTCTCATTACAAACATCAATGATTCACTTCCTGAGTATATAATAGTATGTTGTAATAGCAAATGAACTTGCAATTGTTTAATTGGAGGATATTTTGAATGGATAGGAAAATGAAAGAGTTGTTAGACATACTTGAAAAAAGATACTTGATAAACATTGATTGATAACATATCTTAACATTGATGTCTGTATTATATCGCAATAATAACTCTCTATTATATGGAATAACATGATTATTGTACAATTGTATTTCATCTTTAAGGATAAAATTATCATATTGTTGATGATGTTTATAGTAAGCAAAACCATTATGATCAAAAGTTATTGTTGTTGTCTTGAATGCTTTTGGAAATGATCTTAAGCATTACCTTTTTTCATACATTTAGATTTTTTTGGTTTGCTAAACCATATGACCTGTGTATCATAAACACTGATACAAAATCATAACAAATTGGATCGTTATTCTTATTAGGAAGTTCCGCCGAGACAACAAAATAAACATTTTCTACATTTTGACATTTAAAGTAAGCATCTAGCCAAAAAAGAAGATGGGTGTGTAGAAGTTCCTTAGTAATAAAATGGCATAAAAATGGCATTCAATATATAATAAAATAATTGTAGTAACAAAGAATAAGAAGTTATGAGCACCCACGATTGTTCTACCAAATGGTTTGCCTAATTTTATATAGGCAATCATATCAATTACTTTTATTTGAAAAACTCTTATAGAAATGTCTAACTAGTGTTCTTGGTTGTAAGTTTATTTTTTCTAAGATCTCTATGAATTTCTGGCCTATTATATTCCATTTAAATGTAATGAAAATATTTGGGTAAAAGTCATCAAAATCTCCAATAAACTAAGCCTTGTTTGACACTACGTTTCAAAACACTATTGAAATTTTTTATTTTGTTTTAAATTAATATTTTGGTGTTTTTAGATCATTTTCATGTGTTGATGTAAGAAATAATTTGTATAAAATATCATTTAATGCATTATTGAACAAAAAATCGCTTTAAAAAACAACTTTAATCACACTTTCAAACATGCACTAAAATCAATGGTTCTCACACGATTTTGGAACCCACATAGTGGATTGTTATTCTCACATGCATAGACATGCCTATAGATGTAGAACTTTATAATAAAGCCAAAGCAAATGGAAATATTTCCCAAATATCTCGAACAAAAACAACAACCCACTTAACTATAATCAATGAGGAAAAATATACTCGAATAACACAAATTAATAAAAAGAGAAAAGAGAGGAAAGGAGAGAGTGATTTAAAGAAACTTATTATCGTTCATCCACTGTAATCAATACATTGCAAAGGAGCACCTACCTTGTCCAGGACATTCCTGAAAACAAGAACCACAATGGCGTGGATCATTGTGAATATCAACACAGTTTCCATCACATCAAACAAATCCATAAGCACATGTTCGTCCGCATGCCCTACAATTGTTCTAGTCCCTCGAAGTGTCTTTGCAGAGTTGCCTGGAACAACATGTGTTGCCTCCCTATGGATTCTTCTCGGGATCCACGCACATGTTAGGGTCATCGGCAAACGACAAAACTCTTTCCCTCCCCTGCAATGCCGACCGGAGGAAGTTCACTTGCGTAGGAATGTCGGGTTCCGGTCGGTCAGCAGTATCAACGCCGGGAGTCACAATTAACAGGAATAAGATGAAAGGTCACATGTATTCCAAGCTCAACATGGGTTAACATATGTAAAAAACCTCAGCAACCGGCCTTAGATAACAAGGCATCAAATTAACCAAACAACTATTTTAATAAGATTAATCGTTGGAGCTGTTGCGTTTAATTTGTCACATAAAGACAATCACATTACGTAGAGGATCAACCTAACACGTCGATGAGTGAGTGGTTTAGTGCAGAGTTATAAAACCCGTTCCATTCCGGCCGGAACGGCCCGTTCCAGTGCAAAATCTAGAACAAAACGGTGATATTTTTGTCCTGGTAAAAATTCCGCCCCGATCCAGAAAATCCAGCCGGAACGCCCTGGTTCCGTACCGGGCGTTCCGTTTTGGGCTCCTTCAACACATGGATCGTTGAAAAACCCAACAAAAACTCCTCCGAAACAACCACCCTACTCACCATCCTCTTATATTTGGCCTTGACATCGAGTGGAGACCCAACAGGAGCCGACGATTCGAAAACCCAGTTGCCACTCCAGCTTACAGCTGGCAATGACTGCTTGATCTTTCAACTCCTATATTGTCCCACTGGTATCCCATAATCCCTCTATGCTTTTCTGAGCGATACGATTATACTTTTGTTGGGGTGGGTATTGAAAATTTAAGAGTGATGCGAAGAAGCTGATGGATGATTATGGGCTTAGTGTGGGAAATGATGTGGATTTAAGGGGTTTAGCTGCTGAGAAACTGGGGGATTTGAGAAGTGGAAGAAATTTGGGATAAAAGGGTTGGAGAGAGAAGTTTTGGGGAAGGGGGTCGAGAAACCGAAAATGATTACTTTGAGTAGGTGGGACAATGCGTGGCTTTCTGCTGCTCAAGTTCAATATGCTTGTCTCGATGCCATTTTGTCTTGGAAGATTGGTGAGAGTTTGTTGGCTGCTTGATCTAGCTAGGGTTCATCATGATGGGATTCTACTTTATATGATATTAAAATATAAAGTATTAAACTATAAAGTATGGTAATGTGGTAATGTTGTTTGTACTCATTCTACTTTATATGATATTTGATTTTCTGTGTCTACTAGCATCTTCACAGACACAAAAAATTATTGTGTTCTTATCGAGTAGTGAACGGTTTGATCTCACCTATTGTGGTCTTATCGAGTAGTGAACGACAATGAAAAAAATCTATTACATAAATTGCAACATGATTTTGTTTAGCAACAGATAATTCGTTACTAAATAAATTATAGAAATAAAAAGTTACAACAAATTTACCATTGCAAAGTAAAGATATTTTATTCTTATATACCAAGAGAATTACAATATAAAAGAGAGTTAAAAAAACCAAAATAAACAATGACGCATCATTTATATAGACGAAATTACTGAAGGAATTAAACTACCTATGATATCAATCGGTAATATATGGAAGAAGGTTAGCAAATTCATTGTATATATCTGTTAAGATCTTCTGCTGTATATTAAGCTATAAATAGGTTGTATATACAAATCCCTTTTCATCCTCTGTGTTTTTAGAGTTTTACATGGTATCAGAGCCATAAAAGACTAACGTCTAAACATGTCTTCTTTGTCCACCACCCTTAACCTTTCTCAAATATCTACCATAACCCCAATCTCCATCCAATATTGTTTCCCTTAAGTTAGCTAAAAACAACTATCCCCTCTGGAAAACACAATTGTTGCATTATTTTTGTGGGCAAGGTTTGAATGGTTATCTTGATGGAACCATAATCACTCCTCCAAAACTGATTTCTACACAACACCCTGATGCAGGTACAATCACACAACTTTCAAATCCTACACATTTCCACTGGTTGCGACAAGATAGTTTAATTCTTAACACTCATGTCTTCTATGACTGAAAGTGTGTTGGCTCAACTAATTTCCTATGATAATTCACATCAAGTTTGGCAAGCACTTGAGACAAACTTCTCATCTAAATCTTGAGCCCGTACAATCCAAATTCGAGCACAACTTGCTAATGCAAAGAAAACCATTCAATCTGCCAATGACTATTTCTTGTTCATAAAACGATTAATTGATGAACTTGCTATGGCTAGACAACCTCTTAGATGTGATGAAATTATCTCCCATATTATTGCTGGATTGGAACACGAATATGATGGCTTGGTCTCCTCTATCTATACTCAGAATGATCCTATTTCTCTTGAGGAGGTCTACTCTCTTCTAATTGTAACAGAGTCCTGTTTCAATTGCCACCAACTTTCTACTCCTGCAACACTTGCTGAAGCAAATATTGCTCAGCAACAACGATCACACTTCAACAAGAACAAATATGGCTCTCGGGGTTGAGGTCGTTCTAAGACATATTGTGGTGGAGATAACTTTTCAAACAATAAATATGACACATAATTCATCTTTCATTGTGTGTTAGGTGTATGGAAACAATGGTCACTCTGCCCATAAGTGCTACCATAGGTTTGATCTCACCTATCATCAATCCTCTTCATCACCAAATAAACAAGCCATTCTGGCAACACATGATTGGGATAATAATTGGCATGCTGACACAGGATCTACACACCATATTACCCATGATATGACCAATTTAAACATCAAGAATGACGATTATACTGGTTCAAATCAAGTACAAGTTGGCAACGATGAAGGTTTGCATATTACTAAAACTGACAATTCCCTTCTTTAAACTCCCTCTCATTCATTTGTCTTAAATCATGTTCTCCTAGCACCTTAGATTCATAAAAACTTTCTTTTTGTCGAGAAATTTTGCATTGACAATCACGTTTACTTTGAATTTCATGGCCATTATTTTCTTGTGAAGGGATTCTCGAGGACCATCCTTCATCGCGAATATGTCAGTAATGGGTTGTATCATTTCACACCCACAAAAATTCCTCCTCAAGCATTCTCCAGTGTACACATCACATTTGGTCAATGGCATCATCGCCTTGGTCATGCTGCCTCTTAAATTGTTAAACGTGTCTTAAACTCCAATAAACTACCAGTTGATAAAATACCAATGCATATTGTATGTTCTAATTGCCAACTAGCAAAGAGTCATGCTTTACCTTTTAAAATTTCAACTTATGTTTCAAAACATCCATTAGATCTAATATTTACTGATGTTTGGAGTCCAGTGCCTGTAGCCTCCACTATCGGTGCTCGTTATTATATCATCTTTCTAGATTTTTTTTTCTAAATTCCTATGGTTATTCCCAATGAAATTCAAATATGATGTTGAGAATATTTTCTTATAATTTCAAACCTATGTGGAAAAGCAATTTAACCATAAAATAAAGGCCATCTAATTTGATTGGGGTGACGAATATCATCAACTTCATAATTATTTCAAAGCCAATGACATTACTCATTGTATTGCATGCCCTCATACTCTCCAGCAGAATGGTTCCATAGAACACAAGCATAGACATATTGTGGAAGTCGACCTTAGTTTATTAGCTCATTCCCACTTACCACAACTTTATTGGGAAGATGCGTTTGCTACTGTGACTTTCTTAATTAATCGAATTCTTACACCTACCCTTAACATTTTGTCACCATATGAATAAATTTATAAATGAGTCTCAGATTGTTCATTCTTTCAAGTATTTGGATGTGCATACTGGCCTAATCTCAGATCTTATAATAAACATAAATTGTAATTTAGAAGTAAATCATGTATATTTATTGGCTATAGTAGCAATCATCATGGTTATAAATGGTTGGATTTAACAACTGGTCGAGTTTATATTTCTCATCATATAATTTTTGATGAAAATTTGTTCCCTTTCCTTCACAAAATTTCATCTCCACTATCTTCCAACACTAATTCTACAAATCATGTTTCCCTGCCTTTCACTCCTGCCATCACAAGCCATGCCATGATTAGTGATATGCCAAATTCTTCCTCGTTCTCTTCTACTAATGTCTCTGTTCCTTTAGTATATCAATTTGCAGGAATTCTAGTTGAAGCAACTAGACAAATAACAAATCCTTCCCCTACTGCATCAAATACTCCACCAGCTAATACATCTCGTGCATTGTCTGTCAGCCACATTGTGAATTCCTTCTCCACTGACAATGTTGCCAATGTATAGTATCCATCTTGTCATCCCTCTAAACCATCTTCTTCATCAGTACCAAATCCTATAACACTACCGACCAACATAAGGACCCATGTTATGACCATCATATCTCAAAATCAAATCTTCAAACCAAAAATTCCATTAGATATCTTTGTACGATATCCTCTTCCAAAAGCTTTACTTACATCCATTTCTTCTTCTAATATTGAACCAACTTGTTATAGTGAAGCCATCAAATCATCACAATGGCGTTCAGCCATGAATTCTGAATTCGATGCTCTTCCTATGAAATAACACTTGGTCCTTGGTTTCACCTCCTCTTGCTACCAATGTGGTTGGCTGTCATTGGATTTACAAAGTTAAAAGGAAGGTTGATGGTCCATTAGAGAGGTTTAAAGCTAGATTAGTGGCATCAACAAGAAGGAACTAACCACCAAGAAAACATTTAGCCTAGTTGTTAAACATGCTACTATTCGGACTGTGCTATCCTTAACAGTGTCAAATCAGTGACATATTAAACAAATTGACATTCAAAATGCCTTTCTACACAGAACATTAGATGAAGAAGTGTACATGGCTCAACCTCCAGGGTACATTCATCCTCAATATCCAAATCATCTCTGCAGACTTCATCCATCTATGGTTTAAAACAAGCTCCAAGAGCTTGGTTCTCCTGACTCTCTAATGCACTGCAAATCCTTTGCAATCACTTGGTTACAATCCCTGCTATCCGAAATTGGTTTGCCATACCATACACCTCTAGTTCTATGGTGTTACAATATTGGAGCCACATACTTGACTGTAAATCCTTTGTTTCATGCTTGCACAAGCACATTAAACTTGATTTTTACTATGTGCGTGACCAGGTTCAACGAAAATAGCTCAAGGTTCAGTTCATCTCTTCCAAAGATCAACTAGATGATTCACTAACAAAGCCCCTCTCTTCACAAAAAAATTCCAACTACTTTGATCAATCTTAATGTCTATTCACTTCCCTTCAAATTGAGAGGGCTTGTAGAAGATAATATTGAGAGACTCAGTAAATCACATAACTGCCATGATAAACATGAAACAAATTTGGAAAGAGATCGGGATGAAGGATAATTAAGAAAATCATGCACCTGCAATAATAGACATGAGAGATTTCTGGAAACAAATAGGGAAGATCACAATTGAGTGAATGTGGAAGAAGATTAGAAAATTCATTGTATATATCTGTTAAGATATTTTGCTGTATATTAAGCTATAAATAGGTTATCATGTACGTGAACTACATACAAATCCCTTTTCATCCTCTATGTTTTTAGAGTTTTACATGTATTACCTTGAAAATCCAGAGTTGATTGAATGTTGAGAATTTAAAATTAATAGCTTCAATAATCTTCCAAAAAATCGACTAAAACCAAAATTTGGCAAAACAAATGTACTCCATATATTTACAACTAAAATCAATCTGATAACTAACAAGCAATAACCTTCTTGGAGAAATAATTTCAAAACCAAATCATATTAAATTTCACACAAATCAAACCAAATACTCATGAAAATTTCAACATAAACTCATGATCCCAAAATCTAACCCCAACCACTCAACAACCACACCTTAACTCAATCTTCTCATCACAAACTAATTCAATATCCACATAAAACCTCTCCTAATCACAAACCAATCAGTATCCACACAAATCATCTCCTAATAAAAAATAATTCAAGGTTAAAACAACATTTGATTATAAATTAAATTCGACATGTAAATCATGGAGACAACATAACATGGTTTGTTCATCTAATTTCAAAGAAAGCTAAGAATGTCGGAACTTAATATCCCTAATAGTGTTCATGATTGGGTCGAAGCTCATGGTTTGAACTAAATCTTGTACTACTATATTAGAAGGCTATGCATACATTTGTTGTGCGAAGAGACTGGTTGTTGCTGCTTACCGTTGAAACTAGCGAGGAAGTTTATCATTCATATTGGACTGGGAACAAGAAGTTACTAGTGTCGGAGGCTTACAGGCAACTGTTTTAATGGAGCAATGATAGTTAGGAGAAAGATATTTTTCGTGTTGCTGCTTGACCATGATATGAAGAAGATGTTGGATACTGCTGAGGGTCATCTTTCTAACTTTGAATTTTCTAAACTAAATATGATTATTGTTGTGAACCTCGTGATCACATGGTCATGCAATTCACAATTAAGACCGAGATCTGATCATGGAAAATCGAAATAGGTTTGATATGAGTATAATACAATGGAAAATTGCCTTAATGCACCATCACTATTGAAATGAGTAGAATGACATCATGAAGTCATCTAATCTTTGATAAGTCAGATTGAGTTCGTTCAAGAACTAAAGAATACAAGAATCACTCTCACACTTTAAAACTAAAAATTTCCGAAGTAATATTCATCAATGGTTGCCAAAATTCAGATTATATGATTTTATATAGCTCATTATAAATTAACCCTAATTGACCTCTTATGTGCACTAGAATGAGGTCTACTCAAAAGTAACTCAAATTCTAAATTGGAAAGCCCATGATTTAATTCACACAAACTTGGATCCTATGTGAAAACAAAGCATTGATTAAACTTAAACAAGTGTTGGGTTATAGCTAACAAAATAAAATAAAGCTCATAATATTAAATTCATTAACTGTCATGAGAAGAAGAGAAGTTAAATATTATAGAGCTGATTCAAGGCTTATTTATAGCTTTCCATTTAGCGTCTTAATCCTAGAAACAAAAGAAAATGTTACTAACCCATGTTGTTTCCAAGTTGTAGTAGGATTCTTTTGTCTCCTTTGTTTTCCTCACTTGATGGTCCCAATAAGGCTATGGTGGACCCCTCCTCTTGCATATGGATAAGATGTAGTAGGGTCTCCTCTTGATACTCCAATGATTTTTGCAATTATGACTTGGTTGAAACCTTCAAAACCAATGCATTAAATGTCTCTTTCAATGTATTTGTCTTAGACTGGGTCATTAGACCATTTGGAACATGTAATGGGTCCTTGTTGTTGTTTCTGAGTTGGTTCACATAAATTATATGCTTCAAATATCAAAGTAAAAAGCATTGTTGATAACATTTTATAAAATTATATGTTTAAAATAGTACAATATACTCGATAAAAATTAGGATAATAGGAAAAAAAACATTATCTGTGTACATCAGTCCCTTAACAATGTATCTATTTGCATGCATATTTGTAAACTTAAAATATTTGAAAAGACATAGATCCAAATAAACTTAAATGAGAATCAAATAAAATTGAGAATGATAAATGAATATGATTAGGAAAATGGAAAAAGAACACTATATGTATACATCATTCACTTAGCAATCCATCTATTTAAAGACGCATTTGTAAACTTAAAAAATATAAATTCAAATGAACTTAAAAGAGAGTCAAATAAATTTCAGAGTGATGAATAAATATAATAAGGAAGACGTGTAAAAATACAACTTGTTATGTAGGGAACACGGAACAATCCAAGTAAAAAAAATCAACTAATCATGAGAAGCCAAAAATCTGTTTGAATATCATCACTTGTTAAAAATTGTCAAGTATTTAAATTCGGTGGTCAAAAAAGACGTGACGTGATAACAAAAAGTTTATAATATGCACAACATATCTCGAGTTCAAGTC
Source organism: Salix exigua (assembly GCA_032356905.1). Taxonomy (NCBI): domain Eukaryota; kingdom Viridiplantae; phylum Streptophyta; class Magnoliopsida; order Malpighiales; family Salicaceae; genus Salix; species Salix exigua. Next base: position 12,319,944 of record CM063595.1, on the reverse strand, counting down.
AGGACGTGCACCGCTTGTAAGAATTTGAAATAATTAGGATGAGTTTTCCTCGCATGGATTGAAGTAGATTGGAATAATTTGATTGGCTCCATCTATAGCAAGCTCGTGAAATAATATCTGAAATGGATTTGCCCTTTTAGCTCTACTCACTAAAGTAGGTTGATGATGCATATGATATACATGTGAATTTGACTCGGTATTTGTATAGCCTCTACATATATTTGTATGGTCTCGTGGAAGAAAACATATGGTGCCCGTGACAGACAAGGATCAAATCACATCTAAATTATTGCCCTACCAGCCTACCCGATGAAATGCCATCTGATAATGCAGATATGTCCTCTAACTTTCTTCTTCTATTTTTCAAATTATTTGTATTATTATGCTGATGCGATGATATTGAAGATGTTATTTAGAAAAAATAACGGTCAATCAGCAGGGAGCAGCAGCCTCTCCGATGAATTTTCTTTTCCTTGCACAATACACATCTAGGTCGGTCCCTCTAGTCTAGTTTATAAAGTACACAGTTCTATTCCTATATTTCAAAACTTGGATCCTTGATGTGGTTTGAAAGAAAAACACACACATTTACTGGGGATGCTTGAAAGATGAGGTTTATTATTTCACACTTTTATTAATTGAGTTTTGTTATTGCCTCTTACAAGAAACTAATATTAACGTTATCAAACATGATCTGATAAATGAATCTGAGATTTAATTCGGATTGAAGACTGGTAGGAGTTCAGTGGGTCAAACGAATTAGCTTACAGTTTTGCTATTTGATTTCTTAAAAATATTTAGATATTAATTTCTCTAAAATAATCTTAGACGACCGAGTCAGCTTGATTGCTGGTGACCCCGGTCCGGTCTGGGGACTTTTGAATACAAAGAATGAAGAAGAGTTACCAGGATCTCCAGCTACATGAAATGCTGATACTCACTGTCAAGTCAACATGCTGTCTGTCTGCAGCAGATGCTTTTAGTGTAAAGTTACATGGTTTTTTTATTTGGAAATATATTTAAATTTTACCTTTTATTTTTAATAAAAGAAAAGATGTATGCCCCGTGATCATGGAGAATATGAGGAAGAAAAGGGATTTTTTTTTTATTATAATAATTAATGCAATTCATGGTGCAGAATAACAGGACTCAACACCCCCACCATAACTCTTCCAATGCCAACTTCTTTTTGAAGTAGCAGAAATTGAGGGACCAGTGAAGTTTGCAATTTGTTTGCAAGTGTCACGGGGATTTGTTCCAGACCCTCGATTCTCTGCTCATGATTATATAGCATCACTCTCTTATCCTCTATACAATAAGTCAACCCTACTCTTCTTCATCTTTCTTCTCCTTGAGCTTTCCATTATGTCCAGGAGTTCCCTTTCTTGTTTGGCTCAATCCCATGATCACGACACACCAGATCTTGAATCCATAAGGGGACTTGTGGATTCCATCAATGAATACATGATTGGATTCTTGGAAAATGTTGAATCTTGGAATTCTTTGAAATCTCTGTGCACTTCATTGCTAAATACAATTCAAGACCACAACTTCTTTGAATTCTCTGATCACCCCGTCCTCTCAAATCTTTACTGGGGAATCGAAAGCATTGAAGCTGCAATACAAGCAAAATGTCCAGATGAGAAAACGGATCAGCTCAGGAACTCAGAAAGGTTGCTTCAGCTTCCAGCATTGCTTGATGAACACGGGGTTACAGCAGGAATTCGAAACCAATTCTTGGTTTGCTTCTCATACTTCTATCTCTCAGCCATTAAAAAGCTACAAAATGATGAGTGGCAGGTTGCGCTACATTATTTACAGGCAATGTTGGTCTCCCCTAGACTTGTTCGAACAGAATTCGCACCGGAATTTTGTCGAGATTTTTTCCATCTAAGCAACAAATCTGAAATAGAGGACGAAACTTCCTGGGATTCTGGCGAGGACAATACTGATGAAGCAATCAGACAAACTGCAAGGAGGTACAAGCACTGGTTAATGTATTGTCAGATCATGTTGCATGGAGAGATTTCTGGGAACCACTGCAGAAGCAGAAATACTTCTTCCCCTGACAAGGAATCACAATATTTATCGTAAGTTCTGGGCCAAGTATCATCATAGTTGATGAAAATAAAAACCAACTAAATAATTTTAACGTGACAATGAGGGCTCAGATTTGGTTTGAGCCTTTTGATTAACCTAAGATCAACAATGGAACTGTACTGTGGAGAGCATGATTTTTATCTTTTTAAGTTTATCTTTGGAGATTCTAAGAATCTGGATCCCCCGAACCATCCCATAATTATTAGCTCAATACAGGCTTGTGATGAAGAGCAGCAGTGATCGTTCAAATTCAGTTAAGCAAGGACAGTGCTTGCATAATTATCATCAGGTGAGTCTTAGTTGTCTTTCATCTTATCCATGTATTAATCTGACTGCATGAAGATATTCAAGAGGGATCCCAGTTTTGAATCTACAAAACTACACATGATTCGACAATTAACTTTATTGTGTTCGTTTATGAAATCTAACATCCATCTCATATGATACAGAAATTAATGCAGTATGAGGGGCATCCGCCTGATCTTCAAGGAAATAGAATTGAAGGCACAGCAAATGAACCTAATTCAAAAGATATTCATGAATTTCAGTATTATAGCAATGCTCTGAAACATTTGGATCAAGTTCCGAAGGTCAACATTCAGAATGCAAACCTTGATAATTGTAAAAGCATCAGACACCTTCAGGAAATACTGATGGAAGGCGAATCGAATTCACCAACTTCAGTATGTTCGTGCGAAAATTATGATTTAGAAGAAGATAATTCAGAGGTAATTGCTTGAAAGTTTGTTCTGCCTGATATGTGGAACGTGCATACCTTGTTCTGGTATTTCAGCAATGCTAATTTCAAAGTAGTTCCAGCAGCTGTTATTTGAGAATCACAAGGCTAAACTGTTGTTTATATGTTGTTCATGAATCAGGAAAATATGGAAAACTCAACAACCACTACAAGAACAGGCCTTCATGATCGGCAAGCAGAATGTTGGGATCAGTTATGTTCAAAATATTTCTATTTACTGTCCAGGCATGTTGTAGATAAATGAACATCAGAAACTTACTTGAAATATTCAATTACAATGACTTCAACAGGATGCTTCAGGCTCCTTGTTCCACAGTGCATTCAATGTCCACAACAACGATTTTGCCACATCCTTCTCAGCACCGAATGCGGGAAGAAGCCAGTGAGGTAAATATAGATGACTTGTTTTCCGGAAGATTCTTAAGTTCTATCAGCGATTTAGATTTACGTGTATTGGAACTCGGAGGTAAGAGATCATACATCCAGTGGAATTCCCATCTTAAAAGGTCATCTCAGAAGCTAGTTGAACACAGAGCTCCAAGGACAAAGCAGGACCCACGTAGCCGGGAAAACCTCAACAAATTCTGTGTGCATTACAGAAAAGACTCTAGGGCTGAGTTAATAGGAGATATTGAGAAAGTAATTTCAAAACTATGTTTCTCAGAAGGTTTAGCAAAGTTTGAGGAAGATTATGCTGGAGAAGTGATGGCCATTTACGAAATGCTGGACAGCAAAAAAGGAGTGAAGTATACTATGTTGAAAGATGTAATGCTGGATCAACTTCTGACAGCTATTTCAAATTCCAAAGAGGAAAGAGTTATAAGGGCATCGGTTTCTATACTTACAACTATCATATCGACAAACAAGTCTGCTATAGAGGACATCAAGAGAAAAGGTTTGAGGCTGTGTGATTTGGCAGCTGCTTTGAAGCGAAATGTGCACGAGGCAGCTATTCTTATTCATATGATAAATCCATCTCCGACAGAAATGAAGACATTAGAGCTCTTGCCAGCATTGGTTGAGGTCGTGAGTTCTTCAAACAATTACAAGGAAAAACCAGTGGCACCTCTTCTGACGCCTCCTGCAGCATCATTGATGATTATTGAAGTCTTGGTCACTGCATTTGACTGTGCAACTAATAACACGCATTTGGCTGCAATCAATTCACCTCGTGTTCTTCGGGAACTCCTCAACTTTGCTGGAAATAACAATCTGGAAGGATATGTCTCCTTGTCCAATGTTATAGTTAAATGCATGCAGTTTGATGGACAATGCAGAAAAACAGTAGCACAATGTATTCCGGTGGCTCCATTTATATGTCTACTCAGAAGTGATGAGAAGTGTGCCAAGTTCGCAGCACTGCAATTTTTCCATGAACTACTTCGCATGCCAAGGTACGAGTTTCAGATTGATTTTAGTCGCGTGCCATGGTTCTCTGTGCAGTATGGTATGTGGTTTATATACTTTGCCAAAATATCCTCAAGTGTATTTTTTTCGTCCTTCTCAGATCACCGGCTATGAAGTTGTTGCGGAAGATAAGAAAAGAAGGCGGCACCAAAATTATGGAAGTACTGGTTTATTGTGTCCGAGAACTTCCAACTGATTACCAACTTTTGGCAGCAAATTTACTGCTTCAATTAGATACATTGGTAAGTGCGTTATAGTTTGAATGTCTAATCTTAAAGCTAATTACTGCCATTCCCTACTCTCACTTTCAGAAAAGTATACATGGATTCATATCATGGCTAGTTGCTGAAGTAATTGATGAGGCCATACATTGAACACATGCAGGAAGACTCGTATGGTAAAGGTTCATTCAAAGAAGAGGCTATACAGATCATCCTCAAGTCAGTGGTTTCTGAAGTAAGCTCTCCTATAGAACAGTTATCTGCATTCATTTTTGCAAACCTTGGAGGAACTTATGCTTGGACAGGGGAGCCGTACACTGTGGCATGGCTAGTAAAAAAGGCGGGCTTGACCTCCTTGTGTCACCGAAATATGATCAGAAACTATGACTGGTTGGATCAAAACCTGAAGGTGAGAATTAAAATTATAAAAAAAAAAAAAATCAATTTCAATATGGAAGGTTTGGAACTATCAACTATGTATCCAGATTAAGCGAGGTGCATGAAAATAAAATGCAGGATGCTGTAATTGACTCTTGGAGCAGCAAGATTGGAAAGCATGTAATTGAAGTAGGAAAACCTGTATTCTATGCTTTAGAGAAAGGTCTGAGGAGTAAGGCAAAGAGGGTTTCTCGGGACTCTCTCACCGCAGCTGCATGGATTGGATTTGAAATTTCAAAGTTTCCAAATAGCTTAAGATATTCTGCGTGTGAGATCTTGCTTAATGGAATAGAGCAGTTCTTGCACCCTGGATTGGAGCTCGAAGAAAGACTTCTGGCGTGTTTGTGCATCTATAACTATGCTTCTGGTAGAGGTAATATGAACGCAAAAGCAGCTCTAAATGTGCATTTTCATTTTTAAGTCCATCATGACACTCGCAACATGAGAACAATCTGGTTCATTCAGGGTTATTCAACACTTGTTAACACTCATAATTCTTGTCATCAAGCATCAATATCACACTCATTTTTCTCTGGCATTTGCTATCATCGTATACCGATATCTTGCATCCTGAAAAACTTTCGATACACATTAGCATGAGTGGCGTAGTAATGAACAAGCAAAATCCATCAACTCCAATCCAAATGCATTTTATTTTCTCTGAGTAGGGATGCAGAAACTAATTCATTTCTCCGAAGGAGTACGGGAATCGCTGAGACGTTTCTCAGGAGTAACCTGGATGGCAGATGAACTACATAGAGTAGCTGACTATTATTTGCCCAACCAATCGGTTAGTATTCTTTGACACTAATAGTTGTAGTGCAGATGTTAGATGCCCTCATGATTATCCTATCCGAATTCTTATTATTACGAGGAAACAGCGTATTTCTTGTGTTCACACGCAAATTGTGGAGGCAAATGATAGCAGAAGCGGAGCCATAACTTCCCTCATCTACTACAAGGGACTGCTTTACAGTGGACATTCAGATGGTTCAATCAAGGTATGAAATAGACTCATCTTATATTCTAGATAGTCAATTAGTAACTCTTAGCGATGGTGAATCGCATTAAATCCAGCATTACTATTCTATGTTGTTGAAATAATTCAACTCATGGGAATGTTAATCAGGTCTGGGACATCAAACAGCAATCAGCCACCATTATATGGGACTTGAAAGAGCATACAAAAGCAGTGACATGTTTTTCACTCTTTGAAGCAGGGGAGAGCCTTCTGAGTGGATCTTCTGACCGAACCATTAGGGTATAAAACTCTCATTGCAAAGATTATTTCAATAAATTTGAATTATGTATTTGATCAACCACACCCTTCTTCTAACAGGTTTGGCAAACGCTACAATGGAAACCGGAGTGCACTGAAGTCATAGCTATGGAGGAACCGATTCGACAGTTAGAAACATATGACCAAATCATTTTTGTCATCACCCAAGGCCATAGAATGAAGGTAATAACCAGTAAGGCCATGCATATGTGGAGAGAGGGAACTTGTAATGCTCTTGGAAAATTATTTATCAGATTACCATGATCTACTGAAATTTTTACTTCAAGGTCTATGATTCATCAAGAACAGCCAGGGACATCTGCAAGGCTAAGAAGGTGAAGAGCATGAGAGTGGTCGATGGAAAGATTTACGTAGGCTGCAAAGATTCAAGCATACTGGTACAGTTTAAGAGCCTCTTTTGATACATGTTGATGCAGCAACTGGAGATTAAAAGATCGTGTGGCACATTCTTTCAGGAATTAACCATAGCAACTAAAAGGGAGCGAGAGATCAAGGCACCAATAAAGAGATGGAAGATGAAAAAGAAACCCATCAATGCAATTGTTGCCTACAGAGATTGGCTTTATAGTGCAAGTTCAGTCATCGAGGGTTCAAAAGTTAAGGTAAGAACCAAACAAATGAATCTAGGTACTGTAATGCAAGAAGCTTTCAGTGACGCAGAATATTACAGGAATGGAGAGCACATCATAAGCCCCGAATATCGATAGCAGCAGATAAGGGCAGGAACGTGTTACTACTGGGAGTAGTGGAAGATTTCATCTACATAAATTCCTCCCCGTCATCCAGCACCCTTCAGGTACAGCTAGCAAGTTGCATTTTATATTGTTCAGAAGATTTTCAGCTTCGTTGCTGAGAGCCATTTATAACTTGGAATACCACATGTGAAACTAGATTTGGTTAAGAGGGATGCAACAGAATGTGGGCAGAATTTCTGCAGGCGGCAAAATAACAAGCCTTCTTACTGCCAATGACATGGTTCTATGTGGTACTGAGAAAGGACTAATCAAGGTTGGTTCATTCTTATTATATGGATTCTAATTTTCTTCAAGTACATGGTTACTTAGGCAACTTTCTATGATGGACAGGGCTGGATACCACTCTAGTGCTCAGTCAGTATGACTGCAACTTCTAATCGATGCAGTATACATGGTTATAATGCAAGTTCCAGGGTTTAGTCCTTGGTCTGATATGAACAGAAGGGCTATAAGAGCACAAGCAACTGGTTGATGTAAGATTTGTGAAATGTTAAGTGTAGTTCTTTAACAGAAATTGTGACATGATGAGCTGTCTATCATAAATATAGCTGGTTATTCTATGAGCTGATTAATTATAGGAACTAGATCAAATGTTGTCTTGTATAGGTAGTAATTATGTGAATCTGATTAATTGATGGAGTCAGATCAAATCTTGTATAATATTACTACAGTTTCTTAGAATAGGATTGTTGCCTATTCTTTCCTCCTAGAAGTTGCAAAAGAAAAAACAAATAACTCAGTTTGTAGATATCCACAAAGATCAAATAAAGGTATCCCAAAGAAATAGTATAAACTCGATTATAGAGTTAATGTTCAATATCGAATCAACAATTATGTCTCTAACCATATGTTTTTTGAATCATATGCACTCACTATTAATAAATTATCTAATGTATCCATCACTAGTCGAGTGCAGAATGCTTTGATAAATTCAATTTTGGGTCAAGGCAATAAATGAAGAAATGCAGGTTTTGCAAAAGAACTCTATATGGGAACTTGTCTCACTACCCAAAGGAAAAAAGACCATCATATGTAAATAGGTGTTCGTGTTCACTTTGAAGCTTAGAATACATGGAAACATTGATAAATATAAAGCAAGGTTGGTCACAAAGGGATATATATAGAAATACAAGGTTGATTAGTAAGAGATGTTTGCGACATTTTCCAGGCTTGACATAATTTGCATCCTTATCTCTATAGCAACCAATCGGGAATGGCCTTTGAAACAATTTGATGTTAAAAATGCATTTTTCAATGGAAACCTAGAAGAAGAAGTATACATGGAATTACCATCGGGTGTGTAGTGTAATTACATAAATAGAAGAAAAGTCTATCGATTGAAGAGATATTTAAAAGGGCTAAAACAGTGTTTTGGAGCTTGGTTTGTGTAGTTTTCTTCATAATGAAGGCATTCAGTTATATATAGAGTAGTTCATATCATACCTTGTTTACAAAACACTATAATGGGAAGTTAATAGCTCTCATTGTATACGTGGATGACATGATGTTGACAGGAGATAATATAGAGGCGATGACATTGTTAGAGGAGCATTTAGTTGCTCAATTTAAAATGAAGAACCTTGGACAACTTAGATGCTTTTTAGGAATGAAGTTACAAGATTAGGTATAAAATTTATATCACAACAAAAATATGTGTTTGATTTGTTGACAGAATTGGAATTCTTGCTTGCAAACCAACTTCAACACTTATGGACATAAATCACAAGCTCATAATATTTCCTAATCAAGTTTCAGCTATCATAAGTCGCTATTAACAGTTACTCGGTAGACTAATTTATTATTATATATGAGGCCAGACATAACTTATGTTGTTAGTATTGTAAATCACTTTATGCATCCGCCTAGAGAAGAACATTTAAATGCAATGAACAAAATTTTACAATACTTGAAGGGTACTCCAAGAAAACGATTATTGCTCTCAAACCATGGTGTCTAACATTATGGGATATACAAATGTTGAATGGGGAGATCAAATAACCAAAAAAATCTACATCTAGATACTTCACTTTTATTAATTGTTATGTGGTGAAGTAAGAAGTAGAAATTAGTGGAAAGATTGAGTGCAAAGGTAGATATTTGAGGCATTGCTCATTACATCTGTGAATTATTGTGAATTGAGAGGGTCTTGATAGAGTTAGGGTTACACTATATTAATCCTATGACTTTACATTGTGATAATAAGGTCATCATTTCCATTGTGCATAATCCTATCCAACATCACTGCATAAAGCATGTTGAAATCGATCGTCACTTCATTAAAGAAACATTATATTAGAAACCTACAAGATTTTCATTTGTCTAGTTAAAACATCAATTAACTGATATTCATACCAAAACAATTTCATTAAAGCGTTTCATGAAAAAATCAACAAGTTGGGCATGGCCAATATTTATGCTCTAACTTTAGGGGAGTGTTGAGATGATGAGTTGTTTATTAGTTGTATATTATAAATATAGATTGTGATTCTATAATCTGATAATTATAGGAACTAGATCAAATTTAGTATAGGTAGTAATTACATGAATCTAATTAATTATAGGAGTATATTCAAATCTTGTATAATTTTATTATAGTTCTTTGGAATAATATTGTAGTCTATTTGAGAACTACCTATATATTTCCTCCTAGAAGGAGCATTAAAAAAACAAAAAAAAAATCAATTTGTTGACCTCATTGTTTTCTACAAATATAAAGATAAATTGACTTCTAGCTCTACTATAAATAAAACAAAATCAATAGCTAACAAAACAAGCAAACATTTAGGGAAGAAAATGAAGTGTAGCATTACGTTCCATACCTGATATTTCATTCATTAGAAAGATTTTTAATAAATCAAAAACTCAATAAAAATTCCACTTCACGCATTTGCTTTGGCTACTCAAATATTTCAGTAATAATTGCACCTCCAAATTTGTATGAACTTATAATTATATCCTTACTTCTTTTCCTTCTTTTATACTTTTTATTTTAGTTATACATTCATTTTCAAAATATTTTTTTTTCTCTAACCACCCTTTGTTATTAAACTTGATCTAAGCTGATTATGGATAAAGACTTCGGTTATAGTTAATTCTATTTTCTTAAGAAAAATAAAAAATAGATAGAATAGTTTTTTTTTAAATCAAGTTTCATCTAGTTAACTCGAATCTTAGGTCAACCTAGGTTTTTAACTAGGTTACTCATATCTATTTTTTTTTCCTTTATGTTTTTTGAAATGTAAATTAGTCTAAGCTCCATATCAACCTATCATGCTCGTCTAGGTTTTATAAGATTATCTCTAATTTAATTTTTATTTATTTATTTATTATGATAGCATCTCCATTAGAAACATATATCACCCCACCCCTTCATATATTTTATATGAAAGTTAAGTCTAAATATCATTGAAAAATAAAATAAAATAATTTATTTAGATTATACATTTTTTTCTTTTAAGATCTAATAATTAAAATAACCTTAAATGCTAACAATCAAAATTGATCAAAATACTCAATTATAATTTATGATAATTAAACTAACTAAAATATTATTTCCAATTAAATAAAAAGTAAGCCATGTTGTGGAAATAATATTCTTTCATACTCATGAAACTTTGGATCAAACAGTTATTTTGTTGGGTTTATTTAATAAAATAAAAGGTTAAATAGTGTTGTGTTATGGAGATATTGTATTGTTATGCCTTCTCTCTGCAGGCAGCGATTAATTAATGCACTCTTCATTCTCTCATTTAATTAATGTGTTCTTTCTCTGTCATCTTTTGTTGTTGTCTTTTAAATCATTTGTCATTGATTTTGTCTTGGGATAGTTGTGATTCGCCAGCTAATTGATGCAATCTTGTAGCCGCCTTTTGATGCAATCTTGTGACAACCTTTTGGTGGTTAATTAATACACCTTTTATTGTCTTTTGTCAACAATTTTTTAATGCATTTGTTGTCTTAGATTATATCTTGGGATGATCACAGTTCAATTAATGCATCCTAGAAATTAATTAATGAATTTTGTCTTCGGCTAACTACCATTGTAGGCTAAAGTGCTCATCTCCAGCAAAAGGTGTAAAAAATCAAGACAACCCCTAAACACTAAAGCAATAAATCCATTAGGGGTTGATTCAACAAGCAGAGTGAAAAATTGTTTCAGCAGGATTTTTCCCCTTGGCACAATTCTATTAGATAAAACCAAGGGGAAAATGAGGTTACTCCTTTTGATATGCTGCAATGATAAAATAAATGGTGCACTGTCTTAGGCAAGAGGATTGATGTCATGTGGTTTCTTGCTTGGAATTAGCTTTGACCAAGGAAGAAAGCTCTAGAAAACCAACGTAGCCTATTGTAGTGGCATTTGACCAACCAATTCTTTCTTGTTATACTATCCATTAGAGTTATTGGAAATTTTGTTTGGGTTTTGTTGAGTTTTCTCTGTTTATTTTTCCTTCGGCTTTAGACTTTAGTCATTATCTACATGGCTTCTTATCCTTCATCTGTAGTGGGATTTGGCCAACTAATTTGTTCTTTTGTTTGTTTTCTTATGTTGATTTTTTTGGGGTGTTGGTCTTTAGTGTAGTGCTTACCTAGTTTTATGGTTTTGGTTGATTGTCCTTCGCTATTGTTGAATTATTGTTGTTGTTAAGGTTAGTAAAATTTTGTTGTTGCCTTTTGCTTGGTTTTCCTAGAGGTTCTTGTCATGATGCATTTTATCCACTGTTAATTTTGAATTTTGTATTTTGTTGTATGTGTCTTTTCCCCCATTGCTTGTAATGTGCTAGAGTTTATTTCCTTCCCTTGTGTTTCATTGTTCTTGTTATCTATAAGTGTTGTTGCTTTGTTCTACTTTGTCATTTTTGTTGTTTCCATTGTTTTTGTGTTTTGATTTGTAAGCTTTTTTTGCCCTCTTGCTAGTTGGGTGGCTACTTTGTTACAATTATGATATGAAACATTAATGCATTTGTTTTTCTAGCTTTGTTATGTTTCATTATTAGTTTTTCTAGGTTTTCACTAGTGTTTTTGTTTGCCATCAAAGGCATTGATCGGTAGAAGTTTGTTTAAGAAATTATTTTTCCTATGTTTTCTTCCCTTTTGATTATTTTGTTTGTCATCTTCATTTTTTTTAGATTTGTTTTGCAGTTTCCATTTGTTGTTGATTTATCATCTTTTCTTGCTAGTTGGGTGGCTGCTTTGTTAGGATTAATATTTGCTCCCCTTGCTATACTGGTATGTGCATATTTTCATAATATGAAACATTAATGTCTTTGTTCTCTTGCTTTATTGTTGGCTTTTCTGGTTTATCAATTATATTTTTGATTGCCATCAAAGGCATTGATTGGTTGAAGATTGTTGAGGAAATTATTTGTCTTGTGTTTTCTTCTCTTTTAGTTATGATCACACTTTTGCCTTGAATTCCCATCTTCATTTTTTATCATGATTTGTGTTGAAATTTCCATGTGTTATTTTTCATAGATGCCCATTTTTGCTCCATCCATTCGTTTGATGCAGCATTGAATCATTTTGAAATTTGACGCAATGTTTTGAATAATTGGTTCACCAGCTTAAACATTTTGATGTTGCCTTGCTCAAAGAGATTGCACTTTTGGTTCCCTAAAAGTTGCTCTCCTTAGGCCAATGCTTTTTTATATTTCTTGTCATTATAAATTAATAAGTTTGAGCAAGCTTTTAAAGGTGACTGGTTAATTAACGTAGAGCTTTTTGTTGTTGGTTTATAATTGTTGTTTATTCATTGAATATTTTTTTTCTTTGTCTTCCTATAAATAAGTTGGTGGAGTTGCATTATAGAAAAAACCTTTAGTATAAAAAGACTTATTTGTTATGTTAATTCATCGACAACTGGTTACTTAACAAGAGTTAGCTTCTAGCCTAGATTCTTAGAACAAAGATGAGATACATTGCCCGCACACTATGGGTAGCCTTTTATATTAAATTTGCTCAAGTTATAAATAAACACAAAGTAACATGAGCATAAAATGTCTCAATTAATTATCAATTAGATTTTGAAGACATAATGAAAAGGCTATAAACTAGCTCAATTAACTAATATGAAAAAATAAACATGATATTAATTGAATAATTAGCCAGACAGTAAAAACATGTCAAACAATCAATTAGTTTGTTATACAAAACAAATAACTAATATTTAATAGATTTTATTAATTACTGTTTTACTATCTAATAATTGAATAATTAGCAAAATAGTGAAAATAGGCCCAACAATCAATTAGTTTACTGTAAAAAACAAATAACTCATCTTTAAGGAATTTTATCAATTGCAGTTTTACTATCTACCAATTGAATAATTAAATAAACAGTTAAGACATGTCCAACAACCAATCAGTTTGCTGCGGAAATCAAATAAAACCTAGTAATCATTTTGACAGTGAAAATCATCAATGAAAACTAAGTTATTTGACATTTATTTTCTCTAAGTTCACTTATATTGTCAATATTAAGTCCCTTCCTAAAGCTTATACTTCAACCATGTTTTGGACATAGACCACACCCAAAATCACTTTTAAAACTCATGAAACAAGGGCAACATGTAATATTTCTATTTCGAGACAATATCAAACATTTATAAACATTGATAAAAGAACCTATTAATCACCACTATCTTCATAGAGATCATCTATGTTATTTTCTTCTAAGATGATTGAAACCATATAGCTTCCTTAACAAGCATGCTTCAAGTTTTTCATGTTATATCATCAATTCTATTTTATTATAGCATGATATACGGAGTGCTAGGCATTCTAACTTACAAAAGTACAATCAAGCATGTTCAATAATCACATTCCTTTCTATAATCTCATTAAGTTCACCTTAATGTTATCAAGTAGCATACAATAAGCTCAAATACGTATATTTTCTAGGGTCCTTCTATCCAAGTTTCCATAGGGTTGAAACATGGGCATTGACAATAAGTGTTCATTTCATCATACTCAATTATACCATTCTAAATCAAAACACAAGCTATTAATTTATTTGACACTACATATATGATTTCAATTTCTACCATCTATTTGTTTTTTTTTTCTAAAGGAGCTCATCATATAAATGTTTTTTCATTGTTCTTTTTCTTGGTTAAACATGGTATCCTTTCTTCTTTTAATTTATTCATGCAAATCATCATATTAACAATAAACATGTCTACATCAATCTTCTAAGTCCTCAACCAAGCAAGTTCTTCAATAAATGATGTAAAACAAGGTGTTAGCATGTGCATAGTTTTGTTTTAGCTCTAAGTATTTTCCTAAGAGCATATCAAGATTACAATTGACACATTTCATCATTTCATTCAATCCATATTTCATCCTTTCAATAGGTTGACAATCTGTTAAGGTTTGTTCCTTAACATGCATCAAATCTCTTTGTTAAAGATTATGAAATTACATATTTTTATCCTTTAGTACGAGATATTAGGTTAGCAGATAGTGAAGAAAAACCAACAATGTGTTATTTATATGAGATAATGGATAAAGCAAAAGAAGACATCAAAATAAGGTTGAAGAATAAAGTATTTCAATATATACCATATATTCGAGTAATTGATGCTATATAGGACAAGCATCTTCATAGTTGTCTTAATCCTGGAATATATTATAGGCCTTCTTTTTCAAAACAAAAGGAGTTCACTCGATGTTTGCTTGGTGCAATTACTAGATTAGTTCCTTATTGTGACATTCAAGATGTAATTAGTGGCCAACTTAAGGAGTATTAAAAAGCAGCTAGTGATTTTGGCATGCCCTTAGCTATTCGTCAAGGAGAAAAGTTAAATCTAGATAATAATTTTTAGTTTGTAAAAATATAAATTTTTTTTGGATCTATAAGATCTGACATATTGAATTGTTTTTCTTATCTAGTTGCATGGTGGGAGCAATTTGGCAATGATGCTCAAGAACTTCAAAAGTTTAGAATTTGAGTTTTTAGTCAATGTTGTAATGCAACTGATGTGAAAGAAATTGAAATATATTTGAATTCATTTATTCTAAAAAGTGAAATAGACTAAAGAACAAGAGATTAAGTTATTAAGTATTTGCTCGTTATAATATAAAAAATTAATAAAAGTAAAATATCAATATTATTATATTAATAATAATATTGAAAATAATAATTATTTTCCATTACATTGTATTAATTTTTTCAATTTTCAAGTTTACTTTTTTGTAGGAATTCAAGCAAAATAAAAGATGTTTTAGATATTGTTATTCTCATATTAAATGAGTGAATTTGTGAAAAAACCCCAATTTTCTTGATGAAGAAAATATAGGCTGAGACTATTGAAACATCCTTGCCTATATTAAATTTAAAAGATAAAGAAATATATTTTAATAACAAGAATAAATTTGGTGGAAATGATCAACTATTAAAATGTCAAATTGATGATTTTCTTTATATACCACCAAATGATCAACATCTTTATTTTTATAATAATAATATAAAAAATATATGATTTACATTTCTTTTATTTTAGAATATTTTAATTTTCAAGTAACAGAACACTAATATTCAAAGAATAAGTAAACTGAAAATTATAAAATTACCCTCTATTTTATTTAATATCTTTACTGTGAGCTGTGAATGATAAAATACCTCCCCTAATAACAATGAAAATGAAAAATTACTTGTCGATGTGCAAGGTGATTCCCGTCTTTTTCTTGTTTTTTTTTTCAGAATAATATAACAGGCAATCATTTTCATACATAACAATAAATTTCAACAAAAATTAAAAAAAAATGTGATAACACTAGTGATAGAACTGATCAAAGCAAGATAGATGAACACAAATCAAACAAACAAGATCATAATATAATAGATGTACTATTATGCTAAAATCTTCTACTTTAGCCTCTCACAGCTAACAATGAAGGAATGGCAGACAAGTTTGGAGTGGTGCTCCTATTGATCTCTCCTTTCCCGTCTTTTGAAAAAGGTTTACTGCCCAAAGCTCTCATTGGGCTAGCCAAAGCCCATACCCAGCCCCTGCTCCTGCTCCTGCTCCTGCCATGAGCAAGAGGGCAAGCTCCTGCTGATTTCCCATTCATATCTTCAGCTGAGGATGAAACCCAGTAGGATGACGAAGAAGACGAGGAGGTTATGATAAAACCACCGAAAATACCGCCACATCTCACCCTTTCTTTCATGCGAGAAGTCCCCACAGTGACCTTTGGCTTGCCTTCCCTTTGGGACTCCACTCTTCTCAGAGTGCAATCACCAAACCCAGTTGAGATTCTCTCGAAGAAGTCACCGGAGAAGCTCCTGCTTCCACACCCAACGGATCTAGACCTAGACACCTTTCTCTCAGAAGTGGCAGAGGCGGTTGCTTGGCTGTTTGGACTATCATCATCATCATCCTCCACTACCACAATATTGTCACCTTTCTTTGACAGAGAAGAACCTAAGCACTTCTCTTTCGGCCTCACCGTGGACCCATCTGCTGCTGGTATAGTTACAGCCAAAGAAGACATCTTTCCTGTTTTTCTTGTTGAAGTACCGGGCTTTGAGGGGGAGAGAGAGAGAAATGACCAAAACCCTCTTCTTCTTGGGCTAAAATCCTCACCATCATCAGTACCAGCGCTCAAGAAATGGCTTCCCCTGGGAGTTGTAGTAGATTTGCTTCTCTTGTAAACAATATCACGATCTGATGATGATACCATCATCTTCTTCTTTTTAGCCAAAGGAAAAGGGATCCTGACCCTCCTCGTGTAATATTCTTGATAGTGATTGGTATTGCCACCATCATTTCTACATTTTGTTGTTGTCGGACCCACAGAAAGTGATAGTGAAGTACCTGCACCACCATTGCTAGAGCCACCAACACCAATATCAGATCTAAAAGAAGGAGAAGGGGAGGAGGAGGAGGAGGAGCCACGAACAGGTAAAGGAAAAGAAGAAGAAACAAGCTTGCCAAGCTTTTCTTGAAGACAAAAGGCACAGATCCCACCTGGGTTGTTTCTGTACGGATGGTCAGTACATTGCATACCATCACCCATATCTTCTTCACCTACACCAACTCTACCTCCTTTGATGTCCATCATAATCTATGACAATACCACAGTACTAATTTATGGTTGTCACCGCAAATCTTTATGATTCCTGGATAGAATATAGTAGTTGTAAGGCCTTGTATTTATTTCCTGGTCTTTTTTGATACCTTGCAAGTGCTTCTTGACTGGTTTTCGTGTTTATGAGAGAGATGGAAGACAGATGCAAACGAGAGGAAGGGGAATGTGTAGTCAAAGAGCATAAACTGAGCGCATTCAAGAGGTTAAAGTGGGGGACTGGGGAGGGAGTCCCCATGAGCACGTGGAATTCTGACTTAGCCAATATATTATTAAATAAGAAGTGTTGAGCAAGACAAGCAAAACCCTAGAAAAATATATCAGATCTCTAATCTCTTGCCCGCTTCCAAACACAGAAGAATCTATAAAAGCCTGTCCCTTCTGAGAGACTGATAGCCCTCTTGGTTTGCTCTGCCACTTCCCATTTCTTATCTGTAACAGTAGTTTTTTTTCTCTCTCGGGTTTAGAATTTAGCAGAGAGAAAAAGAGTGCTGTGATGAGATTTTCATTAACCACGATAGCGACTTGCTTGTGGGAAGTTGGAGAATATATTATTTTGCATGGAGTAATTACGGGGGGCGGGGTTCAAAGAGCAAACATTATGGTTTTCAAAGTAGGAGGAGTTGTATTATTTTGCTATTCCACCCTCCTTATTATATGCTAGGTACGTTGCCCACGCGATGGCATTAGCGTGTATATAATACTATATAATCATATTTATAATGACTAATTTATAATATATACTGATTAAAAAGTTACCAGTACATAAAAGGATTTGTTACACAAACATAAGTTATATTTTTTGGAATATGGGTTTGTTAGACAAACATAAGTTACATTTTTTGAAATATGCGCAGTGCGCCACAAAAGAGGATAAAAGATCGCAAATTATACAACTTATGCATCATTGCAAGATAGAGGGATGTTAACGTGAATAATGTAGTGAAAATCCCTTTTCAAAATGAGGAACCCCGTCTTTATGCTAATTTTCCTGTGTTTTAAAAAAAATTGCAAGGTATTAAATGAAATGATAAGAAAATGAAAAAAATGGCATATTGGAAAAGTGAGAATTCAATAGAAAAAATTAATTAGCATATAAAAAATATGAAAGAAATTATAAATAGAAGGTAAATATTGGAAAATAAGTGTTGTGTATATAAATTAGAATGCTTCTGCTAAGTATATAAATAAAGAAACTCCCTCTCTCTCTCTACATATATATATATATTGCTCATTTGCTTCCAGAAGCTGATCACAATCAGAACAGAGCACTTCACATTTTGTGCACAATGGTTGCTCACACTCCCAAGAAATGCCCTAAAGTCCAAAAACAATTACCAGTAAGTAAATTGTATTAAATAAATACAGCACACTATAGGGGAACCTATATATATATATATATATATATATAAAAATTGTAAAGAAGCTGAGCTTAAATATAAAGTTTTTTTGTAGATACATAATTAATATATTGGCTTTCATGGATTTAATATAATCGAAGTGAAGAATTTATTCTCATAAACTAAAAAAAAAATCCAAGATAAGAATCCAAGAGAGTGATCATTGTTAAGAACACAGGCCTTAATACGTAAAGAAAAATAAGAGGGACCAACTAACCCCTTGATAACACCATAGCCATGGCTGCCCATTACCAGCATGTCAACATGCAATTTCTCTGCTATCTGGCAAATGAAATCCCTTGGATCACCATGCTTTATCATTGTCTCCACCTTAACCTAAACCCACCATAGGTCATCAAGTAAATAAAACAAACAAAAGAAAACAACCATTTGCAATTCCTAGACCTTAAAAGGTGTAAAAGCACAACCTTTGATTGAACTCCACTAACTTAAAATTTTGTAAGTATGAAATGATATAAGGGTATATAGTACTATATGTTTAGACTCACATCTTGAAATTGTTCTCTACACATCCTTTTGGCCTTCTTTATGACACAATCAGCTATGTCATTACTATACTTCTGCATAGTTTCCATGATATTAGAAGAAAACAAATACCCTGAGAATCAAACAGAAAAAAAACAGAGTTTTAAATGAATCAAAAAGGTACAGGGAAATCAATGATTGAAGGGTTGTGAAATGTCTTGAGTTTGTAGTCCTACCTGTGCCATCAAGAGCAGAGTAGACGACTCTAGGAGGCTTTACATAAAGAAGAATCATTGTATCTATGGAAGAACTGGTAGAAACCAAGACAATCTTTAGACACCATGAAAGAGCATTCATGCTCTCTTCACTCTCATCAACAGCAACCAGGATCCTGCGTTCTTCTGCTGCTCCCATGTCATCAGCCATTGATTGAAATTTAACTAAAATTTAACATTACCATAACAAACCAGCAAGCAAATATTAAAAAACCATAAGAAACCAACCTCAAAAGTAGGGTGAACAACACAAAGGAAGCAATGAAGCCTTGACAGCAACTGGTATCAATTAGCAGGCCAAAACTTCAACAAATAACACCCTAACCCGAACCCAATTCAACCAATAACCCACTCCCCAACACACACAAAATACAAAATGCAAGCAACCCGAACCCAACCAAACCCAATCCCAAGCACCGACAATGAAAAATAAAAAACCCCAACCAAAACGAACCCATTACAGTCAATCACTGAACACCAAGAGCAGATAAAACATGAATCGAGGGAGAAGATGGGAAGAAATGGCAAAAAAAACCCGAACCCATGAACCGAATGAAAAATAACCGAGCAAACCCAGAAATTAAAGCGGGGGCAAAAGCATACCTAATCGAACAACCAACTGAGGCAGAGAACCCACGCAAGGAAACGACCGAACGCCGGCTCAGACCGACCTGAAATCAAGCCATAAACCACCATCCTTGCCCGACCGACCAGCCCGCAGCAAACAGATCATCTTCCTCTCTGCAACAAAAGATGAGAGAATAAAGAGAAATAAAAAAGGAATAAAGAGAACGGGTAAAGTGAATAAAGAGAAAGGAAGAAACCAAAAATACTCCGAGAGAAGAAATAAAAGAAGCCGGCTCATTAAGGGTAAATATGCCCTTACACTGCTCGAATCCACAGTAACCTGAGTGTGGTGCTACAGGGATTTGTCCACACCTTTTATTTGTTTTGTAATAACATAAAATAAAAGTGTTCAGGGTGTTATTGTTCAGTGTAAAAGTTTTCATCTTGAGTTACAATAGTGTTGTTGGAGGTAATTTGCACAATCAGCTTGTACCAGTGGTAGAAAATATTCATCCAATGTCTCAGTGGATTCGTCATCGTGTCCTCTTCCTCATGGTGTGGCATGTGGCATAACATGGTGGTTGAAGATGTGACGATGGTTGGTTGATATGTTTTTGCATTTTCTCTCTCTTATATGCTAAATTATAGGACAACCTTTTGATTTTGTGGTTGTTTTATTTCAGTCCTTAATCGTTTAATTGTGTTGTATGGCCTTATTTTTATCATAAATGATTTTTTTTCTCAATTTTGTCCTTTGATTGAAATTGATAATATATTTGGTATTCATTTTAGTCCATGTATTTTTAATTTTTAATTTTAATTCCTGTATTTTTAATATTTTTGAAATAGTCTATTTTTTTATGTTTATATATGTGTGCTCTTAGCTTTGGTTTTTTTAATTTTTATTATTTTCTCTTTTTTTAAGGTAGTATTTTTTTTAGAAAACTTTTTTCTTAAATTTTAGTTTGTGTTTATAATCATTTGAAAATTAATAATTCTTTTTTTTTCCTTTGTTTTTTCTTTTGGTTTTTTATTAGTTTTTATTTTTTTTTCATGCAAATAATTTTTTTAGCCAATAATGTTTATCATTTTTTGTTTGCTATTTTGTTAAAGTTTTTAAGCTTTTTTTATTCTTTATTTAATTTTTTCCCATTAATAATAATAATAATAATAATAATAATATTTTTATAAATATGGTATGTTGATGTATTTTTTATATCAAACATTGCATGTATAGATGTTATATTTTATTTTTGAACTAGCACAACGTATGAATTGTTTGAATCCCATTTGTTATAAAAATTATTTACTCAGCCCGCAACGCAGTGGAGATAATTCAAAATATTGATTTAAAAAAATATAATTTTAATTCAAATTTAAAGACAAACTACTTAAAAAATTATGCAATTCAAATTTCAAAGATAAGTAAAAAAATGAGAGTTGAACTGAATATGTCTTGATTGACTCGATAGGTCTAAAGATAATATGGACAATTGATAATTATAGTTTGACTAAAAATTCAAGGCAATATCTTCTTAAAAAATAACATTGAAATGACAATATATTTGATTGACTAGGGTCAACCCAAGTGAATCCTATAAATGTATAATATGGATAATAGCAATAAAGCAAATAAAAAAAATATAAAGTTTAATTTCTAATAAGCTTATTGTTGAATAATGAATTTGAAAAAAAATATAAAAAATCATTACAATAAAATGATTTTTCTCGACAGAAATATGAATTTGGATAAAATTGAATATCATTAGCAATCTCACAAAACCTTTCTAATATTTGATTACTCTATAATTTTATCCTATTATGTATCAATATATTAGGAGACTCCTCGTAAAGTTTCTGCTCAATCGAATTGTGGGATTAAGAAATATGATTAATAACACAAAATAATATATTTTTATTTCTTAAAAAGACATTATTTCACTAGAACAAAACTAGAATATTTCATCTGGAATTTGGATAGAATTTTCAAAACAAGTTGAGATTATGAATATAAAGAAATTTATTTTAGTTTGTTTTTTTGAAAAAAAAATGAGAAATAACAGTTAGCCTGAACAAAAAAAAAAACCTTAAAATGAATTACATTACAAATTATTATAAAAAAAACCTCTAAAACCTACGGCAAAAATACTACTAATGCTACTTGTGGATTATCTCATAGTTTACTATGGACTTTAGTGTTGACATATAATGTCACACTTATATGTTTTATATATTTTGATGATAACAATAAAAAGAAAATGGACTACTAATATGCTTGGATGAGATTAAGCGATAAACAAGTATTATACAAAGAATACATCAACAAGCATAATGGAGTACACGAAGAAATCATTCCAAGAAGTCCAAGATGCAAGCAAGTGAAGACAAAGAAGAAGTTTTCATTTTAGTGCTTTAATTATGTAAATCTCAAATGTCTAACTTGATAGCACAATTTAAAATGAACTCACACACTTCACATTGCATGCATTAAAAGGGTTTGATGATTAGAGGATTAAGTCATAATCAATCGGTTCAAAAATTCAGAAAAGATAATTTGTCACAATTGCCTTTCTGCATGAACCGGTCGACCGCTTGGTGTATACCAAGTGAACCAGTCGACCGCTTGAAGACAAATTGTCTTTTGAGCTGAATCGGTCGACCGCTTGGTTTATCCGTTGTGAACCAGTCGACCGCTTGGGTTATCCTTTGGGAACCGGTCGACCGCTTGAAGACGAATTGTCTTTTGAACTGAACCGGTCGACCACTTTATTTGTTCGTTGTTAACCGGTCGACCGCTTGATATGACAGTTGCATTAAAACGGCTATAAACGGCTAGTTTCTTTTAGAAACTTATAAATAGGTCTCCTAATTGCAAAACAAAAGACACACAACTTTCATATCTTATATTGAGGCAATTAGAGTGCAAAAACATCTTCATATCATCAATCTTCATTAATACTCATATTTGTGTTTAAATCTTCATATCTTAACACAAAAAGTATTTCTCATTCTCACTACACTTAAACACCTTCAAATATTCTAAGTGTTATCAAGTGAGATAAAGAGATCATAGATCTTCATTTGTAATATCTACACTATTAAGAGTGTATTGTTGTTTTACAAAAACAACCATTGTAATATTCTTGAGAGTTGAAGTATAAAACTCTTTGATATTGGTGAGGGAACATCACCAAGAAAAATCTTGAAGAGGGTACATCTTCAAGTGGAAAGAAGGAAAATCTTGAAGAGGGCATATCTTCAAGTGGTGTAAAAGTCTTGGTGTGGATTCATCAAGCGAGATTTGTAATCTTGTTACTTGGACTAGTAAGAGAGTACAATACTCAAGTACGGATTTGTACTTGAATCGTGGACGTAGGCTTGCCGAACCACGTTAAAAACCGAGTTAGCAATCTCTCTCTCTTATCTCTTTACTTTAAAGTAATTGATTTTAGAATTGCTATAATTATTGTATTTACACCTAATTCCCCCCCTTAGGTGTATTGTTGCCTTAATCCTTGAATAACATTTAGTAGTAAATAAGATTTGTTCATTGGTTTTTCATTTATTTTCCTTTTCTTTCGTACTATGAAGAAAACTCAGTCATTGCCTCCAAAATTATATGAGGTCTTTTAATTCATCCCTCAACAACCCCTATTATTATTATTATTATTATTATTATTATTATTGTGCTAATAATGAAAAAAGCAAAATGAAATTAAAGACTAAAAAAACATAAAAACTTTAATAAAAGAGCAAATAAAAAAATATGATAGATGACAAAACAAAAACAAAAATTAGCTGAAAAATCATTTAATTTGAGATATAATAAAATTATTATTATTATTATTATTATTATTATTATTATTATTATTATTATTATTATTATGAAAGAAAGGAACCTAAATGAAAGACTAAAAAATCCTATAAATTTTAACAAAAGATCAAACAAAAAATAAAATAAAAATAAAAATTATCATTGTCAAAAAAATCAAAAATATCAAATTATCTCAAGGAAAAAAATAAAAAAATAACAAAAGAGTAAGCAAGAAAAAAAAATCAGTTATTATTATTATTGTTACTACTACTACTACTACTGAAAAAAATCCTAAAAACTTTAACAAAAGATCAATCTAAAAAATAAAATAAATGATAAATTAGAAATAGAAATTATCAAGTGAAAACAATTCATTCAACTTGAAAAAAAAGGGATTAATATCAAAAATTAAAAGTATTAAAGGTTGAAATGAAAATCAAATATATTATCAATTTAAATCAAGGGATAAAATTGAAAAACTAAACACTTCTGTACCTAATATATTAATGTATTTAAACGTAATCCGAAAATTAAAAGATTGAGGACCAAATTGAAATATAAATATATAATTTATTTCAATTGAAGGACCTAATAGCAATACATCAAAACCTATTTAAAAGAAATCAGGACAAAACAAAAAATTAGAAGGGAAAGGACCAAAATGAATAAAGCAAAATCCAAGGGGCCTCTCCTGCACTTTTGCGTGCAGGAGAGAGAAAATTGAAAAACAAACTTCTCCCGCCACCGCCCCGCCACCGAACACTATTGCCCAACATGCGCCACCCTATGATGACGAACACACGGTGGTGCAGCGGACAAGACCCCGGAAGCATATTTTCCGGTGATTGGTGGAGGCCCCAAGCGTCGCCCGAAGAGGGCGGGAGGCTGCACTTTGTCTTTTGCATGTCCGGCGCGCGCGCCGAATTCTGAAGATAATAATAAAAAAAGTGGTGGTCAATTACCGGAACACCTCTACTTACAATTCTTCTCTTTTGTCTTATTAGGAGGTACATTAGTATTTAGCCATTTTAAAAAATAGAAAATAACGAGTAACCCGTCCCTTTTCAGAAACATTTTGTCTTTTATGGGGACAGAATAGTATTTAGCCATTTTCAAAAAGTGTGTAATTCTCGTAAAGCCTCTCAGTGTTAAACGTGTTTTTTGTCCTTTTTGAGGGCTAAAATCGTTAATGTCCTGAGCAAATAATAATAAAAAATTAGAAAACTGACAAATCAACCAAACCGAACGAACCGACCCAACCCAAAAATACACTATTGAAATCCACAGTGAAAACACTCACAAGCTACAATATTTTTCTAAGCTCTTTTAGATTATTGTATAATTCTATGATCTATGATATTTCTTATATTCCTCGTAAGGATACTCTTCAATTTTTATGAATTTATATTCTTTGCAAGGATATTAGATGAATTATTTTTTAGGATTTTTCAAAGTGGTTTTTAGTTGATTTTTTTTATTGCACAGCAAAAGTATAATTTCTTATATGATTATAGAGACGAGATCAAATTGGATGAAAAGTTTAGAAAAGTCTTATTTTATATACAATTAAATCTCAGGTTAATTGGACATTGAAAAGTTCTTGAGATAAAATTTAAAAAATATTGTTGTGAATTCAATTATTTTTCTAGTTAATACAAGATATTTTCTAGTTGATATAAGATTTTTTTTCTATTTTATTTAGTACTTCAATTATTTTTCTAAAATATTTGAAATTGCTAAAATAAAGAAAAAAAACCAATATTCAAAGATATTATTTTACTTCCCAAGTTTTTATCTCCAGAATTCTTAATTAATGATAATTTCATTTTTTTTCAATTTTAATTTTTGAAAGATTTTGTTCTATTTTTTTTAAATATTTCTAAAAGTCATTATATATATATATATATATTCATTGAATAATCTCCACCTTAAGTTTTTAATTTACATTTATTCACCTGCTCATAAATATTATTTATTGTCTATGCTCTCATTTCTCATCAGAAAAAAGATCGAGCACACGAGGAAGAAAAGGAAAAGATGAGGAACATTTACTCCCAACAACTGGCGCATCAGGCAAGTTAAATCTTACAGCCGAGAGGTAGCATGGTCCACCAGAGAACTCTGCAACAAAACAGAACAAATATCATTCGCTATCCATCCAATATTAATCTGCAAGAACAGCTATACAATCAGCTAATATGTTGTAATTGGTAAACAAATGGGCACTTGCTGCTATACAATCAGCTAATATGTTGTTATTGGTAAGCAAATGGGCACTTGCTGCTATACAATCAGCTAATATGTTGTAATTGGTAAGCAAATGGGCACTTGCTGGCTGCTATACACTCAGCTAATATGTTGTAATTGGTGAACAAATGGGGACTTGCTTCATGGAGCCAAATGGTAGCCACACTACATGTTTTAAACACAATCCAAAGTACACGCAGCCACGTATACTCATGTAAAAGATCCATCCAGAATACAAACGGTCTTTTATCTGTTAGCTTTTACAAACAAGGATGCTTTTGAGGGGGACAGGTTTGATTCGGGAAATGTTGGAGACAAATACGGTAAAACCACAGCTAGAACTCGTTAATTTACTGGCTACAAAATTTAGTGTCTTAAAATGGGTATTTAATATATGTTTTTGGTATTCTATGTCAAGGACAGAAATGATGATACAACGATATGCTATAACTCATGTACTCGTTCTTCAAATCACTTGATAAGCATACTCAGAAATTCAGGTGTCTCACCAGAGGAGCACCCTTGGCACTTCGTTCAGCCAAGAAGGCACAGGGCTTAAAGAATTCTCCATAGGTATTTGACCATTCCTCCAATCTTGAGTAAATGTATTTGGATCCAAAAGAATCAGCCCAGAACATAATGCCACCCCTGGTCCAAATGAAACAAATTGATCAGAGCAAGAGCCTAAACTAAGGAAAGAAACCCTTTCACTCGGTAAGAACCAAACCTGTAAGGTGGAAAACCCATTCCCATAACAGATGCAATGTCAAGGTCGGCAGCTTTGACTGCAATGCCTTCGGCAAAGACTCGGCAGGCCTCATTCACTACTGGGAAGAATATCATCTCCACAATGTCCTTCTCGGGTAATCTTGCAAGCTGTAACGAGCAATAATGACCCATAATGAGCAGAGAGAGAGAGAGTGGGAGGGGGTCGATTATCCAGAACATACACTTGTTCTTTGAGGTCAGAATCCATACTAGATGGAATGAAAACAACACCTAAAACTACAGGCAATAAGTGAGAAAAAGAGAGAATACCTGGGGATCGACAGCAACACCAGAAATGCTTCTTGCTTTCTCAATGTATTTCCTTAATTCAGGATCTGGCTTAGCTTTGCGCCTATCATCATACAAATAGAATCCTTTGCGAGTAGTTTCACCTAAGATTTACATGGTGAATAAGGAATGCTTCAGAAAGAAACATAGTTATCAAGATGGGTCCTGCTAAAGAGTTGATGCATCCTTTCAAACTTTTGGAGCTAAGGTTTTACTTTATATTCATGTTTCATCAGGAGGAAATTCATAGATTAACCAGAGAAGAAAAATACCTCCTCTCTTATCCTCTTGCATTAGTGGGAGAAGCAAAGATTTATAGGTCCTCTCTGCGAAATTCTCAACAAATTGCATGCCAGTTGCAATTGCAACGCCAAACCCAACCAAGTCAGCCAACCTGCATCAACAAGTGAAAAATTGTAGTCATTCAAGGTGAGAAATCATATATTTTATAAATTAAAAAGTTACCAAGATGAGCTGAAATATATTTTCTACAGAAAAAAGGGAAAATGGTTACGTTTTTTCCAATGAATTACATGCCTGAATGGGCCCATTGGCATTCCA
This sequence comes from Salix exigua, assembly GCA_032356905.1. Lineage (NCBI taxonomy): Eukaryota > Viridiplantae > Streptophyta > Magnoliopsida > Malpighiales > Salicaceae > Salix > Salix exigua. The sequence continues at coordinate 12,292,472 of CM063595.1, read as the reverse complement.
AATTTGGTGATCACCCTATCAATTTCATAAAGATCCACACCATGTTCAGCAAGTAAAATAGCAGCTTGGGTGTAAGGAAAGAACATCCTGTTGACAGCAAATCCTGTGCAATTTCCAACAACAACTGGAGTCTTCCTTATTTTCTTCCCAACATCCATTAAATCTACAATTACTTGAGGAGATGTCTGCTTGGTTCGGACAATTTCCAAAAGTGGCATAACATGAGCCGGACTGAATCAGAAGCACAAATGATTTTTTAAGCCAAAAAACAAAAGGTGAAAACACAAAGTTCTTTCTCTACACCAGATACTACCTAAAGAAATGGGCTCCAATAATCCTATCTTGCGACTTGGTCTGCTTTCCAATCAAGTTCAAGTCGATTGTGGAAGTGTTACTGGCAAGTATGCAATGTGGTGGGCAATATTTTTCTAGATCAGAAAAAATTTGTTGCTTCAAAGAAACATTTTCAATCACAGCCTGTCTCAAGCATCAAGAACAGAGAATGAGAAGACAGTAGTTTAATTTCAGGATAGAAAATTCAAAAGCAACAAACGAAAGTTGAATCATATGAACATGCAGACCTCTATGACCATGTCCACGTCTATAAAGCTTTCATAATCAAGAGAACCCTTGAGAAGAGACAGGGTTTTCTCAAATTTTTCTTGTGTCATTTTTCCTTTGTTGACACGACTTTGGAGATTGGCTGGATAAAAAGAATATTTACTCAGAACAATAGAACCTCTTTAAGTAAACCAAATGAGATCTGAGTTACCAGATGATAAAATAAAAGCTCATCATAAGACATGGCACAGGTTCTACCTCTGACTCTACCAATACCAGCCTGCATGAACTGGTCATTTACTTCTTTCAGGATCACTGGATAATTACTGAGGATTAATGCAGTTGCTATTCCTGAACCCATCAATCCTCCGCCAAGCACAGCAACCCTCTTCACTCGTCTAGGTACCAAGCCCAGATCAGTAATTCCTGGAATCTGTGCAAAATCACAAGCTGATCATGGTTTTGAAATAAAAGTGTGTGGAGTGTTAAGTGCCAGACAAACTTGAACAAGTAGACAAATATCTTCCATAAATTCAGATTCTAGAGAGCTATTACGTGTATATCAATCAATAGCTCTAGAAATCCAATTGCATCAATTTAATTTCAATTTCTTGAGAAACCTAAGTTGGTGCACACTAAAAGAACAAACCTACTAACAAGAACCAATCTCTGCAACCAAAATTCCTGACTTCAATCAGAATGAGTGAACCTACTTGTTGAATTCTAGGATTAAAAAGAACATCCACAAAACAGTTAAGACGAAGCAAATCAGCAAACTTGACCAAATATATCTTGCAGAAATATCAATGGTTGCAAAAACATATTAATATGGCTGACAGAAAGTATAGTTTAAGATATACTACAAACTGCAGATGAATAGCCAACAATTACATGAGTAAAATTGTACTAGAACCTTGGTTGTTCCACGCAGAGAAAAGAAGATGTGGACCAAGCTCTTGCTGATGTAAGAACGCACAAGTTCTTGGAAACTTTCAAACTCCTGCCAATATCAGACTACTTATAAAACAGTTGAGTTGGCTACAATTTGAGGTTAAAGTTAAAAAATCAGGTAAGGACCTTGTAGAGTCCAGCTCGTGGACCAGAAACTATGCCGTGTTCAACAACATCAATGCAAACTAGAGGATGTATAAGATTGGGGGCTTCTTTCTGGGCTTGAGCTCTTGCAAACTTGAATATTTCCCTTGCCTCACCAAGGGAATCTAATTTTTCAGTCTTGAAAAGGCTAGCAATCCATGGTCTCCTACACTCCGAGATATCAAGGGCCCACTGACATGCAGCACTTACCAGCTCATTTGGTGGAACAACAGCATCTACAAGGCCCAGAGCATGAGCTTCCTCACCTTTAACTGTTTTTGATGTCTAAATGCACGGAGGGGAGTTGGGGATTGGATAGATATTGTAAGGCTGTGCAACTAAAGAAACACATGGATCAAGAAACTGGAAGACCTAGCTACAACATACCAGCATCATTTCAAGGGCCTTTGCGATACCCACCAGACGTGGGAGTCTCTGTGTTCCTGAGACAATCAGAAACATTAGATTCAAAGTAAGAAAAGAAAACCCTTTTTTAAAGGAAAATGAGCCTTATAAATAACCATGTGTCAAATCAGAGGTGTAAACCGTAACTTTGTTGAAGGAAGAATTGACAGCTGATGGGCAAACATGACAGCAAAAACAGTAAACACCAAAAGAGAAAGCATCTCTCCTATCACCCTAATTGAAGAATCTGAGGAGGTTCATCCTTCCATTTTATGTATAAAAATGTTAACCAGCAGGTTCTCTAACAGATTCTACTCCTTGAAATGATAAATGATGTGCTAAATGAGTAGCTCATACAAAGCCTTTTTGTGCATGTTTAACCACAAAATATAAATGGTATGTATGATGTAAGAGCAACAAAATTTCTGATTCAGATTCTGTAAATAGGATCGTTAAGCTCTCATTTCATGACATGCAAATCATTTCTTGTGCCATTTGACTCAGCAAGATGAAAATAAACCCTGTCTCTTCCAATGAGCATACCATATATGGAGTCAAATGTTCCAGATTTCATGGCTATGATATCATGTCTTCACATACCAAATCATCTTAACTGTCTTTCACCTTGTCCTCCATCAAAACTATTTCTCACCTCCTATATCATCATTTATCTATCATTCTATGTCTAGAAAGTAAATGGTTTTAACATTCTTATTTTGCTAGACAAGTTGTCATATATACCTACCATTAGATTTTACAAGAAAGCACATCCTAATGCTGGAATTTATTATTTAACTTTTGAATTTGCCAAGGTGTCATGCTAAGAAGATTCAACAACTCCCAAAGCAATTACTCACTCTTATGTACTCATCAACTCTGATTTAGCACTATGCATACCATATATAGAGTCGAATGTTCTAGAATTTATGGTTATGATATCATGTCTTCACACACCAAATCATCTAAACTGACTTTCATTTTGTCCTCCATCAAAACTATCTCTCACTTCCTATATCTTCATTGATTTATCATCACTCTTTGTCTAGAAAGTAAATGGTTTTAACATTCTATTTTGCTAGACATGTTGTCCTAAATACCTACCATCATATTTTACAAGAATGCACATCCTTATGCTGGAATTTATTATTTAACTTTTGATATTTGCCAGGGTGTCATGCTAAACAGATTCGACAACTCCCATAGCAATTACTCATCAACCCTGATTTAGTGAGCACTATGCCCCCTTCACCTGATTTCCTTTTTATGCATGAAAACTAAAAAGGTCATCCATAGATTTTCCTTGACATCTTGATCAAAATACCTAAAATGCAAACCATTGAACATTACAAGAAAGCATAAAATACAATGCAAATTTTTTTATTTTTTTGAAATTACAAGAAACCAGGCATTTCAAAACAAAACAAAAAAAAATATGTGTAAGGATCCCACTGGCATACCTCCAAAACCAGGAATTAGTCCAAGCTGAAGTTCAGGTAGGCCTAATCTAGCAGTAGGGGTTGAGATACGAGCATGACAAGCCTGGCATAGCAAGCATATCAGATCATCTTAAGAAATCAATTGTAAAATGATAAATCAGTAATATAGAAAGGCATACCATCGCAACCTCTAATCCTCCACCTAATGCAAGGCCATCAATTGCAGCAACTGAAGGTTTTTTTGCAGCTGGAAAGCAAAGCAACTATTCAAAAAGCTGAAATATATCGACGTAACTTCTTTTGAGGTCATTCAAGACATCACGAATGAAGAAGAATAAACCAAGAGTACCTTCTAAAGTGTCACCGAGAACCTCAGATAATTTAAAATCAGGTTTTGGTTCATTCACTGAGAAAACATAAAGGAGATTTTATTGGAGTTGAAGGAAAGAATATCTTGAGCACAAGACATAAAATACTGAACATACCTTTTCCCTCTTGCACTTTCTCAAAAGCAGAAATGTCAGCACCACCAGAGAACTTTCCTTTTGCACCTGCATCATTAGAATAAGATCTTAGCTTGACATCTCATATTCTCAATCAGTTCTGATGCTTGAAAATGTCCTATAAACTCCTTTATTTTCTTATGAATAATTTCTTAATTACCTGTTATAACAATTGCCTTCACATCATCTCTTCTCAAAGCTTGCTCATAACTGTCCTTCAAGCTGCTCAACACTGGAATGAGAGCAACATAAATAAGTTCTATATACTTTCACCATCATTGAGAAATTTCATGTAACTGAAGACAAATAAGTAAACACGACATCATGCAAGTCTGGAAGATGCCAATTGCTTCCGCAAACAAATTTGAGGAGAATAAGAACACACGGGGAACCTAAAAGGTAATTCCAAATGCTATCAGTCATTAGCTTAAACCAGAAGCGTTAAATATTCCAAGTTAGCCCATACAACTGGACCATTTTCCAGAGTGAGAAAATAAACCTCGAAGATGGTCTCCTAATTCTTTGAACAACTAATCATATAGCATTGAGAGTAAGAGGATAGAGAGCCTTTGCCCTTGCCCCCTAAATAATCGCAGCATGGCACCCACCAATTTGTTAAAAAGTATTTTATTTATTTGTTAACTTTTCTTGCTATGCAGGTGTTGAAATGTGAAATTATAAATTAAATTGACGATCCTGTTTCCTGAATAGAAAAGGACCAATATTTAAAAGTAATTCCTCCACGCCTGTAGAAAGAAAATAACCACCAGGAATGATCCCTTTGAATTCTTTAGTTTATAGCCAGTTATCTTTTTTTCCTCAACCAATTACAAGTATTCATGAGCTTGAAAAATTTTAAAAATCTTAATCCAACAAACACACTATAATTAGACCAACAGCGAAGCAAAAAAAACAAGAAATCAAGTTTAAATATCAAAAGGGTCCGCATAAAATGAACTAAACAAACAGGATCTAACTCATTACAGATCAAAGAAAGGGTGACAATACCATCAGAAGAGAGTGAATTGACAGGAGGATTGATGATGGTGATTAAAGCCACCCCATGAGCTCCAACTTCAATAGTGGTTGTTCCCTTAGTCCTGCTTCCTCTCATTCTCCCTTCCCAGATTCTGAGACGGTCAATATTGTTTTCTTAGTTTATATATATACACACACACACCAATGAGGGGGGTTGCCGTGTGTTCGCAGAAGAAGTGACGTTGCAGGGGTTTGCAAAGAAACCAAACACAAATAGCATGCGGCCACAGCAACCACGACCGACGTTTTGTAAGAAATGATTGAGATGACGATTAAATTGTTTTTTTAAATAATTATTTAAAATTTATTTACTTTTTTTATTTAAAAACATATTAAAAAATTATTTTAAAAAATTATTTTTAACAGTATTATATTAAAATATTTAAAAACATAAAATAAAAATGTTACTTTTCAAAAATATAGTTAAAACAGTATTATCGGACATGATATTTATATTTATTTGCGAGTATATGGTTGGGATTGTTTTAAAAAACATATTTATAAATAAACCAGAATAATATATATTTTATTTTTAAAAAATATTTTTAATATAAAACATAAAAAAATATATATTAAAATAAAATATTAAAAATTATATTAAAAAAACATTTTTGTAAGAGATTTTTTTTCTCAATACTGTTAGATTATATAGGATATTAAAAATAATTTTAAATAATAAACGTAGAGTGACCGTACCTGTCCATTTATACAATATCAGTCGATTTGCTTTACATTTCTCTGTAGCATTGATTTTTATAATAATAATTTTTTTCTTAAAGAGAAGAAAAGAAATCTGGCCCACGTGTCATCTTAACTTTGTTATATAATATATCTTTTTGACACAGGTTTTTAGAATTAATTCGTCACTTGTTTAATCACAGTCTTCTTTTTTTTTTTTTTCCAAGCATTTCCATTTAGGATTTTATAGAATTTATTAGGTTCTAAAATTCTTATTATGATGACAAATAACTTACAATTTTAAATTCAAATCATGATATATACGTTTTGTAAGAGCCTAAAATAATTAAGATTTTTCAAGAAATATAATTTCCTTGTATAAAAAATAATTTATTACACTTGATTTTTCTTATCCATTTTCTAGCATTGAATTGATTGGCCTTTTCAAAAATGATTTTTCACGTCGTCTTGTAACCGATTATCTGTCCACTTTTCAAATGCAATGCATTAAAAAATTGATTTTCAAATCTCTTCTCCATTAATTAATTAATATATTAAATAGAACACTTGAATTTGTTGTTTAAGGACAATAAACAATATAATATTGATAAACATTACAGTTAGAATATAGCTATTAACTTTGTAAATTAGCATAATTGAATTTGTAATTTAGTGTTAGGTGAGTTTTGTGTGTGTTTGTAGTTCAATGTATTTACTTTATAAATACCTACACTCTAACTTTGGATTAAGAACAAAAGATTAAATACATTACTCAAGTTTTCATGGTATCAAAGTGAATTCTTCAATCTTCATCTGAATTCGTATTTGTTTTTTTTCAAATTATTGCAACCCTGAAGTTCCCAATCTCTTTATTCCCAGAAACCTAGATTTTTCTTAGCAACCAAACACCCAAAATTTTCCTAGAATTTTCCCCAGAAACCCAGATTTTCGCAACAACCAAATACCCAAAGTTTGTTCCAAAAGTCCATCAATACACATTGCAACCATTTAGACACCATCCACACATCACTCAACCAACAATTACACATTGAATCACTTACTATTACTTGACAATGGAAATTAATCCCATGAACATATTTGCATCTCCATCTATGACACAAATCCTTGTTCATTAGAACAAATCACCACTCCCATCTGACATCATACTAAACTAGACAAACTTCTCCCTCTAGTCTCAAATCATGGAGATGAGGATTGGTGCCCGTAACAATGCTGGGTATCTCACTGGAGCAACATCAAGACCGAACTTGACTGACTCAAAGCTCGAAACTTGATTGACCAAGAACCACCAAGTCAAAAACTAGTTGATTGACTCGATGTGCCCTGCGTTGATGCAACGCTTCATTCGACTTCCAATGGCGAAGGGAATCTGGGAAGCTATTTCTCAGACTTTTTATGATGGGTCGTGTTGTAACCCAATTTTGGGTCATGCCCCAAAACTATCAGAAAATAACAAAATAAAAAATAAAATGGGGGATGGTGTCGGTAAAAAATCAAGTTAAAATTTGGAACATTTTTGAAAAATCGACTGTACCCTTTTTGTGCCCAGAAATAAAAAAAATAAAAATAAATAAAAAAAATAAAAAAAATAAAAAAACTCGGATCCAAAGCTAAGGTAATTTATTATAAGATAAATCCGCGCATAAACTAAGTCGTTAAAATATAATTATATTTTTATGGACCAGTTCGATGTCATCGGTGGTTTGATATAGAAGCGTAATTATATTCAGGGATTAATTGAGGTCTAATTGGAGAGTTTTAATTAAGCTTGACGGCTTAATTATACTTTAAATGGATCAAATTAATTTTATTAAAGGCTTAGTCAATAAGAAATCAAGTGCTTAAATTTAATTCGGGCTCAATTGATTATATTTGAATTTTCGTTGATCAATTTGAATTTGTCAAGCCAATTAAGCGAAATCGGGGACCTAATTGAACAAATTAAGAGTTTTATGGTCGAAGGGGGAACTATATTGCACAGATAAAAATCAAGGACCAAATGTGCGCAAAATAAAGTTAACGTTGAATTTTTCACAAGGATATAATTGCACAAGATCGTAAGTTTAAGTTCAATTAAGGGTTGCAATTGGAGGAGTAACAAATGGAGGGATCAAACTGTATTTTATACCCAAAAACGACAAAACTTGAGCCACCCGAAAAACCCCACTTTGAAGACAAGACTCTCCACTATCCACATGGGATTTTGGAATTTAAAGACAAAGACATTGAGCTACCCATTTTTCTTGAGCCACCCGAAACCCATGTTTTGAGAAAAAACATCCCGTTTGTTTAACCTGTGGCATTTAAAAGAAAGAAAGAAACGGGAGAGCGAGAAGAGGGGGAAAGAAAGGAATTGACGTGAAAGTTTTTTTTGAAATTTTGGAGTTTGATAGGAGCAAAGGATTTTTTTTTCTTTTCTCTCGGAGCAGCTGGTTCGTCTCTCTCTCCCTTTTGGCGCAAGAAAAAACGCCACCACCGACCACCCTTTTGGCTTGCTTTCAATACTGCCTCGGCACCACCATCATCTGCCCTCTCAGCATCTGTTATTTTCTCTTCAAGAAAGCCACCCCGACGTCTCTCTCTCCTCTGCTCCTCGACGTCTCTCTCTCTCTCTCTCTCATAAAAACAACCCTCTGTTTCTTTTCTTTTTTTTTCCATTGATTTCGGCAAACCGAGCTTCATCACTGTCAACCACCATCTTCTCTCCTTATCATCACCGCAAGTCTTATTTCAGCCCTAGAAATTCCTCCACCATCTCAGGCAAGGAGAGAGACAACAACAGAGGCGATACCGACAGCCCCTGCAACAAACTCCGGCGACTTCAAGTCCATTTTCCGGCGAGCACAGGCGACCATTTCAAAAACCACCACGACAGGGAGAACCCCCTCAACGTCCTCTACACCAAGGTATTGACCGAATCTCCATTCGTTGTATTTGAAAAACCTGCAAGTTACTGTGCATCATCTTCGATTTCTGCAAAAAAAACCCTGTTACCGTTGAGGGTAACCGGGTCGGGTCTGGGCCACGACCCAGACCGAATAAGGCTGGGCTATCGACCAGTACGAGACTAGCTGAGCTGGCGACCCATATTAAAAGGGTGGATGTGGGTGGGCTATCGACCACTGGAGACTGATTAATTGGCGACTCATATTAAAAGAGGTGAATTGGCGACTCATTCACCTCAAAATAATATATATAATAATATAATAATATAATATATAATAATATAATAATAAAAATAATAATAAAAAATATAAAAAATATAAAAAAAACATAAAAAATATTTTTATTTTTATACAAAAGAATAAAAAAAAAATGTGTTTTTTTTTGCATAAGGCCAATACACTAGCATATTTTAAAATTGTTTTCTTAAAGAAAAATATATATTATCTTGGTTTTTTTGGGAAAAATGAGTTTTAGCATGGATTTTGCTAAAAGAAAAATTATTTCTTGCATTTTGAGATTTTACAACAGGTTCGTAAAATCCAAAGGGTATTGGCCAATATTCAAAAAAATATAAAAAAACTTTTCGGTGATTTATATTATTTTTTCAGAGTTTGGATAAATTCTATCCAAAATATTCGGTGTAAATGATATATCGTTAACATGTAAATATTTTTTTTTATATATTTTAACAATTATAAGACAAACAAAAACATCAAGCAACTTACCTTAGGTAAGGCGTACTATGGGTGCTAAAACCTTCCCTTTACGCAACCAGTCCCTTACCCTAGAATCTCTGAAAGACCAGTCATAGGTTTCCTAGTAACCATAATACTAGGTGGCGACTCCCTTTGTTAAAAAAAAATAATAATAAATAATCCCCCCGACAACATTTAATAATCACTCCCCGCTCATGGGGACCAGTCGCTATGGCGTCGCTCTAGCCATTTTTGGGGTGCGACAGGTCGGATGAGACATTTTGAGTTAAATCAAAGATCATTCTCCACCAAACAAAACGGACGATCCCTTCCCATCTTCTACAATGAACTCATGGAAATCTTCCAAGAGATTGATCATCGAACACTATCACAAGCTAGAACTGTCGATGGTGTGGTCCAGCTACACTCGACCATGGCAAGGATGAGAGTTCATATTTTTCTCAGTGGGCTTGATTAGATTTTCGACCAAGTTCGTGGGGAGATCCTGAGAAAAGATCCAAAACTGGATCTGGAGAGTGCATATGCATATGTACGAAGGGAGAATCAACAACAACAAACAATGGGAGGCAGATCTGAGGTTGGACGGCGTGCCCTTCTATCACTAGAGGGGGCAATAATTGTGACCAATAGACCCCCTCCGGTGTGCCCCCCCCCCTTATTGTGCCAAATGAACTGGTAGACAAGGGGGGATAGCTTACATACTAGAAGGCAAAACGAGTTTGTGTATGCTCATTATAGAGAAACGAAAATAGGAATGTTATGAAATTATTGGTTATCCGGACTAGTGAGATTTTCAGAAGAAAAAAAACCCGTCAAAATCTCAGGAAAAATGTGATGAATTTTACGGAAGCAGGACTGGAACACCCAATGGTGAACGTTGCTCATCCAAGTATAATTGGTAACACTTGTGAACCCTATGTTATTACTAAGGATAGTTCTTGGTTTATTGATACAAGTGCATCCAATCATATGACTAAAGACCCTGGTAACTTAAATTCCTCAAAAACTCCCTCTCAGTTAATTATTTGTACCGCTAACGGTAATACTTCTCTGATTACCAGAGCATGATCTGTCATCTTGAATGCTTCCCTCACCTTAGATATCGTCCTTGTTGTTCCATCACTCGAATACAACCTCCCATTGGTTCGCCAAATTACTTAATTCCTTTCATGCACTGTAACGTTTTGACCTTTTTTATGTGTTTTAGGACATTCTGACCCGGAAAATTCTTGGTTATGGTGTTAGATGAAATAATTTTTATTATCTGCAGTTGATCGAAAAAAAAGGGGGGAACTCAATCTCTACATTAGGCAATCAGTAAAGACAAAGCTCAAGCACTCATATGGCTATGGCATCGAAAGCTCGGACATCTATCTTTTAAGTACCTTAAGAAATTACAACTATATCTATATTCATATATCATCAATTTAGAGTTTAAATGTGAAATTTGTGAACTGGTCAAAAGTCATCGTATCCCTTATTTATCAAGCTTGAATAAAAAGTTCAGAATCTTTCACAACTATTCAAGTTGATGTTTAGGGTCCTGCAAAGGTCTTGTCATTTTCACGTGCTCGTTATTTTGTTATATTTATTTATGAGTGTACTCAGATGACTTGGATTTCTCTACCTCAAAATAAGAGCGATGTAAGTACAACCTTTCAGGAATTTCAAAAAATAGTGGTAAACCAATACCAAAGGAAAATTCATACACTACAATCATAAAATGGTATGGAATTTATGGATCAAATTTTAGGTGCATTATTGGGCAACCATGGAATTTGACATCAAACTTCATACACTTACACACAGCAAAATGGGCTAGCTGAGCAGAAAAATAGACAGATTATGGAAGTCGTTCGCGCCTCCCTATTCAGCATGAATATGTCTAAGTTTTATTGGGGTGAGGCGGTAAAATTAGCTGCCTACTTGATCAATCACACACCATCCAGTGTGCTCTATTTTAAAACTCCTCAACAAAAGATGAAATCCAGCTCTCCATCCCTCATCAACTAAACCTGGAACCGAGAATATTTGGATGTACAGTCTATGTTTATATACCTAAGGTTCTACAAAGTAAACTGGACCCGTGTGCAAAGAAGTGTCGTTATCGGTTACTTAGAATTTCATAAGGGGTACCAGTGTTATGATCCTCTATACCCGAATTTACATGTGACCTTGGATACCTCTTTTCATGAAATGGAGTCCTATTACCCAGGGAGAGCTTCTAGGTCATCTCTTCAAGGGGAGAGAAACAATGAAAAGAATGACAATTTATTTAAATTAGAGGAAAATGGAAGAATAGTTGAGAGTCTTTCTGAGGAAACAAGGAAAACTGATGTAGCTACTCACGATAGTGAAGATTTGGAATTTTACATAAATCAGAATCTCCCGAGCAACAACCCCACTTTGTCTTTAGAGTTGTCAATGTCTACACCATTAAACAAAGAATCAACTCAAAATGTCTTTTCTTAGGTAACTAAAAACCCTATTCTTGATAATGAAATTCTTGTTATTATTGAAAATAAAAAAAAATTCCCATAGATGTCAAATAGAGGAGTCTCAAAGAAACAATATGATTTTGATCCAAAAAACAAGATTAAATACCCAATTAGTGACTATGTTTCTTCTCATAAGGTTGTCAAGATCATATGCATTATGTAACAACCCTAATTTTTTTTTTCTCCTATTTGTTTATTTTTTTAAGCTTTCCCCCTATAAAAGGGTACATGAAGCATGAGAATTTTTTTCTCTCTCGTTGAAATTTCTAACAAAATTTCAGTAGAGTCTCCCCTATATTAGGAGATCCCAAGTTATCCATAACACAACCTGTACACAATTTGAATCACATCTCATCCATAATCACATCCGTTTTTAATAAATCAACTGCATAATTCATTCCAGAATATGCTCAGGGTCATATTCATTCTCAAACTCCATTTTACATCACACACATAACATAAAAAATTAAAAGAACCAATTCACATTCGAAGATTTCACATGTAGATACATATATGCATATGAACATAACACAATTTAATATTCTAAGATAATCTAGTACTTTCTAATATCCTGAGCGTAGGTTGATACATGTAATATTACATAAACAAAATTTACAAATATACTATTCTACACGATTTACATGTTCTTCTACATAACAAAATTTCACCATAACTCCCTAAGTTCCTATCTTATACAAAAAGGAATTAAAACTTAAAATTTATTCTTGACGAGAATAGGAAAAACCTGCAAAATATAGATTTTCCATATGAGTAAAACAATTAAGTAAATACTAGTAATATACAGAAGAATTTGAACAACATATCCATCAATCTACTTAAATCATATGAGCTTCTAAACACAATTATATACACCCTTTTAAGGTTATATAAAAGAAGATTTATTTCTTTTGCCTGCTTCTTTCCCCTTTTTCACATCAAAGAGACTATAGTTGACACTAATGACCTCCAATAGTGTCTCTAGTTACCGTCTTGAAATCAACTAATCAATTTCATGAACTTGTTGACACGAACATAATCGTTGGTGTCATTAACTATATATATATTTCTTTTAAAACCAAAATAGTTAATCTTTGTTCCGTTATTTTCTTAGGAGGTTTTAGAGTATGTCGATGTCAAGGATTCTTAAAATCATTAGCTTTCATCTCAAAAAGCTAATCAAGTCTATAAATTATGTTGATATCGATGTCACCTGCTGATATCATTAACTATTCTGAAATTGAGTAGCTAATCAAGTTTATACATTATGCCGATATCGATGTCACCCACCGATATCATTAACTATTATGAAACCAAATAGCTAATCAAATTTATACATTATACCGATATCGACGTCACCCGTCGATATCCTTAACTATTCTAAAACCGAATAGTTAATCAAGTTTATAAGTTTTTTCGATATCGATATCACTTGCCGATATCATTAACCATTCTGAAAACGAATAGCTAATCAAGTTGTATATCTCACCACCAACGTATCGGTAATGCCGATATGAACCAGCTTGTTTCTTTCTACACACACACACATATCTATTTTTTTCCATCCCCTAACCTTTCCTTTACCCATTTTCTTTTCCTCATCAATAAGCACCAAATTATAACTTATAGTTCAATAACTAATAAAGAAAATAATTATTCGACTTGAGTTCCCCTGTTGTTGTTGTCCTCCTCACGTGGTTCCTCTTGAAACCTCAAACACCCACCATTATTCCATATTAATCCACATATCACACACAACAACAATTACAATGGTAATAATATTCATTTGTCTTTTACCAAATCTTTTCTTTCTCACTTACATTCCTCATTATCATCCTTTACTTTTCAACTCATTTATAATCCAGGTAGACATCACGAATTCAATTTTAATCACCGTTTATTCTCTTCTTCTTTTTAATATCATGACATGCTTTATGAAGACAAAATTTCTACCCTTAACATGGTTAATTATTTGTTATATTTACAACTTGGTCAAAATTATCAATATAGGTGACAGCTTGACCTCTCCTTAGATTTTTACCCATATCTGGAGTTTCAGAGCTCCAAAATAGATGGGTCCAGACTCGTTGGAAAGATAACACTTCCAGATACAACTTCTATGAAGGAATCCTTCCTGAAGTATGTATTTTTCAGGTCCAAATTCTTCTAAGAAATAGGGCAATGAATCTGCCTTGTTTTGCAAAAATGGAGAAAGTATCTCCAATTCATCTTCAATCCTTGATTTCTCATCATTAACAGCCATGTCTTCCCTTTATTCATGAAATCCTACTTATTTATGCATTTTCCTAACATTTTGTGAAAAAAACCCTAATTCCCAATTCAAGAAGAATTATGAACTTCTAATTAAAATGAAGTTAATTTCATAGAAATTGGAAGTAGAACACTTTACTTAGATGAAAACTAACAATTTTGGAAGTATCTTATCCTTCTTCTCCTTGAAAAAACCCAAGCCACTCTTCTCCCTCCTTTCTTCCCCAAATTCTTCACTTTCTTCTTGTTACTTCTCCACCCAATTGTGTTCTTCCATTTTAGAAATCCAAGGCTTGTATGGGTTTATAATTTTTTTGGGTGTTTACTCTTGTTTTTTTATGGAGTGAAATTTGAAATTCTCCTTCCCCTCTTTCTTCTAGTTTTTGCTGGACATGGTTGAGAGAAGATATGGGTATTTATAGTCTTATTTCTTCTTAATTATATTTTGACCTTGTTTTTTTTGCTTTTCTTTTCATACATTTTTGTATCGTAACAACATTTTAAATTAGTATAACCTCCTACCTCTTTGTATATTTTTTTCTCGGGTTTCACACTATCTGTTAATTAATTATCTATTGTATATATTCTTAGTAATGTATAGGATGCATTAACAGATCCAAAATGGTCGATGGTCGTTGTAACCCAATTTTGGGTCATGCCCCAAAACTATCAGAAAATAACAAAAAATAATAATAAAATGGGGATGGTGTCGGTAAAAGATCAAGTTAAAATTTCGAACATTTTTTGAAAAATCGATTGTACCTTTTTGTGCCCAGAAATGAAAAAATGTGGATCCAAAGCTAAAGTAATTTATTATGAGATAAATTCGCGTATAAATTAAGTCACAAAATATAATTATATTTTTATGGACCGATTTGATACAGTCGTTGGTTAATATAAAACGTAATTATATTCGAGAATTAATTTAGGTCCGATTGAAGGGTTTAATTAAGCTTGACGACTTAGTTATACTTTAAATTGATCAAATTAATTTTATTAAAGGCTTAGTTAATAAGAAATCAAATGCTTAAATTTAATTCGGGCTCAATTGAGGATATTTGAATTTTCGGAAATCAATTTGAATTTTTTTTCAAGCCAATTAAGCGAAATCGGGGACCTAATTGAACAAATGGAGAGTTTATGTTGGAACGGGAAATCATATTGCACAAATAAAAATCGAGGATTAAAGTAAAAAGGTGCGCAAAATGTAAAGTTAACTTTGAATTTTTTTCCAAGGACATAATTGCACTAAGGGTGCAATTGGAGGAGTAATAAATGGAGGGACCAAACTGTATTTTACACTCAAAAAACAACAAAACCTTGAGCCACCCAAAAACCCCCACTTTTTCAGACATTACATGTATATTGAGCAGCCCACCCCATTTACATAGAGACCCGAAACCCACTTCTCAAGGAAACCCCATTAGAGCAGACGAGAATTAAGGAGGGTGGGAGAAAGGATTTTTTCGTTTTTGAGGGGGGGACTTCGGTTTTTAAGGGGACTCGGTCGGTTCTCTCTGGGGGACGGCAACCAGGGTCTCATCTTCCCTCTCGGCACGCTCTCCCTCGGCTATCGGCAAAACACAAGAAAAACACCACAAAGAAACTAACTTTCATCTCGTCGTTGGTAACATCCCCGAACCGTCGTCTCATCCACTCTCTCGACCTCTGCTTTGCCCTCACCCTCTCTCCAAAACCAGCTCGCCTGGTTCTCTCCTCGACCTCTCCGTCTCAGAAAACAGCACCACAAATTCCTCTCCTTCTCTTCCTCTAAACTGTGCTATTTCGGCTACCACATTGACTCATCAAGAGCTGACTAATCATCACCATAAACAGCCTCTCTCTCTCCTCTTCGTCTCCCCTGTTCTCGGCCCTCTCTTCTCTCTAAAACCAGGTGGACTGGTTCGTCCCCCTCTCCCTCTCGGTTGACGGACACAAGTCCACCGTCAACCGCCTGGTACCCCTCCTGACCACCACCTTCGTCCTCCTCACCACTCCAGCAACCAAGGCAGCCATCTCCGACGAAGAAAACCGAGCAGCAACCCCTACAGACGCCACCAGCCCTTCGCCTTCAAGCTCCATTTCCGGCGACCTCAAGCCACCATTTCCGATTCCAACACGTCAGGAAAAACCCCCTCGACGTCCTCTACACTAAGGTATCAACAGAATCCCCGTTAATCGTACTTGAAAAATCGATATTTCACTGTTCATCTTCTCTGTGTTGTAGCCCGGTTACTGTAGCTACCGGGTCGGGCTTGTTCCCGACCCGGACCACTGAAATATGCACGGGCCGAGGCCCGGACTGACAACTCTCGGGCCACGGCCCGATCGAGACCGTCGGGCCACGGCCTGACCGAGACTGTGGAGGTCCAGGTCGCCACTCAGATGGAAAAGGGTAATGGTGCACCAACTCACCCGAATATAATATATATATAATAATATAATAATATAATATGGTATAATAGAATAATATAAAAATAATAAAAAATAGTAAAAAATATAAAAAAAATATAAAAAAAAACATAAAAAATATTTTTATTTTTATACAAAAAAAAATCTTAAAAAAAAATGTGTTATTTTTCTTGCATAAGGCCAATACACTAGCATATTTTAAAATTGTTTTCTTTTAAAAAAATAATATATATTATCTTGGGTTTTTGAAGAAAAATGAGTTTTAGCATGGATTTTGCAAAGAAAAAAAATCATTTATTGCATTTTTGAGATTTTACAACACATTTGTAAAATCCAAAGGGTATTGGCCAATATTCAAAAAAATACAAAAAAACTTTTCGGTGATTTATATTATTTTTTCGGAGTTTGGATAAATTCTATCCAATATATTCGGTATAAATGATATATCTTTAACATGTAAATATATTTTTTATATTTTAGAAATTATAAGACAAACAAAAACATCAAGCGACTTACCTTAGGTAGGGCGTACTAGGGTGCTAAAACCTTCCCTTTACGCAACCGATCCCTTACCCTAGAATCTCCGAAAGACCAGCCATAGGTTTCCTAGTAACCATAATACTAGGTGGCGACTCCTTTTGTTATAAAAAATAAATAATCCCCGACATTTAATAATCCTCCCGCTCATGGGGACCGGTTACCACGATGCGCTACCGACCATTTTTGGGTGCGACAGAATGGCAACTCCACTCGGGACGTTGGACTAGGCTTGATAAATTTGTTTGTTTATGATATGCTATTATTTGTGTTTATTCATTCATTTATTTCTTATGTTGTTTGAATTATTTATTTGTTTAAAGGCTTTAGCATGCATCTTTTCATCCTGTCATCATAATATGCATTGTCATGCATCACTTTTATTTATTTTGAGAGCACACACCAACTTTAAGTTACGTGGGGACTAGCGACTTACCTATGACTTGAGTCAAGGTTTAAGTTTGTGTAAACCCCAACTCTTTGCTTGAGAGCTTAGATGATAGTGATTGGTATACGTACTCATCCCATTATCTCGCTAAGACCCCATATTGCCTTCACGAAGGTGATCACTGGGACAACGAAGAGACCCTCTTTAGAGCCCAAATAGTAAGTCTACCCCATGTCTCACATAAAAGAACTAGAACCTATCGTTAGGGTGTATGGTCCGTAATACATTTCATATGACATAAACCTAAACAAGCATTTGCGCTTTACAGTGTCTTGTGAACAAAATGGCCAAGCACCACTAGACTTTCTATCATGGAATATGGGAAAATTTCGAATCCTCACAATTGACCGAAGGAGACTGTATTAAGAGTAGTCGTTGAAGTTCTACCACCAATCAAGAACCTGAATTGCACCCTGAATGAAGTAAACAAGCTAATGACTCATCTTCGAGCGTGGACAAGGAGGCCTTCTTTGGAAGATATGGACGTTTAATGGAGATTGCAAGGGTAGAGGTTTTAAACCCCGCAATACTGAGCTTTAGTCCATTTTTGGGATCCGGATTATCGCTGCTTTTCTTTTGGGAATATGGATCTATGTCCTACAATGGAGGAGTATGGGTTGTTGATCGAATTTCCAAGTAACTTGTATAGAGTTTATTTTCCTTTGAGATGCGACAATATTGTAAATGAATTGTCAAAACTCCTCAGATCTCTCGGTTTGGAAAGGTTTTTGAGAGAAATGTCATGGGTTTGAAATGGAAGTTGCTAGAGTGCGAATTAGAAGGAAATTCGGTTTAGCAAGAGAGAGACTGATTGCCTTGGGCATATTTGGCCTTGTGCTATTCCCAAGCCAAATAGGCATAATAAGTTTGGGAGCCATGCTGCTTATGTGGAATACGAGAATACTCGGATCAACCCGTGAGCCGCTATTCTAGCCGAGACTATCATCACACTTAATCATTGCCGAAAAGTCGGAAAGGGGCAATGAGGTGTTGCACACAGCTGTTGTATATCCGGATGGTCGACCATATTGAGACAAAAGACCAATTTTCAATAATTTTTGGTGGTTTAACCAAAAACCTTTGGAAATAGTGGTAAAAGACGAATGGGGAATCTAGATAACCAAGGTTGGTTAGAAAAACTAGAAATCTTACCAAGGGTGGTTTCAAATGGAAGGCTCCATGGATCAAGGCAATGGATGTTCTAATGAATTGTGGGCAACAATGTTGGGTTCCATTGGTAGGGATCACAGTGTTATGTAAGTTATGCTCCAGCTCTTGTGGTAAGGCAACATGGGGGCAAGCAGCTCATTCCAAGGACAAAAGGGGTTGCTCAGCTTTTTGGTTTGTTTAAAGATTCTGCATGCAAGAAGTCATGAGAGCTATCAAGCAAGACCGGAAGCATCCGGTTTTAGTAGAAATAAAAGGTTTGGAGAATCCGAGTACAAGCGAAGGGTATACAAAATGGAGAGATTCGATTGCTTGGACTCGACCAATGGGGAAGTGAAGTCGCCACAAGTCGAAGAGTCCGTTAAAAGGAAAAGGGTTGACAATGAAGAAGAATTGAAGAGACAAGTGGAAAAACTTCGGATGGAACTAAACAAGACCGTAAGGGACAAGATGATGATGGAAGAAATGGTGTGGGAAGGTGATAGAAAGAGAGCATTTCTAGATGAACAACTACAATCTAGGGATGCGAGACTAGCCAAGCTCGAGTTGAAGATAGTCGAGGCGTAAAATGCTAGATTGGGAATTGAAAAAGAATTAGCGGAGATGAATCGTAAATTGGTGCGAAGTTGCTCGAACTCAAGATATTGAAGATCGAACATAATGAATGCCATGACAAGTATAGAATATTACCAAGAGAAGTTTGCAGAGGTCCAGACGCGAGTTGATGGACGGAATCGAAAAGCATGAAGAATTGTACAAGAAATATGTGATGTCTGAGAGTCGTTCGCAGAGCTTATGAAGAATGAAGTCGGTGAAGCAGAGTTGGTGATCAAAGAGGATGAGATAAAAACTCTGAAGATGAAACTCGACAAAGAGAGGGTAAAGATAAAGCATCAAGCCGAAAAATTAGCATTGATAGAAAAGCACAAGGACCAGATTGATGCCAATAATACTTCCTTGAACACAACCAACTTGTCGCTATCGAAAAATGTCCAGGATGGACGAGACAAATGGATGAAGTCGCCGCGCATGCTCGGGTCATCGAGAACAATGCTAGAAATGTGGGAGAGACATCATCCGGTATCGGCGAAATCTAGCTGAAACCGATGCTTTCTTGGAGTCAATTGAGAACCGTGGATTCGCTTTCCTACCTTTGGGAGAAGATGTGACTGAAGAAAGATTTTAATTTACTTGTCCTTTTTGTGTTTTTCAAAACAATGTATCAAGCTTATCCATTCAATGAGAAGGGTGTTGTCTCTGTTGCAAATTCCGTCTTTTGGTGAATATAACTTAAGTAAATAACTTGCAATGCAGTACTCCTAACGTCAACGTGATGAGAAATCCCTGTCTATGAAGTGTTTGGCCATTAATTGTTCGCAAGAGAAACCCATTGCATTTCATATACATTCATATAAGCATTTGCATTTTACTACATACATCTTCCATTCGCTTATGCATTCATGTACACCCAGCTCAACCACGAAACATAGGTCCCCCTGCGAAGATCCACAACACCCGGCTAAGAAGAAGAATGGAAAACGAAGGAAGGATCGAGCCAGAATCTCCGCACGGAAGGACCTCGAAGCTGTCCGCAATGATGTGGCGCGCTTAACCAAGCATGCTCGAAAGGGTATTAAGAACGAGAGATGGAGAAGGAACGTCACTCAGACTGAAGAAGCACCACCGGCAGCTTCAAGGCCCCGAGGCACCCCATATTCCAGGGTCGAGATCACCCAAGAAACAACCCGAACCCACTAGGCCCATTCCAATCCCTATTACATTGGACTTAACGGAGGAGGAACCGCAAGATTCCAGATTGTTCAGCCATGCGGGATATGACAAGTGGTCCGCATTGGAGGAAAGATTAAGAGCGATTGAAGGGAATGACCTATCCGACCCAATCGGAGCGGCCGAGGCATGTTTGGTGCCAAATATCGTGATACCACGAAAGTTCAGGGTCCCGAATTCATCAAGTATAGTGGGGTAGAATGTCCAAAACCCATCTTCGTTCTTACTACAACAAGATGGCGGAGGTAATACATGATGATAAGTCGTTAATCTACTTTTTCCAGGACGACTGACGAGTTCAACTCTTAGCTGGTACATGAGGTTGGACAACATCGAGATTCGAAAGTGGGCTGATTTGGCGGATGCTTTTTGAAGCGATGATAAGTTCAACCTCGAAATTGCTCCCGATAGGACAAGCTTGATGACAATGGAGAAAGGAGCTCAAGAGTCCTGTAGGACTTATGCTCAAAGATGGAGGGACCAAGTCATCAATGTGCAACCTCCATTGATAGAGTCCGAAATGGTGACCCTGTTTGCTAACACGCTCAAAGCTCCGTACTATGAGCACTGATGGGAAGCTCAGCTCAACACTTTTTTGATGCGGTACGGATTGCTGAAAGGATTGAGCAGGGAATCCGGAATGGAAGAATTATGGAACCCGTAGAGAAGAGGGGTTTCGTCGGGAAAAGAAAAGAAGTGGAGGTGAGCAACGTGGAAGAAAGGTACAAGGGGAAAGAGAAGAATTACAAGAGTTACCAAACACCTACCCCCCAAACCACCAACATCAACTTCTCCAAGCCCACCACTCCAAACCAACCTTTCTACCCAAGATTCCCCACAAGTAATCAAAATAACTACCAAAGAAGAGACTATCCACAAACCGAAGAACTACCACCTTTGCCCATGACCCTAAAGGAATTATATGCCCAATTACTAAACATTGGACATATTGCTCCTCTACCACTACCCCTTTGAAGCCACCTTTCCTCGCCTCGGCACAACCCTAATCGACTGCGAATACCATGCTGGTAATGCGGGTCATAGTATCGAGACTTGTGCAGCCTTTAAGAGAAAGGTATTGCAATCGATCAAGATCGGATGGATCACCATTGAGGATCCACCCAATGTGAGCTCGAATCCTTTGCCCAAACATGTCTGCGGAAGTAGTGGGGTGAATGCAGAGAAACCGACAACAAAGTAAGGGCTCTCAAGGTGACTATGGCCGATTATACGACATGTTGGTGCAATCTAGACATTTGATGGGATCAACTAAACATGACATTGGCGAAAATGACTTTTGCCCATTCCATGAACAAAGAGGGCATCACATTGATGGATGTGTTGAGTTTCAGTCAAAAGGTCACCGGGATGTTGACTCTTGGGAGTTAAGGATTGAGGATAGAGCAAACCATGAGGAGATAGCGGGGATAGAGAAGTGTAGGATCCAATCAACACCTAATGGACTCCGAGATTGGTGCTATATAAGCCTTCATGTGCAAAGGAGGTGGACTATAAAGCAATGCCGGAAATTATGTCGCTACCCCAAACGTCGAAGTTCCTTTTGGCCAAACCGAGATAGGTGGTTTAACCGGAGCGGTCGTTGTTTCACGCCTGCAGAGTTGGAAAAACAAAGGAAAATCAAGGGTAAAGAGGTAGTGGATCCGGAAAACGAGTTAGAGGTAAATAAACCGGTGACGGAGGAAGAGACGAATGAGTTCTCGAAATTGATGAAGCATAGTGAGTACTCGTGTGGTGGATCAGTTGAAGAAAACCCCCGCCAAAATCTCCATCATGTCATTAATACTAAGTTCTGAGCCCCATCGAAATGCCTTGCAAAAGGTATTGAACGAGGCCTATGTGCCCCAGAATATTGAGCAAACGACTATGGAGCACCTGGTAGGAGGATCCACGCATCAAACTATTTGTATTTCATCGAAGATGAACTTGAAACCGAGGAACCGGCCATAATCAGCCTTTGTATATCACGGTCAGATGCAAGGATTGTCTCATCGGTAAAGTTCTCATCGATAATGGTTCCGCCCTAAATGTGTTGCCAAGACACATGCTGGAAGAGATGCTAATAGATCCTTCTCACATGCATCCAAGTGGGATTACGGCGAGAGCATACGATGGTGCGCCGAGGCAAGTGTTGGGGCAATCGAGTTGAGCTAGCCATAGGTCCCTAAACTTTCTTGGTAACCCTTCAAGTGATGGACATTCACCCTTCTTATAGCATGTTGTTGGGAAGACCATGGATACATGTCTGCCGGAGTCATTACTTCTTCGCTGCATCAACGTTTGAAGTACATTGCCAATGGTGTCCTTGTCACCGCCAAGGTCGAAGAAGCCATATCCGTGATGAAAAATGTAGCGGTCCCATTTATTGAAGCTGAAGATTGTACGGATGGAAACCTACATGCATTTGAAGTTGTGAATACCGAGTGGGTGCCAGAGAATACCGTAATAAGGAAACCCAGGATCTCATGGGCCACTGAAATGGCCGCTAAAAGCCTCTTAAAGAACAAGGTTCCGGTCCGATTTGGAGCAGCAAAAAAGAAACTCGAATGGGTTGGAGTAACAAGGTCAAGGTTGCAGAACAAAGATTCGGGCCGGGTATAAACCTAAAAAGAGGATTACCAATGGTCGCCTTGGCAAGAAGAGAGAAAAGAATGGCGAGGATCGAGGGAAGGAAGCCTGTAGAAGAGAGTTTAGTCATTCCTCCGATCAAATTCTCATTTCCAAAGGCAAGATATGTCATACAACCTCGATCCAGACACGGAGCTTTCTGCAGAAGATGGCATCTATGAGCATAAATATTGTGGAAAAGGAGGAAGTTCAGAGCAGTGTTAAGAAGATTCGATCGGGAAAAGGGATGAAGAGCTACCACAACTCGACCATCTATACCGTAGAGGAAGTCACCGCCTGGACATGCATTCGGAAGTTAGTCAAAGGAGAGAAGTTCCGAACTGGGAAACCCAATAAGCTCCATTGGTTTTCGAATGTAATGAACAATGTTTTCTACATTTGTTTTGGTTTGTTTTGTTTTAAGGCCTAACCTGCCAATCGGATTTTTCTTTGTTTGTTGTGAACTGCATTTTTATGAAGATCATGCATTTTTGTTCATCTCTTTCTTATTTTGTATTTTTGTGCATTTACACTCATTTTCCGCTTCAGAACCCTGAAGCGGAACTTCCACAACACCACTTGCACTTTGCACCGAGAATGAATGGTCGAATTATAAAGAGCACATAATAGTTGTAGAAGAGGAAGATGGTGATGAAAATAGCATTAAAGAATTCACAAAATTATTAGAGCAACACGAACAAGTTTGGAAACCCGCTAAAGAGGAACTTGAAACCATAAATGTGGGTACTGAAGAAAGTCAAAGAGAACTCAAGGTAGGAACTTTGATCACGCAAAGGAAAGAGAAGATTTGATTGCACTTGCTTGAGATTATACAGATGTTTTTGCTTGGTCCTATGAGGATATGCCCGGGCTAGATACAAATATTGTAGTCCATAGGCTACCATTGGAGGAGGGATGCAGACCGATTAAGCAAAAGTTAAGAAGAACGCACCCAGAAGTTTTGATCAAAGTAAAGGCGGAGATTGAAAAGCAATGGAATGCTGGTTTCTTAGAGGTGGTCAAATATCCACAATGGGTGTCCAACATCGTAGTGGTACCCAAAAAGGAGGGCAAGATTCGAGTCTGTGTGGACTTTAGGGATTTAAATCGGGCTAGCCCTAAAGATAATTTTCCTTTACCACATATAGACATGTTAGTTGATAATGCAGCTCGTAGCTCCGTGTATTCCTTTATGGATGGTTTCTCGTGTTACAATCAGATAAAAATGGCGCCGGAAGATAAGGAGAAGACGACGTTTGTTACACCATGGGGGACTTTCTGCTATAAAGTCATGCCATTTGGGTTAAAGAATGCTGGTGCCACTTATCAAAGGGCTATGGTGACTTTGTTTCATGACATGATGCACAAGGAGATTGAAGTATACGTGGACGACATGATCGCTAAATCGGGAAAAGGAGAGAATCATGTCCAAATATTGAAGAAATTATTTTGACAGGTTAAGAAAATATCAATTGAGGCTTAACCCTGCAAAGTGTTCATTTGGGGTGAAGTCTGGGAAGTTGCTAGGATTTGTGGTGAGTGACAAAGGAATAGAAGTAGATCCAGAAAAGTAAAGGCTATCCAGAAATGCCCGCTCAAGACCGAGAAAGAAGTAAGGGATTTTTGGGAAGGTTAAATTACATTGCTCGATTCATATCCCAATTAACCACAACTCGCGATCCTATTTTCCGTTTGTTGAGAAAGAAGAATCTCGGCATTTGGAACGCAGAATGTGAAGAAGCGTTTGAGAAAATCAAGCAAGACTTGCTTAAACCACCTCTACTGGTTCCCCCTGTACTGAAAAGGCCATTGATTTTATACTTAACAAGTGACCGAAACAATGATGGGATGTGTGCTTGGGCAACAGGATGAATTGGGAAGGAAGGAAAAGGCCATTTACTATTTAAGCAAGAAATTCACGGAGTGTGAGTCTAGATATACTATGATTGAGAAGTTGTGTTGTGCGTTAGCATGGGCTGCAAAAAGGTTGCGACAAGATATGTTGTATCATACCACATGGCTAATTTCTAAATTAGACCCGTTGAAGTACATCCGTGAAAAGCCCTATTTATCCAAATCGAATCGCCAGTGGCAAGTTCTCGCTATCTCGAATATGATATAGTGTATATGACAAGGAAAGCGGTGAAAGGGAGTGTCATTGCTCGATCACCTAGCGGACCATGCTATGGAGGATTATGAGCCGTTAGACTTTGATTTTCCTAATGAGGATGTGTTTTCAGTAGAAGAAGGAAAACCCGGATGGTGGACTATGTACTTTGATGGTGCTGTGAACGTATGTGGTAACGGAGCTGGGGCAGTGATAATATCTCCTGACAAGAAACAATACCCAGTGTCAACGAAATTGCAATTCGGGTGCACTAACAACACAGACGAGTATGAGGCCTGTATTCTTGGTTTAGAAACTGCATTGGAGTTGAACGTAAAGAATATAGATGTATATGGAGACTCGATGCTAATTATTTGTCAAGTGAAGGGAGAATGGCAAACCAAAGAAGAAAAGCTAATACCCTACCAGGAGTACCTATCTAAGTTGGTCAAGAGTTTGAGGAAATAGAGTTCACCCATCTAGGAAGGGAAGGAAATCAGCTTGTAGATGCTTTAGCTACTCTAGCTTCTATGGCTAGAATAGACTTTGGGCAAAGCTTACAATCGATACATATCGACATCGAAATAATCCGTCGCATTGTTGCTCAGTTGAAGAAGAAATAGATGGAAACCCTTGGTACTATGATATTAAGAACTTCATCCAAAAGCAGACTTTTCCCTGGGGCATCCAACACCGAAAAGAAGACCTTGAGAAGATTGGCAATGGATTTTTACCTTGATGGAGAAGCTTTATATAAGAGGTCATCCGATGGGACTTTGTCGAGATGCCTAGATGGGGTTGAAGCTAGAAACGCATTGCGAGAAGTGCACGAAGGATCTCGCTCGACCCATGCTCAGTGGACATATGATGGCGAGGAAAATACAAAGAGCTGGTTACTTTTGGATGACATTAGAGAAGGATTGCATTGACTATGTCCGCAAATGTCACAAGTGTCGGATCTATGGGGACAAAATGAATGCCCCTCCGATACCTCTATTTAATTTGTTATCTCCGTGGCCTTTTGCAATGTGGGGATCGATGTGATTGGACCTATCAACCCAAAAGCCAACGAATGGTCACGAGTTCATCCTCGTGGCAATTGACTACTTCACAAAATGGGTAGAGGTCGGGTCATTTGCTCATGTAACACGTAAGGTGGTGAAGAAGTTCATTGAGAGGGATCTGATATGTCGGTATGGGCCACCATAAAAGATTATAACCGATAATGCCCAAAACTTCAATGGGAAGTTGATAACAGAACTTTGTGCTAAATGGAAGATCAAACATTCAAATTCCTCTCCTTATAGGCCCAAGATGAATGGTGCTGTAGAAGCTGCTAACAAGAACGTCAAGAAGATTGTTCAGAAGATGGTAGTCACCTATAAGGATTGGCATGAAATGTTGCCATTTGCTCTTCATGCATACCGTACTGCAGTTCGGACCTCAACAGGAGCCACTCCATACATGTTGGTGTATGGGATGGAGGCGGTAATGCCTTTAGAGGTAGAAATCCCATCACTAAGAGTCTTGATAGACTCCGAACTAGATGAAGCAGAATGGGCAAAGGTCAGATATGAGCAATTGAATTTGATCAGTGAAAAGAGGTTAGCCGCAATCTGTCATCATCAATTATACCAAGGAAGGATGGCCAAAGCATATGATAAGAAAGTCCGACCTCGAAAA
Source organism: Salix exigua (assembly GCA_032356905.1). NCBI lineage: Eukaryota > Viridiplantae > Streptophyta > Magnoliopsida > Malpighiales > Salicaceae > Salix > Salix exigua. The sequence goes on along the minus strand of CM063595.1, from coordinate 12,265,540 downwards.
TTCCACGAAGGCGATTTGGTGTTAAAGAAGATATTATTTGTACCAGGGCAAGATCAGAGTAAATGGGCCCCAAACTATGAAGGCCCATATGTGGTGAAGAAGTCATTCTCAGGAGGAGCTTTGCTATTGTCTAGAATGGATGGAGAAGATCTAGCTAGGCCTGTGAATTCTGACTCTGTAAAGAAATATTATGCTTGATGTGTTGTAACCTTCCTCAATAGATAAAATTCGGCCATGAATTCTTGGTGTAAGAAATCTTTTCCAAAGCACATGATTTTATAATACGTATTTGCGTTCTATCATATTTTGTGCACCACGCTGAAAAAAAAATAATAATTAGTGATTTGCTTTAAAAGTGTCCATTTACAAATAAAACCATGTTTTGAAATTTTTTCAATTTTATATCGTTTTAAGTTTTTTTTAAACATGAGTAAAAATAATAATGGAGTGAGAAAGGGTCCTATATGGAACAAAAGAGTCTCGCCGCCAAGCGTAAAGATACGGCATGGGGAACACATCCTATGAAGGAAAGCCACCACGAAGAGAGGGGGGACCTATGTTTCCAAAAGAGGTAACAAAGCATGCATATTATTGTCATAACATTAACCTGACAGGCAAATTGTGGTGAAAGCTGATGCAATTTCGAGTCATGAGGGATATGAAGAAACAAAATCTCAAGTCGACAAACCATGTTAAATGAATTGAGAATCGATGTTGTTTCGTTCCTCGAGCCGGGTCGGTCACCCATAAAAATGAGACCATGAGATGTGGGTCGGTCACCCATAAAAATGAGACCATGATATCCGGGTCGGTCACCCATAAAAATAAGGCCATGATATCCGGGTCGGTCACCCATAAAAATGAGGCCATGATATCCGGGTCGGTCACCCATAAAAATGAGACCATGATATCCGGGTCGGTCACCCATAAAAATGAGACCATGATATTCGGGTCGGTCACCCAGAAAAATGAGACCTTCCTAACTCCGGCCTGGTCACCCATAAAAATGAGACCTTACTAACTCCTGGTCGGTCATCCATAAAAATGAGACCATGCTAGCCGGGTCGGTCACCCATAAAAATGAGACCTTTCTAACTCGGGTCGGTCACCCAGAAAAATGAGACCTCACTAGCTCGGGTAGGTCACCCAGAAAAATGAGACCTTTCTAACTCGGGTCGGTCACCCAGAAAAATGAGACCTCACTAACTCGGGTAGGTCACCCAGAAAAATGAGACCTCACTAACCAGGGTCGGTCACCCAGAAAAATGAGACCTCACTAACCAGGGTCGGTCACCCGAGAAAAATGAGACCTCACTAACCAGGGTCGGTCACCCGTAAAAATGAGACCTCACTAACTCCGGCCTGGTCACCCGTAAAAATGAGACCTTACTAACTCCGGCCTGGTCACCCGTAAAATGAGACCTCACTAACTAGGGTCTGGTCACCCGTAAAAATGAGACCTCACTAACTAGGGTCGTCACTAACTAGGGTCTGGTCACCCGTAAAAATGAGACCTCACTAACTCCGGCCTGGCCACCCGTAAAAATGAGACCTCTTTCCTTTCTAAGTTGGGGTGGTCACCCGTCATAATAAGACCCAGGTAAGTCATGCGTTGCAATAAGATAATTTTCGTGTTTTTCTTTACAACACTTACTAAGCTAAAGTCTTTTACAAAGACTTTAGTCGTAAGCATTGTAAAGAAGGGGGCAATCATTGTAACTCCAATTTTGGGTCATGCCCCAAAACTATCAGGAAATAACAAAAAAAATAATAATAAAATGGGGGATGGTGTCGGTAAAAGATCAAGTTAAAATTTTGAACATTTTTGAAAAATCGATTGTACCTTTTTGTGCCCAGAAATAAAAAATGTGGATCCAAAGCTAAAGTAATTTATTATGAGATAAATTCGCGTATAAATTAAGTCACAAAATATAATTATATTTTTATGGACCGATTTGATATAGTCGTTGGTTAATATAAAAGCGTAATTATATTCAGGAATTAATTTAGGTCCAGTTGAAGGGTTTAATTAAGCTTGACGACTTAGTTATACTTTAAATTGATCAAATTAATTTTATTAAAGGCTTAGTTAATAAGAAATCAAATGCTTAAATTTAATTCGGGCTCAATTGATGATATTTGAATTTTCGGAAATCAATTTGAATTTTTTTCAAGCCAATTAAGCGTAAATCGGGACCTAATTGAACAAATGGAGAGTTTATGTTGGAACGGGAAATCATATTGCACAAATAAAAATCGAGGATTAAAGTAAAAAGGTGCGCAAAATGTAAAGTTAACTTTGAATTTTTTTCCAAGGACATAATTGCACTAAGGGTGCAATTGGAGGAGTAATAAATGGAGGGACCAAACTGTATTTTACACTCAAAAAACAACAAAACCTTGAGCCACCCAAAAACCCCCACTTTTTCAGACATTACATGTATATTGAGCAGCCCACCCCATTTACATAGAGACCCGAAACCCACTTCTCAAGGAAACCCCATTAGAGCAGACGAGAATTAAGGAGGGTGGGAGAAAGGATTTTTTCGTTTTTGAGGGGGGGACTTCGGTTTTTAAGGGGACTCGGTCGGTTCTCTCTGGGGGACGGCAACCAGGGTCTCATCTTCCCTCTCGGCACGCTCTCCCTCTGGCTATCGGCAAAACACAAGAAAAACACCACAAAGAAACTAACTTTCATCTCGCCGTCGGTAACATCCCCAGAACGATCGTCTCATCCACTCTCTCGACCTCTGTTTTGCCATCACCCTCTCTCCAAAAACCAGCTCGCCTGGTTCTCTCCCTCGGCCTCTCCGTCTGTAAAAAACAGACCACAAATTCCTCTCCTTCTCTTCCTCTAAACTTAGCTATTTCGGCTACCACATTGACTCATCAAGAGCTGACTAATCATCACCATAAACAACCTCTCTCTCTCCTCTTCGTCTCCCCTGTTCTCGGTCCTCTCTTCTCTCTACCAAAACCAGGCGGACTGGTTCGTCCCCTCTCCCTCTCGGTTGAAGGACATAAGTCCACCGTCGACCGCCTGGTCCCCCTCCTGACCACCACCTTCGTCATCCTCACCACTCCAGCAACCCAAGCAGCCATCTCCGACGAAGAAAACCGAGCAGCAACCCCTACAGACGCCACCAGCCCGTTGCCTTCAAGCTCCATTTCCGGCGACCTCAGGCCACCATTTTCTATTCCAACACGTCAGGAAGAACCCCCTCGACGTCCTCTACACTAAGGTATCAACAGAATCCCCGTTAATCGTACTTGAAAAATCGATATTTCACTGTTCATCTTCTCTGTGTTTAGCCCCTGCTATCGTAGCTACGGGTCGGGTCGGGCTTGTTCCCGACCGGACTCATGAAATTGTCCAGGCTGAGGGCCCGGACTGACAACTTCGGGCCACGGCCCAGACCCGAGACAGTCTGGGCCACGGCCCGCATCGAGACTCGTGGAGGCTGGTCGCCACCAGCAGGTCTGGTCGGCACTCAGATGGAAAAGGGTGAATGGCAACTCAACTCACCCCGAATATAATATATATATAATAATAATAATATAATAATAAAATAATAAAAAATATACAAAAATAATAAAAAACATAAAAAAACATGTTTTTTTTATACACAAAATCTTATAAAAAATGTATTATTTTTCTTGCATAAGGCCAATACACTAGCATATTTTAAAATTGTTTCTTTAAAAAATATATATATATATATTATCTTGTGTTTTGAAGAAAAAATGAGTTTTAGCATGGATTTAGCAAAAGGAAAAAATCATTTCTTGCATTTTGAGATTTTACAACATGTTTGTAAAATCCAAAGGGTATTGGCCAATATTCAAAAAATATATAAAAAAAACTTTTCGGTGATTCATATTATTCATTTTCCGGAGTTTGGATAAATTCTATCCAAAATATTCGGCATGGATGATATATGTTTAACATGTAAATATTTTTTTATATTTTAGCAATTATAAGACAAACAAAAACATCAAGCAACTTACCTTAGGTAGAGGCGTACTAGGGTGCTAAAACCTTCCCTTTACGCAACCAGATCCCTTACCCTAGAATCTCCGAAAGACCAGTCATAGGTTTCCTAGTAACCATAATACTAGGTGGCGACTCCTTTTGTTATAAAAAATAAATAATCCCCGACATTTAATAATCCTCCCGCTCATGGGGACCGGTTACCATGAGCGCCGCTATCAACCATTTTTGAGGTGCGACAGTGGCAATGAACAAAAAAATGGAAGCACTCCAAAAGAATAATATTTGGGAGTTGTGCCCACTACCTGAAGGGAAGAGAAATGTCGGTTGCAAATGGATCTTCATAATTAAACTAAAGGTAGATGGCAATATAGACAGGTACAAAGCAAGGTTAGTTACAAAAAGATGTACACAAAAGTATAGAGTAGACTATCAGGAGACCTTTGCCCCGGTTGCAAAGATCAACACCATTTGCATCCTTACAGCTCTAGCAGTAAACCAAGACTAGATATTACAATAATTTAATGTCAAAAACGCCTTTCTTAATGGAGACCTTGAAGAAGAAGTTTACATGGATTTACCACTCGGAGATAAAGGTAAATCCCCAAGTAAGAAAGAAGTATGCAAGTTGAAGTAGGCATTATACGATCTAAAACAATCACCGTGGGCTTGGTTTAGAAGATTCTCCTCCACAATGAAGGAATTTGGCTACAAGCAAAGCAACTCCGATCATATTTTGTTTATAAAACACAGGGAAGGGAAAATTACAAAATTGATAGTATATGTGGACGACATGGTCCTTAAAGGAGATGATATAGAAGAAAGAAGAGCACTATAATGTTTTTTAGCTTCGAAATTTGAAATGAAAGATCTGGGACAACTAAAGTATTTATTGGGGATCGAAGTTTCAAGGTCAAGAACCGGAATATGTCTATCACAATAAAAATATGTGTTAGACTTATTAACCGAAACTGGAATATTGGCATGTAAATCGGTCATACACCTATGGAGATGAACCATAAGCTGGGGGAATAAGAGAATCCAATGTTAACTGACAAAGGATGTTACCAAATGATTAGTTGGAAATTGATATATTTATCACATGCACGTCTAAACATAGCCTATGCAGTCAGTATGGTATGTCAGTTCATGCATTCACCAGGAGATGAGTATATGGAAGCAGTATATCAGATCCTAAGATATAAAATAGTGAATTAGGAAGAAAACTATTGTTCTTGAAAAATGAAGTTCATGAAATTAAAGGATACAAAGACTAAGACTAGGCAGGAGATCAGACATATAGAAGATCAACATCAGGTTACTTTACTTTTGTAGAAGGTAACCAGTAACTTGGAGAAGTAAGAAACAGAAAAGTGTCCCTAGATCGAGTGCAGAAGTAAGAAACAAAAGGTAACCTAGTAACTTGGAGAAGGCAGAATACCGAGGTATGGCTCACGGTGTGTGATAATAAGGCAGCTATCAAGATTGCACACAATCCTGTACAACATGATCGTACCAAACACGTCGAACTCGGTCAACACTTTATTAAAGAAAACCTTGATTGGAAAATTATATAATTTCTGCTTGAAAGGTCAGAAGATCAATTGGTGGATATACTCACAAAGGCGGTTTCATGAAAGACATTTCATGGAGCAATTAACAAGTTGGGCTTGATAAACATCTACACTCCAACTTGAGGGGGAGTGTTAAACATCACAGTTAGAATATAGTTGTTAACTTTGTATATTAGCATAAATGAATTTGTAATTTAGTGTTAGGTGAGTTTTGTGTGTGTTTGTAGTTTAATGTATTTAGTGTTATAAATACATGCACTCTAACTTTGAATTAAGAACAGAAGATTAAATACATTAATGAAGTTTTCAAATATATGATTATTCAATAAAATAAATAAAATAAATAAAAATCTTTTTCTATAGTTTTAACTTATAGGGAAAAAATGAGATTTTTTTCATTTTTTATTTATTTACGATCAATTGCTTGACCATTTAGGGTTTTAAATGAACTAGTTGAATGATTCATACTTAGTCTCTAACACCCTTTTAATTTAGTTTTTTTTTTCTCAAGGTCTTTTATTTAATCTTCTTAGCTAGGGCTTGTATCTATTCACAAAACCCATGCGGACTCAATCGTTTTCATTTTCCATCTCATGGAAAACCCTTTTACTTTGCTTAACTTTATCCCTTGAGAGGTATTTTAGAGATAAGATTTATAGGAAGTTGGATGTTCTTCTTTGAGGACAAACCCTTATATTCCTTTTCCTTTATCATAATATTCTTTTTAAAAAAATTATATATTAACTAATATTTAATGCAAAGTAACATAGCTAGAGAAAGTGCTCCTCTATAGTAATGAGGTTATTTTGTAATGAGATTAATTAATTAAGAATGAGGTTAATTAAATCACAACAAACTCCTTTTCATCCAGCGTTAGTTTGATCTGCATCGCAACACCAGCTACTACTGGCTGCTGCCATGTTATAACCTTTGTTATTTACAGCACACCAGTCGCCGCCACCATGTTATAACCTTTTTCATTTACAGCACACCAGCTACTGCTGGCTGATGCCATGTTATAACCTTTGTCATTTATAGCACACCAGCCGCGGCCGTCATGTTATAACCTTTGTCATTTACAGTACCATAAATACCATTATCATAGCTATTGACTGTTATATTATTTATTTTGTTCAAGCTGGTGGTATGCCAACCACCCACTATTAATGTTTATTAGCTATTATTTCAAAAATTAATGTTTTTATCTTGAAAATATCTTGTGATATCAAAGTTAGAACACATTGCGGTGTTTTGGTGAAAAGGAGATCACATATAATTTGTCCCATATGACAGGGATTTCTTAAAGCTAACAGAGTCTCGCCCTAATTCTGCGCTGTCGTATGGATGCCTCGTTCGAGTCTTCCCATTTTCTCTTAAAAAGAAGAAGAAAAATGGATTGTATAAATAATAAAAAGTAAAGGGACTGTACTAAGCAAATGTAAGAACTACAGTGGCTACATGGGTAGCAGTAAGCCAAATTAAAATCATCAAATAAATTCCACACCTTCACTTCAGCGTTTCCTCTGACAGAAAACAAGAAGACAGCTACATCTTACTACTCTCCTTTTTTTCCTTTATAAAGCTCTCTCCTTTCTTTCGAAAATCCCTAAAACTTAACCTCAAAGCAAAGAAAATGAACAGTGAGGACACAAAAAGAAGCATCACTGGAGGTATGAAGGTCGAAAACGACTCTTATTACCGGAAATCATCACTGGCTGCAGCACCCCCTCCCGGTAAAAAGATCATCATCAAGAATGCTGACATGAAAGATGACATGCAAAAAGAAGCTGTTGATATAGCCATCGCAGTTAGCTCTCTTTCTCTCACTTAACTCTTTTTTTCTTTCTTAAACTGGGTTTCTGCTGTATAACTTTGTCTTTGATTTTCCTTTCTGGGTGTTTTTTTAGGCATTTGAGAGGAATAATGTAGAGAAGGATGTAGCAGAGCATATAAAGAAGGAGTTTGATAAGAAGCATGGACCCACGTGGCATTGCATTGTTGGTCGCAATTTCGGTAACCCCTTTCACTTTCTTTTGATTTGCTTGGCTGCTTTTCTTGTTAGAATTGATTGATTACATTTGTTGTTTTGGGGTTTGAAGTGTTTTTGTTAAAGATCTATGTTCTTGGTTTATATTTAGGTTCAATAATCACAGGGTGAGTAATGATATTGTGTTGTTAAAATAATATGAAAGACATAGATCTAGGCTTAGATTAAACTATTTTAACTTGTTTCTGTCTGTTATATAGGCAGCATGTAGTAGCGGTGAGAAGGGGATGTGATGAGCTATGGTTCAATGGTGTGTTGATAGCTTATTAAGAGATGTGGGCTGTTATTGGATTTGAGCCATTGATTTGGTTAGGAATTAGGGAATTGTACCAGGTTATGATTTGCTTGTGACGGTAATTTTAGGGATAACTCAGGGGTGAGAAAAAACTTGATTCTGTTTTCAGTTTGAGGTGTTGCTGGGGGTTCGATCGTGTGAAGATCTAGGTGGGTCTGGATTCGATTATATGGATAAAATGTAATTAATTGGTTTACTAAATGGCTAGGATGTTGTGTGCATTAAAATTCGGCTGTTCTTGTTTGATCTTTCTGGGTGATCTTATCCCAATGTGGATATGAAGGTTGGAGAGTGGATATTGCTGATGTCAACTGACTTTATGAGTGATAATATGTTCTCAGTGCTTTCATGCAGCATATTTTCTCCTTCTGCAGTTGAGCTCTAACTATGGCAATTTAATGTCCATGACTACATCGTCTGTAAGTTGTGTGAAATTGGTGATGACAAGATTATGATCATTTGTTATTGGCTAGGCATGGTCTATGTCGTCAATAAAATGTCTCAAAAAATCTAGATGCTATTTAATTTTGAAACAACCTCTGAAGATGTTGCAAGATTAAAAAGCAACTCTTGAGAGGTGTTATTTGAGTAAATCAATACAATTCAAATTATTCAGAAGCCCCCTTAAGCATCTTTTTATTAACATCTTGAATATATATAATGGATTTGACGTCATTTGCATGAAGGTTAATATATTGGTGTAATCTTAAACATGTTGGATCTCAAGGCTCAGTTCATGTGGACATGGGGTTAGAGTGAAAACATGGGGTTAGAGTGAAACTTGTATATTAATGTTCAAGAGATGCGCAAGGTGGAAAAATAAAATTTCTTTCCTGTGCTTTAGATGGCTGTTGATCAACTACTTTTAAGGTAGCGCGGCAAAAGTTTTTGTATTTTCACTGCATGAGGACCCATGATGGACCTCTTATTGTGTCAAACAATAAAAGTCGATGATCAATCAGTGGCATCAAATGTTAAACTCAAATGAAACTTGAGATTTTCATTTGAATTCACACCGTTTTTCAGTGTACAGAAAAGAAATATGATTATTTCAAGTCATATTTTGTGGATTAGTAGAAATAGGATATCAATCTCAATTCTCAGCTTACATTCAAAGTATCTCACAGTTTGAATTATTCAAAAGAAAAAAAGAAAAAAAACAGAAAAAAAAGATAGGTATATCTTGCGGTTGCTGGTAGAGGTACTTGACTTGCTTTGGTTTGAAAACTGCCTCCATTTGGGCTGCATTTAGGATCGTTTGGTGCTCTATAACAAATATATAGATAAATATGAGAAAGAAAAACAATGTCAGACTGGAAAAATAGTGTTAAAGTAGGATTTTACTAGAAAACTCTACGGGTTAGTTTCCTGGATTGGATATAGCTTTCCATAAATTTGTTTTTGGTCTTAAAATCAGGTTACAGTATGTTCTGAGGCTGAATTAGTTCTGATTTCCTGGTGTCCAACTTGAGTTTTTCAGCCTATACTAGCTTCTTATTCTTTCCAAATATAACTTTGAGAATGATTTCTCTGTTGGAGCTAATAATTTCAGTTGTAAAAGTCTTGCTTTTATAAACAAACATGGTTGGCAAGAAGATGCACAAGTGCGAGTTAAATAAGTAAAGGGATTGTTAACTGTGGGCCAAGGGGGGTAGAGCATCGCATTATCTGTCCTTAGTTTTTAGTAAATGTGCACGAATGCATCTGCTGGTTTCAATTTCACCCAGGTCACACGAGAATGGCACTTTGTTTATTCACGATCTTGTTCTGAGTTTCCTGAAGTTATAAATGAGAATGTGCAAGATTTCAATGCTAGTTCAAGCACTACTACTTGCATGTCTCTTTTAAAGAGGAAAATCCACGGTAAGATGCTCAAACATGAGTGATCTTTGTCTAGTAGTACTAGATATCCCATTGTCATGCTTCAAGAATATGTATCCCATGTATGTTGAGATTGGTACATCTTAATTGGACTATGCACACTGTGTTGGCTAATTGTTCTCCATTTTAGTTTATCTTACTGAAATGGTAAAAAAGAAATTGCCTTGCTTTCCATCCTTGCTTCCACATTTTGATCCTTTGAGGGAAATTGGATTGCTTGTAACTTGTTTCATGAAAATTTTATTAACGTTCATTCTGTTTTCGTTTTGTTCCTGAAATACAGGTTCATATGTGACTCATGAGACGAACCACTTTGTTTATTTCTATTTGGACCAGAAAGCTGTTTTGCTATTCAAATCTGGTTGATCCCCTGATGGTTATGAAGATCACAACTATTCTGATAATGCATTTATGATCATGATGCTATAGCAAGTGCTTGTATGTATTAATTGAAACTCCCTGGCATGCAAAGACTCTAGCCAGGATGTCCTGTGCCTTAACATGTATATTTGATCGCACTTCAAATGGTTTTGAACATGTGGACATGATTCTCCTCTCTTCAGTCACAACTGTTTTGCTGCCTTTTCTTTTGTTAGTGCTTGTCATGGTAATTCATCGAATGGATACTGGCTGCAGTAAATTATCACGTGTAGCTTCTCTAATCAAGGAAAGTTGAAACTGCTGATTCAAAGTCTTGGATGGGTCAAATATCTTTATCCCTGATATGTTGTTTGAAACTGGCAAGTAATAAGAACATGGTTAAGTCACGTGGCTCAGCTGTCACTGCTAAAGCTCTGCTTGAAGATGAATCTTTCCTTGTTTGTATTTTTGAAGAGTTTGACGGTGCATATTTTTCACTAATTTGTGTTCACCTGTGCATTAGATCCCTGGAATGAGGTGTGATTGACATCGTAATTAGCTGATAGGTCCCAACCAAAGAAGCTTCACTACAACTGCAAAGTAAAAATAAGTAACTTCGGGTGAGAATGAAACGCAATTAATTACATAAAATAAGAAGTTCCAATTTAAATAACACCAAATGAAGACTTAAACAACTGGCTGACAAAGTAATAGCCAAGACTTATTTTCATGCATGAAGTCCTTATTCTCATGTATCCTGGCCAACAAATCTGGATCACAATTAGCTGCTTGAACTGCACCAAGCACACCACCTTCACCTCATATATTTACAAGTAGCTGCTTGAACTCGTTGGAATCTTCATGGTTCATCAATACCCCCTCTTTCACAGGAACCTTGTCCTCAAGGACTCAACCTGTATCTTCAGTGTTCTCCCATGTTGTGTCCTCAGCGGGAAGTCGATGCCATTTGATCACGCTCTCCCCAACAAATTTCGACCCGCCTTCAACCAACGGCTGTCCAATATAGCTTCAGGTTCTAAAACCATCTCGCCGTCATCAGTGATGGGTGGTGATTGAGTTTTGGCAGCGCATACTTCTCCTAACTTTTTCTTAAGCAAGGAAACATGGAAAACTGGATGAATTTTTTATCCTTCAAGAAGTTTTGAGTTTATACTCGACCTTCCCGGCACGTCTCTCAATTGGATAAGGCCCAAGCAATCAGCTGGCTAATTTTTGATAACTCTTTTGAACACCGTTTGCTGCCGATGAGGATGTAGATTCAAAAAAACCCTTCCTGGATTTCAACATCATGCCTCTTAGAATCGGCCAGCTGTTTCATTCTGCTCCTCGCTGCATGCAGATTGCCTTTTAATTGTTGCAACAATTGATCACCTGAGGCTAGATTCTGATCCACTTCATTGACTTCAGACTCGCTCTGCTTATAGTGAGGAATAACAGGAGGTGGTCGTCCACATAAACCCTGGAAGGGCGTCATTTTTGTGGGTGCATGGTACCTGGTATTGTACCAGAATTCTGCCCTTGACAGGGGAACTCCATCTGCGCAGTTGTTGGTTTACCAATCATCGAACATATTGTTCCATGCATCGGTTGACCACCTTTGATTCGCTGTCTGTCTAGGGGTGGTAGGCAATACTCATCATCAACTGGGTTCCTGATAACTTGAAGAGTTCATGCCAGAAATTGCTTAGAAAAATGGGATCACGATAACTAATTATAGATCTGGGCATTCCGTGGTATTTAAAGACTGCGATGCTGTTTGGCAACGCAGTGCAAACTATGTTTTAAAAAAAACACAGTTTGCACTCGTTTGGTAACTAACAAACTGCAATTTTAATTGCAATGAGACCTACCAAAAACGCTTTTCAACCAACGTTTACGCGAAGCAGAAATTTGATGTTTTTGAATGCATTTTGTTTTGGATATCACCTACATTTCTTTAACTTTCATTTCACTCCACTTCATTTTTGGCTCCATATCTCACTCCCCGCTCTCCCTTGAAAAATCTCAGTCATCGATCTCTTGCACAAATCAAAACTCAAAATTGGAATATTATTCAAGCAAACCAGTAAATCTAAAAAGGATGAAAATGAAGCAGTGGCTTGGGTTGAAGTCCCAGGATTTGTGGCTTGAGTTGAACAAATTACATAAATTTTAAGGTATTGGCAATTAACTGGGCACTGGTTGCCGATGGAGGAGCTGGTTGTGGTAGTAAAGGTATCTATCCAAATGGGTTTGTTAGAATGGAGGAAATGGAAATGGCTAGTGAGATGGAGACAATGAAGATGGAAATGGAGATAAAAAAAGAAATCAGAGATGTTTGTGTGTAGTAGAATATATATATTACAATTACATTACAATTACAATTACATTACATTACTAAAGAAGCTAAAAGGGATGGGCCATGCACTGTAGATTACTGTAGATTGGCAATAACACTCGGTGCATCGTAGCTGTTGATCCTGCTGTTGGTCTTTTTTTTATATGAGTTTAACTTTAACTACCTGTTTGTGAGTTCTAAAATATTTGTGTTATAACGAAGAAGGTTGAGCATCTCATGCATGCGTGTCGCGTTACCATCAAAGGGTCAGTCAACTTTCTTCATAATAAAGTCTTTTTTATTCTTGAATAATACTTTAAATTTGTAAACTCCTTACAAATTCAACGAGCCTATCTCTTAAATTTAATATAATAACATGAGTAATAAATCTTATAAAATAAATTTAAATATGGTCTCACCAGTTCTTATTATTTTCACTATTATTAAATTTTTATTATGTTCTCTTTTTTGAAACTTTATTTCTTCAAAAAAATTACAATATTTTGTTTTTTTTTTTTCTATTCTAAACAGTGTATTAACGAAATTAGCCCCCAAAAAAGACAAAAAACACCGCCATTTTCAGGGGCTAAACAGTCATTGACCGTTTTCGGTCCGAACCGGACCAGTCCAACCACCCGGTCCATTCAATATTTTATATTAAATTTAAAGTGCAAATAACCATTTTAGCCAGGCAAACGACAAAGCATGTTCTGCCATAGAGGGGTTCCCCAGTAAATTCACCATTTTTTAATTTTTTTGCAGATTTATTGCAGGGTCGTCGCCGTACGCGCCGAACATTTTCAACGTTCACGCGATGTTAAGGTGGCGCGTGCGGCGTCCAAAAATACCCAACCGGCGTCCAAAATGCTTTTCATAGATGTTATCTTCCTGCCGGTGCGACGCATGTCATCCCACGGTGGCCGTAGACGCTGTAATGGTCGTTTGAAAATTTTCACCCCTTTTCTCTCTCCTGCCTGCGCAAGTTGACGTCAGCGCAATTGTTTTTCCTCAATTTGCACTTCAGTCCCTACACTTCGAATTGTCGTTTTTTGGTCCTTATTGTTATTATATAGGTTTTGATGTCTTTCAATTTCGTCCTTCAATTGAAATTAAGTATATATTGTAGTTTCATTGCGGTTTGCAGACTTTGAATTTCGGAAATTGATCTGGAATGCATATTTTTTCAAGTCTCAAAGTTTTGATTTGTTTCAACGTTATCCTTCCATGCAAATTAAATATAAATTAAAGTTTCATTTCGGTCCTAATTCTTTTAATTTCTGGTTTTCTTTCAAATTATTTAATTTCATTAGTATCCATACTTGGATTTATTTCAATTTTGTCCTTCAAATTATATTTATCATATATGTTCGTTCTTAATTTTATCAATTATACTTTTAATTCCTTTATTTTTTTAATATATTTTTGTCCATATTTATATATACATGTTATTAGTTTCTATTTTCAAATTTTATTCATTTCTAATGTTATTCAGTTTTTTATTTCATGTTCAAATTTTTGTGTGCTGGTAATCATTTAAAAATTGATAATTATTATGATTTATCTCTTTTCCCCTTCAAGTCACATAATTTGATATTATTATTGATAAGACATTCAAAATAATGATAATGATTATATATTAGTTTTGTTTTCTTCTAAATATGTCAAACTACTTATATTCTTTGATATTTATTTAATTTACGATCATTGCTCTTAAAATTTACACATTGACCTAGATTTCAAAAATATGCAAGCTACTTCCCATTTCAATTATGTTATTCTCTTTAGACGACAAATAAGTCATTATAGCACGCAAAAAAAAATCTTCCTAAAAAAATATTACTATATTTTTATTTGCAATGTGTCAAATCTCATATTAATGGGGGGGGGGGGAGTCAACTCATAAAAAATATGTCAATTTTACCTAGGTTATCTGCAATTAAAAAATATGTGAGTCACTTCCTGTTTCGATTAAACTGTTCTTTTTAGACGGCAAAAAAATAATTATTGCACGCAAAAAAATTATGTTAAAAATAAATTACAATATTTTTATTTATAATGCCTCAGATATAATATTACTTGGGAACAAGAGCAACTCATAAAAATAATAATGACAGATTTACCTAGGTTATGTACAATTAAAAAATATATGAAACACTTTCCATTTCAATTACTCTATAAAGTATGTTAAACTAATTATATGTTTTAATATTTATTGAATATTATTGCCTTAAAATATATATATATATATATATATATATATATATAGAGAGAGAGAGAGAGAGAGAGAGAGAGAAATGACTTGGGATTTTTTTTCTTTAAAAAAATAATATCAATATTCTTAAATACATTTAATACAATAATATGATTAATAAATCTTAAAAAAAATTTCCTTTGAATTTAAATTTGAAACTCTTTTGTTTAAATTTATTTCTTAAAAATAAATTTACAATATTTTCATTTTTAATATTTTAAATCTAATATTGTTGGGGGGAAAATTAAACTAAAAAAAATTACAAATTTACTTAGGTTATCTACAATAAAAAAATATGCTAGTCAATTCCCGTTTCAATTGCATTGTTCCTTTTAGATGACAAATCTTTCAACAACTAATTACAACATTTAAAAAATTAATTAGTTTTCTACATAGAAAAAACCCTAACGTAATGCGCGGGCAAGCATACTTTAATCTATTGCAATTTCAGTTATTAAACATTAAAATAACTAATTATAGCACGCAAAAAATATAAATTTATTTCTGGATTTTTTTATTTATAATGTGTCGGATCTAATATTACTGGAAAAAAAATGCAACTCATTAAAAAGAATTACCTACATTATCTACAATTACAAAATATACGAACCACTTTCCGTTTCAATTATATAGATTTTATCAATTATAATTTACCTAATTAAATATTAAAGTAATAAAATACAATACATATAAAAACAATCAATTTTTTACATAGATAAAAAAACCCCGACGCATCGCGCGGGCATACAACTCGTATATCTAAAACAGCTCGGCCAGTCCACTGTGCACGCACTGTGGACTGACCATTTTTCTCTTTTGTTACGCACGTGTATGTGCACCTTTTTTTTTTTACAAATAGATGCCTTTTATAACTTTTATGGTGGAGAAGACCGAGAAAAACAACTCGGCCAGTCCACTGTGCACGCACTGTGTACTGGCCATTTTTCTCTTTTGTTACGCACGCGTATGTGCACCTCTTTTTTTTTATAAATAGATGCGTTTTATAACTTTTATGGTGGAGAAGATTGAGAAAAATGATTGTGGGTTCGAAGCCACGTTTTGTTTGTTTTGTATTTTGAGAAAGCAACGGTCCCAGACTGTTGCTTTCCCTTTTGTTTTTTTATTATTATTTTGTTTTGTTTTTATTCCTTTTCTTTTTCTTAACTTTCATTCCTTCCGTACCAGAACAATAACTATTATGCTTTCCCTTTTTTTTTATTGTTTTGTTTTGTTTTTATTCCTTTTCTTTTTCTTAACTTTCATAATTCCTACAATAACTATTATATTATTATTATTATTATTATTATTATTATTATTATAAACTATTGTTATTCACAAGTTTCATTCTTTATATTATTATTCTTATTTTTTTAAACTACCATGTTTTTGTTTTTTCCTTCTACAATGCTGATTTTAAAAATATATGTCTGTAAAAGTTGCTTTCTCTCTTTTTTATATTATTCTTATTCTTATTATTTTTTAAAACTAGGGTATTAATGATAGTTTACACGTACCATGACTAAAATTATCCTCTGTGCAATGCTAATTTTAGATTTCCAAACTTTTATTTTGCTATTGTTATACTAGGGGGTGTATGAGCTATTTTATTATATTAAATTTTGTATAAATAAAAATTATATTTTTACTTGCATTCAGCAAATCCTATAAAAATTGTTTACTCAGCCCGCAACGTAGAACATATATTTTTGAAATTTTCAAATTAAAGAATTTTTCCAGCTAATAATTTTTTGTTTTGTTTTATCATCTATTATAATTTTTTATGTGCTCTTTCATTTATTTTTTTCTTGGTTTTATTGTTATTATTTTCAAGTTAGATGAATATTTCCCCCTAATAATTATGTTTTTTTAAAAAAATAGTATGATTTTTTTTCTTTTATTTATTTCTATTCTTTATTCATCATTAACACAATAATAATAATAATAATAATAATAATAATAATAATTTTAATGATAATAATAATAATAAGATTAATAATAATAATAATGATAATAATAAAAATAATATATTCTTTTTCTTGCTTACTATTTTGTTAATGTTTATGAGACTTTTTTCTTTCAGGGTAATTTGATAATTTTTATTGTTCTTGCAATAATAATAATAGTCATTTTGTATCTAATATTGATGGGAATAAAAGACAACTCAAGAACAAAAAATAGATAAATCTACCTAGATTATCTGCAATTAAAAAACAATACAAGTCACTTTTGTCTCGGTTACACTGTTCCTTTGAAATGGCAAACAAGTCATTATTATATGTTTTAATATTTATTGCATATTATCGCCTAAAAATATATAAAAAGAAAAAAAATGACATCGGATTTTTTTGCAGCAAAAAATTTATATCAGCATTATTAAATACAATTAATATAATAATATGATGAATAAATCTTATAAAAAAATTGTTGTGAATTTTAATTTTGTGCTCTTTTGTTCAGGTTTATTTCTTAGGATTTTTTGCAGGCAAAAATTTTATGGTTCTTTTTTTTAAAAAAATTGCAATATTTGTATTTATAATGTGTCATATCTAATATTACCGGGAAAAACAGGCAACTCATATTTTTTTTTGCAAATTTATCTAGGTTATCTACAATTAAATAACTATAAAAATCACTTCCCATTTCGATCACACTATATAGTATGTGAGACTAAGTATATGAGTTTAATATTATCGCCTAAAAATATATAAAGAGAAAAAAACCCTACGATTTCTTGCAAAAAAAAATTAATATCGATATTCTTAAATATATTTAATATAATGATATGATGAATAAGTCTTATAAAAAAAAATTGGGTTTGAATTTAAATTTATATTTTAGACTCTTTTTTGTCCTTTTAAGAAACGGTGGCCTTTTTTCACATGTAGATTTTTATTTTTTACTGTTCATGTTAGTTGTTCTTTCTTAACCGTTTCTTTTTAAACCAGAGTATCCGTGACAACAAATTTCTAATGAATCATTTCACCTTCTTAGCAAATTTTCTAACAAATTTTATCAAAATTGTTTTAACAATAACATTATTCAATCACATTTTGGTTGAAAAAACCACTTTTAACGACTTTTATCAATTACAATTATATTAATTAAATATTAAAATTATAAAATAAAACATTTACAAAATCAATTAATTTTCTACGTAGATAAAAAAACCCAGCGAAGCGGGCAAATCAGCTCGATAGCTAAAACAGCTCGGGCGTGTTACTGTGGAGTGGACTTTTGTCCTCCGTGTGTCACGCGAGTTCATCCACCCATTTTTTTATCACACGTCTGCTTTATGTACTTGTTATGGTGATATTGACAAACGAGAACCTTTGGTCGAGCGGTTGTTTGCGCGCTGCCAAGATAAGAGAGCGCGAGTTCGAACCGCTTAGGCACCAAATTTTTGTTTATTTGTTTTTCGTTTGTAACAATAAATATACTATATGTTTATTGTTTCACACAAAGAAACAATAACAATCATATAGCGTATTGGTAGAAACATGGCCACGTGGGGGGAGAGGAGGCGCTGGGCAGGGGTTCGACCCCTGCAAGCGCTCTTTCACTTTTTTATATTTCTCTCTTCAACTTTTTTCACTTTTTTTTTTCATTTTTTGATTTTTTTTATTTCTTTTTTATGGATTTTGACGTTATTTTTTTCTTTCATTTATGTTTTTATTTTTATTTTTATTTATTTTTATTGATTTTGATGTTTTATTTATTTATTTCATTTATGTTTTTTTTTAAAATAATTCATTGACATTTTTATTGAATGTTTTTCAATTATTAACTCAATAAGAATAATAATATTAGTTTTTTTTCTTGCTTCTTTTTTTATGTTTTTTATTGTTTTAGTTGTAATAGTAATAATATTCTTATATTTTAAGACTTTGAATGTTTCATTTCGGCTCTTATACTTTTAATTTTGGATTTTAATCCCTTTATATTTAATTAAAATGTTCCGCCCTATTACTTTTAATTTTTCATTTTAATCCCTTTATATCTTTTAATTTCAAGAATAATCTTTACTTTTTCCATATATGTATATATATATATATATATAATTGTGCTTAGTTTTGATTTTGATTTTTTTATTTTCTTATTTGTTGGGTTGATATATATTTTTAAAAAAACAACAATAGTTCTTCAATTTTATTTTATATCTATGATCATTTGGAAATTGATATTTGTATTTTTTTTTGTTATTTCTTTTAGTTTTTTTCCTTTTTCCTTTTTTTATTTTTACGTCATATGACTTTTTTTACCTGATAATTTTTACTTTATTTTTTTGTTTCATCTTTTGTTAAAGTTTTTTATGCTTTTTTTAGTCTTTTATTTTTTTCTTTGTTAGCATAATAATAATAATAATAATAATAATAATAATAATAATAATAATAATAATAATAATAATAATAATAATAATAATAATTTAATGTTTTTCACTTACTTACTCTTTTGTTAATGTTGTTAAAGTTTTTATGATTTTTTTAGTCTTTTATTTTTTTTCATTATTAGCATAATAATAATAATAATAATAATAATAATAATAATAATAATAATAATAATTTAATGTTTTTTCTCTTACTTAATCTTTTGTTAATGTTTTTAGTTTTTTTTTCTCTCGGCATAATTGGATAATTTTTATTTTTTTAATAGTTATACAAACTTTTTACTCGGCCCGCAAAGTAGTGTAATATTGTTTTTTTATAAATTTTCAGGTCAAATAATTTTTTTTCGAGTCAATAATTTTTATTGTTTTTTTCATTTTTTTTATTTTTTTTATTTTCTCTTTTGTTAATGTTTTCAGGGTTTTTTTAAGCCTTTGATTTAATTTTGTTTTTTTTGCTATTATGAAAACAATAATAATATAAATATTAAGAATAATAATAGTAATTTTAGGTTTTTATTCTTACATGCTTTTTTATTAATTTTGTTTGGTTTTTCTCTGAGATTTATTAAATAATGTTTTTTGTTTTGACAGTGATGGTGATGATAATTTAAGAAGTTAAGACTTTGATTTAGTATTATTATAATAAAGGATATTGATCTTTTTTCACAATATCAAATTTTATATATTATAATATTATATTATATTCTCAACAATTATGAAGATTATTTGTTATGTCCGCAACGTAGTGCGGGCAATCCAGCTAGTATTAACTATACAATAAAACGCGTAGTGGTTTTACTGTGTAAATCCACAATAAGTATAACTATTAATATAAACTGGCATGAATGATAAATCAAATGGTAAGGTGGCTGAGTTGGTCAAGATGCATAACTTTAAAATTCTGGAGGTGGGAAAGGGATCGAATCCTACTGGAAGCAAAATTTTGCTTGCTTGATTTATTTTTTATTTAAATCAACAATAAGTATAACTATTAATATAAATTGACATGAATGATGAACCAAATGGTAAGGTGGTTGAGTTGCTTGCTTGATTTATTTTTTTATTTAAAAATATATTAAAATAATAAAAAAAATTATTTTTAATATTAGCACATAAAAATAATATAAAACTATTAAAACTACAGTGTTTGAACAATATTTATTTTTTGTACAAATTTATTCATTTAGGCTTTTAGATTATTTTTTTTGTTTATTTTTTTCCCGGGGGTTTATTGTTATTAAATTATGTTATGAAATTTTAATTTATGTTGGTGATAATTTTAAAATTAAAATTGCTCCTTTTTTGTGTTTTATGTTATTTTATATGTTTTTCGGATAAGATCATTTTATGATGTTATTGTTTACGCAATAATAATGATAATTTTAGTGATTCTTTTTTTTTAAATGTTTTGATTTTTTTTATTTATTTGTGCAATTTAATGATTTTAAATGTTTGGACAATAATGTTGATAATAATTTTAACTGTTATAGTAATGAAAATCACAGTAATATAGGGATGAATTTTCAATTTATGTTTTCGTCCTTTTATGAATAGAAAATTAACTACTTATTTTTGTTATTTGATTATTGCAGGTCTTTTCACAATTTATATTTTGTTTTTAAATGTGATTTAAATTGTATTATAAAATAAACTAATCTTAATACAATGAATTCAATAATTCAAATATCCAAATCTTCTTGCTTTTTTAATGATGATAATAATTTTAAACTGGTTATTTCGTTGAAATCTACTAAACAAATAAATTTATATCGATTTAAAATTAATATATTTTATAGAAAATTTGCACTTTCACAGGAATTCTGCACAAGTTTATTGTTTTGACTAAATTTATATTATAAAAAAACACAATTAATATTTTTTTTCGTTGAAAAATATATGGTGTCGCCCGCAACAAGGCATTGACATTATATTTTGTTTTTAAATGTGATTTAAATTAAATTATAAAATAAACTAATCTTAATATAATGAATTTAATAATTCAAATATCCAAATCATGATGATAATTTTATGTTGGTTATTTTGTTAAAACCTAATAAACAGATAAATTTATATCGATTTAAAATTCATATATTTTATAGAAAACTTGCATTTCACAAGAATTCTGCACAAATTTATTATTTTGACTAAATTCATATTATAACAAAAAAAACACAATTAATATTTTTTCGTTGAAAAAAATATGGTGTCGTCCGCGACGAGGCGCGGGGACATTGACTAGTATATATATATATATATATATATATATATATATATATATATATATATATGTTGTCGGTGGGGAGGAGAGATTGGCATGTGTGTGTGTATAAATGTGTGTGTGTGAGTGTGTATCGGGGGGAGATTGAGGTGTATATATGTATATAATTATACATAGTACAATATATATATATATATATATTGAAAATGATGTAACTATATTAAAAATAATTATTTTTGTTTTTATTAAAAAATACATGAATAAAAGATTAAAAAATTATATACAAAATTAATAATTATATTATTAGAGGTTTTTTTTAAAGTAATTATTTGATTATATAACATTATAACTTACTCCTATTAATTGTATAAATAATTTCATAATTAAATTATATACAAAATAATTATACTATATTTAAAATGTCACTTCTAAATTGTTTTTATCATTGGAGTAAATATAGAAAAAAAAAACTATATTTACACCATTTAAAGCTATATTGTTTGTTTGTTTGTTATGTAGACATGATTTGTCGTTGTATTTAAAAATATTTATGAATAAAAATAAAAATAAATATTTATTTGAATTATTTTTATTTCTAAAGATATTTTACTAGACGTTGTTCATAGATAGTCAGAAATCACAGACGCGTTCATGAAATGAAAATAGTTTGTGATGGAATTGAAAGTAGTTTGATGGAAGAATAAAAACAAGTGTCTAATTTACTTAAATTATTATTTATATTTTTTTATGATTTTTTATCTATAATATTTAGAAAATAATATGTGTGTGTGTGTGTGTCTTTTATAGTAATTTCACAACTTGACAACACTATGAAAAGTATGGTAACCAAACACTTGAAACTATTTTTCATTAAACTTCAAATTCAACCACAGTTTTAACCAAACACTTCAATTTCAGTTATGAACCGCAACTAAAAGTACTTTTCATGAAACTGCTTTTTTTCAACTTCGACCACAGCAACAACAATTGTCCCAAACAGGCCCTACATCAATGACTTTTCTAGCCACCTATTTTGCCATAAAAGGATGAGTTAAATCCAAAAAATGCATAGACTTACTAGAAGCGTCTATCACCACCATTATAGAGCCTGTTTGGCATGGCACAAAACCGTCGTTTTGCTGAATTTTTTTCCATTGTAAATGAATATGTTTTAGTCTCTTTAGATCATTTTGATATGTTAATATCAAAAATAATTTTTAAAAATAAAAAAAAAATATCATTTTGATGTATTTTGGCATGAAAAACATTTTGACAAGCTATTACAACCGCCCTCCCAAATAGACCAATAGTATCCTTGCCATTGGATGGGGAAAGATATTCAATAAAATTCATTCTTACATCGTCCCACACTTGACATGGAATGGGTAGTGACCGGAGAAGACCCGTAAGTGATAATGTATCGGCCATATTTTGTTGGCATACAACATAGGCAACAATGTAGGTTTGCACTGCTCAATACATAGACGACCAATAGAATTGTTGAGCATGATATTTAACTATTCATGGAATTCACAAAGAAGCTTGTTAATTATAGGAGAATTGGGTGGCACCACCACTTGATTTTTGTAATAGATTAAGTCACTTCGTGCACTTATAGGGGGGGTCAGTAGCCAATCTTCTCCATTTAAGAATGCCCAACTACTGCAGATTTGATGTCATCCCATAACTAGACCTGTTGAATAAACAAGGTGTTAAGAATTAAGCTACCTGCTACTCTTGACAGGGCATCAACTACCAGGTTGTCTTTGTCTGGTTTGTAGAGTATCTCACACTTATAACCCAACAACTTTGGCACCCACTTTTGTTGTTCTAGCAAGAATTATAAACTCAATCCCAACAAGTATGGTCACCACAGTCTAATAGCTTCAAGTATAACCACCATCTCTTTAGAATATGTTGACCATGGCAGTTTGGCAACTCCTATCATTAAGGCCATCAACTTCACCAATCCCTTCATCGAGAGCATTAGTTTCAATAACAATTGGCTCATTGAAGTCAGGCGTGACAAGAGTAGGGGTGGAAGTCATACAATGCTTGAGTGATCAAAATGCAGCCTTGGCTTCCTCGAACCATCCAAATTGACCTTGGTAGAAAAGATTGGTGAGTGGTCACGCCAATGCACCATAATTCAGACAAATTTTTTGTACTAACCTATAAGGCCTAAAAATCCATGCACTTACAAAACATTAGTAGGCCTAGGCCACTTTAGCATTGGCTCAATTTTACCCAAATCCACCTTCACTCAATGAGAAGTAATATATGACCTAAGTCATCCAATTCTTGTTTGAAAACACATTTGCTAGTTTTAATGAAAAAATGGTGATGCCTTAGAATTTCAAAAACTTGATGGACATGTTCAAGATGCATGGTCCAAGTGGGGCTATAAATCAATATGTCATAAAATATATAGATAAATCAAAATAATATCTTCAAAAATGGGTTATGAACAAAATAAAAAAAATACTATGTACTACAACCTGTGGACTTGAAAAACAAAAATAATTAAAAGAAAAGGAAAAGTAACTTTTCAATGGTGGTTCCACGAGTAAAGAGGTTGGCTCTATATCACTATTTTGAATTTAAATATGACAACAAGTTTTTTAAAAAAATACATGGGTGATACGAGTATAAAATTCATCAAGGAAGGATTTAATGGCTTTGAAAGATGCAGGGAAAATCACCTATAAAATCAGAAGAAAGAGAGATACAAGCAATTTAAATATGATAAATCATATTTTTTTAAAAAAAATTAGTTAATAAATTACTCATCCTAAGTCAAACTATCGAACTATACTACTAATAAGTTAGATAACGACAAGGTGATTGAATAATAGGAGATGTTATGACGAGATATAGTTGATTTACCCGATTCAAAAATACTCAACCCATAAGCAAACAAAAAAAAATCAAGGTTGAAATTGAAAAAATGAAAATAAAATGTCCCTCTTGACTGAACTTCTTGTCTAATCCAGGTTCAAAATTAGACAAGTATGAAAGTTATTTTGATATGATTCGATTGACTTATTCAATCTAAAAATAGTTTAACTGGCTATTAAAAAAATGAAGATGAAATTGTAAAGAAAATAATGAAAATAAGAGAGAGAAAACCTTTCTATTCAATTTCATGTTGGTAGAGAGTACTTTAATGTAACTGAATTGACATGATCAATTCAAAGATAAATACGATGAATATGAAAAGAATCAAATAATAAAATTGAAAGAAAAAACCAAAATTAAAACAAAATAGGAAGGTAAGTTGAAAAATAGAGGATATGGAAAATTACAACCTGATATTTAGTATTTTATAATGTAAAAATGAAAAAATATAACCCTCGGATAAAAAGAAATGAAGGGCAAGAACGTGATGATTCTCAGTATCACATGGAGGATTTATGCCGCCGGTTCTTATTTTGGACCGAAGTGGCAGCTGCCCTTCAGGCCTTCACAAATCACAAACTCTTTTCTCCGTATACTTGGATCTCCCATCGACACTTGCCTTTTTACTATCATTATTTATTTTATAATGGAGAGTATTTTTATACAAAAACTATAGATTTAATATTTAATATATGGCTACATTATTATCCAAGTTTCGAACTGTCCATGTTCATCGAATTTATACAAATGATTTTAATCCAAGGTGTTCAAATCAGCCACAATCTATTCTAATGTCAATCCTCTTTTTCACTGACTTGGTTTAAACCAATGTCTAATTATTGCTAAAATTGTCTCTCCGAGCAAATTAGAGTTTCTCTTACGCCTAAGACGTTCGGAAGTATTTAACAAGCACCTCCTAAATGGACGGGATAACGAGTATAGTGGAGATTAATTACATTTGGAGGAGATTATGGAGGGCTAATCTAGCCCCCCTAGGTAATACCTAAAATTAAGAAAAGAAAATATGACTCCATTTTAAGGTTTATTTATTTTGTAATTTAAAGTTAATATGATGAGGCTTGCATGAACGTTAACTTTATGACTCTTTAAAATTAATCAAAGGCCGCATAAACTGTCTTTAACACTCATGTTAATAAAAAACAATAAACTAGATGGTCCAGTAAAAAAAAACTTGAGACTAAATACTAATATAATAACTAATAGATATTTATTTCATCGTTAATTTCAAAGCTAATGTAATTAAAAATTAATTACAGCATATCAAGTTAAATAAAAAAACAATTGGAAAAGAAAAAGGAAAAAAATCCACGAGAGAATCGTCAAGCAACAGGGTTTCATTGGTTGCAGAAATCAATAAAGTGAGCAACAAAGCACCCCAAAATACAGCGAGCCCCACCTCCCTCCATCCTCCAAAAAGTTTCGAGCACCTATGCAGCCTGGAAAAAGGGGCAAGCCCCAAAAAGATGGCAATAAACAGTAAAGAAACCGAAAAAGCACTCGCACCATTATGAAACCAACAAGTAATGACTCACGACACAGACCCAGTAATCTAAACTTTTTATTCAAGTGACCAAATATATTGGCATAGCAGAAGTAGAAATACTCCGTTGCTGCTGCTCCATGTTAAGCTCTCTCAGACTCAAATAAGGTATCTCCAAATCATCCTTTCTTGCCGGGATCAAGGTTCCGGCAAGAGGCCCTGAAGATGGTCGGCTAGTGGACCTGTAAGGAGTGTTTGACCCACTTAAACTATCAGTTAAATAAACAGGCCCTGAAACTGAAACTCCGAAAGCTCTTGCCCTTGCTATATGAACATCTCCACGATCAAGATAATCATCTTTGTGATTACTGTGGATCCACTTCCACTTAAAGAATAACAAAGCATTTCTCCACCATTTCTTCTTCTTGTTGTTGGCTTTGTGGATCTTTCTATTAGTAGACTCTTCTTTTGAAATGGGTTTTTGGAGCTTGAAGTGTAAGGAATCAACGGAAGACCTTGCTGTTGTTGTCTCTCTCTTGTGATTTCTCGCTTCCTCCAAGAACTGGTTTTTATGGAAATTGAAACAAATACATGAATACATAATAGTAAATGAAGAGCCTCATCATATAAAGGACGGATTAGCTAAACAAACCTGAAAGTAATCAATCTGCGGGTCAAAGCCATAGTCGCTGAAGTGTTGAGGTTCTGGCATGGGAAAAATCGGGGACCTGTTCGACATTATTGCTTTGTGGCAGATCAAAAGTGAAGGGCCTTTAATTGTGGATTTGCTTTATAGTCGAGGAGGGGCTAATTAATGGCATGGCCAAGAGTGTGGTTGTGACTTGTGAGGAGGGAAAGCCAGAGGACAGAGAAGGGTTTTTTGGGCTCTGGAGCTCAAGGTGGGTAGTAAGTAGTAACCGTTGAGGAAAAGCAAACCCTAGTAAATGCTACGTACCCCTCTAGATCATTCATTAAGCTTTATACATTTTTTTTAGACTTTCAATGGTACCCTCCTTAATTAACTTCATTTATTGTCATCTCACGCTCTTGTCTGATGCTGAAACTGTTTGTGACTGTGGGGTTTTCATTTATTTTTAGATAAGCTCACAAAGCACCTCATATGACTGCTATAAAATACAAGGTTGATTTGAACCAGAAGGGATCTAGGATTATGCATGGAATAAAATGAAAATAAAAATCAAGTTATGATAGTGTTTGTGGGTGCCCGCCACCACGACCTCAAATGCTTTGCAGATCAGAGCTCAGCGCTGTTCACTTCGATCCCATCAGAAAAGAAACTCTACAAATCTGGCCTCCTCAAGATGAACTGAAATGTCATTTCTTACATGCATACAATCACCTGACCACCTATGGCATCTATATATGAAC
The DNA here is from genome assembly GCA_032356905.1 of Salix exigua. Classification (NCBI taxonomy): domain Eukaryota; kingdom Viridiplantae; phylum Streptophyta; class Magnoliopsida; order Malpighiales; family Salicaceae; genus Salix; species Salix exigua. The sequence continues at coordinate 12,238,413 of CM063595.1, read as the reverse complement.
CAGGCTCTGGTTAGGGTTTATATTTCTTTTATTCTTGATAGACGACAAAACGTGATAACCACGTGCATGTTCCTGCTTTAAGCAGCATCAGCAATGCCCCGTCCTCAGAGGGGACGAAAAAGAAGAGAAATATAGTAATTAAGAGTAGCGCGCATGGAGTATTCATTTATTAATTATTTATTAGTGAAGCTGCGATTCCCGTGAAGATCGAATCAAAGCCTCACGTGAACGGGATGCAAATGGAAGACCAAAATCATTTAACAAAACGGAGCACTTGCGTTCAGTATCTAATGTTTATTAGACTTCCATCGCCATCCTATTTTGACTCCGATAGGTCTCCCGTATTTAACAGAGTCAACTTCTAATTCTTATCGATATCAAAACTAGCCCAGGTCAGGTTTAGGATTCAGAGATCACTGCATTCAATTGTCAAACTTTTATAATACTATAATATATATTTCAAATTGAAAAGCACAAGAAAATAAAAAATTCATAAACGAATGAAAATTATGCAAAGTATTAGGCACTAATAGAATGACAATAAAGAGAACTCCTTGTAAAAGCCTTTATTAACCCTAACGTTCATCTTCCATTTCCATGAACTGAAACCAACAAACCTTTAAGCACTTTCCTCCTCTCCCCATTCGTAATACTGATAGGAATGCAAAATGTCATATTTTGCTTCCTTGGTTTCTATTTTTTGCACTAATTTGGTGTCTAAATACACTCTCTATCATCTTATTTTTGCTTAGGATGCAAATGGAGGGAGCAGCTAAATCCGGAACAAAGCTAATGGATTATTTTGGACAGTTTCAATATTGCTTCATTTTCAGGGCATAACTCTTGCATCCTTAATCCAATCAAGATGATTGAAGATGCTATGGAACAATAAGAGACAGATCTACAAGAATTGAACTCGTTAAAAGGGAAATTAAATAAGCATAGAGACTCTAGGCCTGCACTATTATTCAATTTCTCCATTGAATTTTCATCATGGTTCTTTACGACATGATTGGTTGAAGGAAACAGAAACCACGGAATCACTAAAATATTTGTGAGATCTAATTTGTTCCAGTGTTATCAATTTACATTTTAAAATATTGGATGTTTTTATGTGCCTATTTTCATGATTGTTTAATTTAATTATTAGGAGGCCTAGTTTTATTCTGCTAGATTAGACATCAAATCCGTAATTGTTTGATTCCTATAATTTGCGAAGTAACTAAGCTTTAATGAGCTTAGACGTCAAAATTTATTATATCTTTGGAAGTAAACACATGATGAAATTAAAAGCATATGCTTGTGTTTGTGTTGTTTAGCTTCATCAATTTCTTTAATTCTTAAGGCTGCTTCTAGATTAAACCTCTGTGTTTGTCCTATATTGTTTAGTAGTTAAGGTTAAGTAGATATCTTATTTTCAACTTACAGCAATTAAGAAGAGAAAAGAATTTTTTTCATTTGTTGTGATGATGTTTTTTCATGTTTTGCACCTCGCCATCCTCAGAGGGGTGACGACAAGTGGTAAAAAAGACGTTTTATAGTCCTAAAGTTATGACTATAATTTTTAGGAGTCACTACCTAATATTAATGTCACTAGGAAACCTAATTGTCTACGAGACTCTCGGTAAAGGGACTAATTATGCATGGGGAAAATGCATCATCCCTAGTACACCCTACCTAAGACAAGTTGCATTGTTGTTTGATTGTTTTTTTTTTTAAGTTAGTTTTTTATTTGTTGGTCTTTCACTACAAGAAAATTTCCTTGTTTGCAATGGAGGCAACCATTGCAAACAATGAAGGAAGTCGTTGCTAATATTAATTAGCAACAACATTTCCAACAGAAGCAATCTGTTAGGAAGACACCATTTCAAATATAATCCGTTGCAAGTGAATTTTCAACGGCTGATTGGCAACAGATTTCCGTTGCAAATTCACATTTTGCAACAGCTGGTCCGTTGCAACTGCTAAATAATTTTTTAAATCCATTTTTAATTTATTTAAATTTTAATTAATTACAAACAAATATTTTAAAAGTACTAGAACATATTGAAATATTATTAATATTGAAAATAACATAATATGGTGGAAATAAAAATTATTATAAATTAAAATTCATAATACATACAGATTCGATTACATTTACGTGTCTAAGTAAATGAACATGGAACTTAAAAATACATATTTTCAAGTGTTTACAACGAAAATGATCTGCGATGTTGTGGATGATAGGGAGATGGACCATTATATAGTAGTTGAGGTCGAGGTCGAGGTCGATATACTAGTGAAGACACTGGACCCATAGGTGCAATTGTATGTGATGGCATCGACAGAGCCATATGTGTTGGCATACCTTGACCCATATACTTTGACCTAACAGAACTTCCTACCAATATCTTAAGATAATATTTAATGGAAGCAATTTCCTTTCTCAATTCACTAATATTATCATCTTTTGCTTGCAATTCCTCTTGATACCCTCCAGTAGCTGTGCTTGGATATGATGACTGCACTAAGTAGGTATGTGATGAAGAACTTACATTAACTTTAGATTTTGACATACGAGGTTGCACCATATACTCTGCCCTTGGTTACTCCCCTAGAAGCCTCACACCAAGCTGCTCCATCAAAGGAAGGATGATTGTCTTGATCAGGTCCATATCGTGCAATCATCTCATTTCTATAATTTTCTTGGAAACAGACAAGTCCATGTAAATATATATATATATATATATATATATATATATACTTACCACCACTATTTTAGACCTGTTATCTACGAATGTGCCGATCTTATTTGCTTTTTGATGCAAAATAGAAAAGACCTCATCCCATGGAAGTTCTTTCCCCCTGACTTGTTCTTGCTATGGATATTAAAAAAATGTAAGCAACAAAAATATTAAACATACTAGCTCGGTATGATACAAATGAAACCGAGCCATCAGAATGGGTACTTATTTTCTCATCTGTTTTCTTCAATCAATTCCATTTTGAAGAGTTAGATCGTATGTGTAATCCATCAGTGGACCAAACATCTGTCATCATCATATTCCAATAATCATTTTGGATCCAAATAGGTCATTTATCCAAGCAATCAATAATATTTGTGGTCTTCATTACTGACAGAGCTTTATTGCGAGCTCGTGCCAATTGTTGGTTCAAGGAAATTCGAGCTTTATCTTCCCAAATTTTATGAATAATTTCTTCATCTTCTTCAGGGAAGACATATTTTTTCTATCAAATACATATGGTAAGTAATAAATGTTAACATAAACACACAAATTTCATTTTACTTTAGTTCCTTGAAATTTGAATTGTGGACATGCGTATTACATGTGTTAGTTTGAGTTGCTATCTATTCCTTGATCATTCTACAATATGTTTATACTCCCTACAAAACGGCTTCAAATTTGCCTTCAGAATCTTCAATATTCAACACTATAATTCCCCATTATGGCACAACTCTTCTAATTTCCACTTTCTTAAAGTTATTTTTATCTAACAGGCCTGAATAAAGTTTGAGCAATGGTGGCATTCATCCTCATATGCAATATAAAAATCACAAAATATTATCCAGTTAAAACATGGCCAAATTTGTTCTCAATATTTACAACATACCAAAAAATAAGCATTAATTTTTTTCCCATACTTTGAACTCCTTAAACAGTTCATCTTTACACATAGCATCAACTTTATCCCAAGAGTGCCATGGCCCCTTGAAATTAGTTCTCAAAATTGTTTTGATTTCACGTCCACATGAATGGTTATTGAACCTGAAATATTAAAGTAACATAATTTCATGGAACAATAATGACACTAATGATAACTATCTAATAAAAACATTATACTTAGTTGTTCCATACAAACTCAGTTCTTTTTCCTGACAATGGATTGATTGCCATGTCAAAACTCTTCCGTTTAATGCATATACTGTTTTGAGAAGAGTTTGGACCATGGATTGAATGGAGGCTATCCGGATCCTCTGAACATCTCATGTTACTACCATCTCTTGAATCATAGAATTCTCTCCCAGCACTAGCATCTTGATCAACTTCATTGCCAATGGCATCCTCACCACCACCACCACCTACTCTCACATAACCTTAATGTACATTAAATTCTCTATACATGTTTGTATCATCTCGCGGGACACCTTGTGCTGTTAACAAATTTTGAAATCGAAAGCTTCATGTGCATTTAACCTCACATGATCCTCTTGATGAGAAAATGTAATTTCAACTCTCTATGTATAATAATCATGTAATTGATTCGACTCGGGTTGGTGAGAAGCTGATGCATTCTTTTTGACAGTAGATGGAGTTCTATTCAATCTGTAAGCGAACTTATCACTCCTGAAATATTGTAATATATATCCACGTCTACACATCCTACAACAATTATATTTTCGTCAATAAGTATTGTTGCTAAAAACTAATAAATATGACAATAATAAGAAATATGAACAAAAGAATATTGAATATCATAAGTAAATATATCAATTAAATATATAAAAAATAAAAGCAACATGCTAATCATCATCATCATCATAACTTAAAAAAACATTCATTGAATATACCTGCATCATGCTAATGATCATAGTCACCACTTCTAATCAAATCATCATCATTATCATCATCACCAACAACTTCATTGTCATAATCAATTTCCTCTTCCGAATCCATTTCATTATCTTCTCCCTAATTTCCCTCTACTGTAAGCAAATCATTTTAGTTGACTTCTTCATAACAAGATGTGTCAACAAATATACTTGGTTCATCAAGTGTCATATTAGGAAGCACACAACATGGTTAAGAAATTTCATCTAATTGATCAACATCAAATGTTTTAACATTGTCATTGTTTTTAATAAATTCACTCATCTCAACATTACAATGACTTCTAGTTGTTGTCTTCATAACTGCTAATGCGACCATATTATTTGATAATTTCATCTATATTTACATAGTATTTTGCATATGTTTTATGTATAAAATGCCTTGATATTCTTTGTTTTATATTTTGAAGGCATTTTTGGATGAAAGATGCAAAAAGAAGGTAATTGGAGGTGATTGACAGATTTGATCTTCATTCGGTGTTTTGTGCAGAGTGGAAGCTCTAGAGATCGAAATGAAGTGATTCCAGTTACATTCCAAAGTTAACATCCATAAATTTATTGAAATCTAAGGAAAAAGAAATAAAATAAGTAAGATCATGGAAATCGCAGCATTCAAAGTCAAATCTTGCAATCTGCCGATATCAACCTTTGTCTATTCCAACTTCAATATCTCGAGCTACAGAAGTCCGATTGATGCAAACTCAATTGGCGTGGATTCAGGACTCAAAGAACTATAAATGCTCCAAATGTAATATAAAAAATATGTCATATGAAGGAGATATGAATTTTACAAGGGACAACTAAATTCTGCCAACTTAAGGAAGGACTATTTTGTAAACTAGACATTAGGGTTTCTAAGCATATATAAAGGAGAAGAGGAGCAAGGAAATGGCGGCCAACACAAGAGAAAACACAAAATCTCCCTCCTTTAAACCCTAAATCATGTGTTCTTCCATCTTTTTATTTTGTTGTTCTATAAATGTGCAAGTTTAGACTCTTTTTGTTGGTTGCAAGGACACAAACACCTTCGAATTTCAAGAAACCGTGAGATTTATTCTTCCTTCTATTTTTAGTTTATGCTATGAATGAGTATTCTTGTTTTCCTATGTATATTTCCTATGATTGTTGTTGTTGATGATTGCTAGAGTGGACTCTAAGTTGTTGTTGTGAACAATCTATTGCTAAGTTTAATATCAAAACCGGAGTTGTGATATATGAACTTGTGAAGCACCTAAGCTTGATACTTGTAGTGGAACTACATTATTAAACTTAGGGAGAACATATGAATAAATTGACACAAGTTGCGGACAACTTGTATGTTAATTTTGATGAAATTATCTAGTTCTTAAAGCTACCATTAAATTGAATCATTAGTGCAGACACTTTGATCGTTTGTTGGTTAGGATTAGTTATACGGCGGATCCGTTAATTAATCATGTTAAGAAAATATAAAAATTCAGAACATAAATTTCATTTTTTGTTTCAAGGATCGGTTCTAATTTCCGTAGGTGGATGTATGCTTGTGACCAAGTTTGTTTTCTTGATAAGTTTTAGTTTTAATTGATTTTGTTTGCTAGTTTAATTCCTGCTATAGTTTAGATAATCACAAACCAAATCCCCCCAATCACATAACATACAACATAAAAATCTGACTTGAAACTTTCTCGTAGGATGGACCCCTTGCTTGCTCTATACTATCTTGTATGTTTTAAGCTAGGGTAATTAATTTGTGCGACCGCGACATCACAACAAATTTTGGCGCCGTTGCCGAGGAGGTAATTTTAGTTAATTGTTGTGCTTGTACTGTTATATTTTATGTGCTGTGATTAAAAAAACAGAATTTTTGCTTGCGACGGTACTGTTAACTTGCAGCAACGGTACTGTTCAAAACAAAGTTTTTTGGTGAAATTAGGTATCTGTATTTTGTTTCCTGAAGGAAAAGGACGTTCTGAACATGGCTAGTAATAAATCACTATCCCCACCCTATTGAGGCCAAATTCTGCTTTGTTCTAGTGTTTTTAGTCAGTTTTAGTTTTCTACCGTAAAATTTTCGTACAATTTGCATTGTTTTCAATCTCTTGTATGGTTACTTTCTCTTGAGTTTTCTTAAGAATTTATGCCTGTGACCCGTTCTACTAATCAAATTCGAGTGCAGATTGATCTTGAAATAGAAAGCACTTTATGCAGGTTGAGAAAGGAAGCTCGCCTCAACACCATGGCTAGTTCACGACAACAAAAACTCAAGGAGCTTGCTGCTCCTAACATGGAAAATCAACCATTGTGCATAAACATTGACTATAATGTAAACCTTAAGCTCAAATCTGGTTTTATACATTTGTTACCAACATTTAATGGTCATGAGCGTAAGTATTTCTAACCTTGAAAATAAAGTTAATGATCTTACTTCTCTCGAGCGTTCTTTGGCTTGTGGAAATGTGCAGCAGGTGAAAGTTTGTAGCATATGCTCCTTACAAGGACATGCTTCGGATATGTGCCCACAATGCAAGAAGATTACATTGAACAAGCTCATGTAATTGTGGAGCATTCAACGGACAGCCCCAGCGTAAATATGATCCCTTTTCCAACACATACAATCCCGGATGGAGAGATCCCAACTTACACTACATCAACCCATCCCAACAAGGCAATCCAGGCCGACAGTTCCATCCACATGGATTTCATCCCCAACAAAATTATCACGCAAGACAATCCGTTCCATTCATAAACTCCAATGTTATGGGGTCGTGAAAACTTTGTGAGATGATGAAAACTTTGGCTTCTAATACTGTTACCTTGCATCAAAATGTCATGTCTTTTCAATAGGAAACAAGGTAAAGTATTCACAACTTGGAAAAGCAAATGGGGCAAGTAGCTTCAAGTGTAGGGAAATTGGAAGCACAAATGAATGGAAAGTTTCCCTCCCAAGCATTGAATCTAAAAGAGAATGTTAGTGTTATCATTCTATGAAGTGGGAAAGAACTTGAAGAGAAAAAGTTGAAACAAATTGAGATGGAGGAGGAAGAAGAGATAAAATTGAATTGAGTACAAAGAAAGAACATCCTCCTCCTCCACAAACAAAAAGAAAGACCAACACTCCAAAGATAACTTTTCACTCAATTAATTCTAGTTTTAAAACAAATCCACCCTTTCCTGTGAGTTCTTCTAAGTCAAAGAAAGAAGACAAAGAAAAAGAAATCTTAGAGGTTTTCAAGAAAGTGGAACTGAACATTCCTTTGCTTGATGCTATCAAGCAAATTCCCAAGTATGCAAAATTCTTGAAGGAGTTGTGTAGTACCAAGAGAGCTTTCAAACTGAAAGGTCATGAAACGGTAAGTATGAGTGAAGTTGTATTTGCTGTTGTTCAAAAGAATCTGCCTTTGAAACAAAAAGACCTAGGTGCGTTTACTATCCCATGTGTTATTGGTTATGCTAGTTTTAAAAGAGCTTTATGCAATTTAGGTGCATCCATTACTGTTATTCCTAAACATGTTTATGATTCTCGTAGTCTTAAGCCTTTGAATAAAACTAGCATCGTAATACAACTTGCGGATCATAGTTTTGTTTACCCACTTGGTGTGATAGAAGATGTCCTGGTCAAGATTGATAGTTTGGTTATTCTATGTGATTTTTATATTCTTGATATGGATATGATTCTTGTGATTCATGAACCAGCACTCCTATATTGTTTGGGAGACCATTCTTGAAAACCGCCAACACAAAGATTGATTGTGGTAAGGATACCTTGTCTATGGAGGTAGGAGATGAAAAAATTGAATTCAATTTTCATGATGCAATGAAATATCCTTATAGCAATGTTTATTCTATCACATGCTATGATCAAATTGATAAGTGTGTGCAGCAAGTCTGTGATTTTGATTGCGAAGATGGATTAAGCATAACTTTGAGCTATGGCTAAGATAGAAGAGATGGAGAGGCACGTGTGTGTTTCCCAAAACGTTCACGAAACAGTATTGGCCTTACAAGCTTTGCAAACCGTTCCCCATGGTAATGTCTTTGTTGATTTAGTACTCTCACATAAAAAGCTTTTGCCATCTATTTTACACGCCCCTGAGTTAGAATCAAAACCTTTGCCCAATAATTTGAAGTATGTATTCATAGGCGACAACAATACACTTCCCGTTATCATAGCAAAAGGTTTAACAAGTATGCAAGAGGAAGAACTTGTGAAGTTGTTGTGTGATCACAAGACGGCCATTGGATGGACTTTAGTCGACATCAAGGGCATTAGTCCTTTAATATGTATGCATCACATACTATTGGAAGACAACACAAAACCAACAAGGGAAATGCAAAAGAGGTTGAACCCGCCTATGATGGAGATAGTGCAAGCTGAAATTTTGAAACTGTTAGATGCAGGAGTCATTTACCCCATCACTAACAGTAAATGGGTCGCGTCAATCCATGTGGTGCCCAAAAAGACCAGAATCACGTTGGTGTGAGCTCATTCCTACTCATATCTCGAGTGGATGGAGAATGTGTGTTGATTACAGAAAGCTCAATCTTTCTACACGCAAAGATCATTTCCCATTACCATTCATGGATCAAATGCTTGAACGCCTAACAGGTAAGTCTTTTAATTGCTTTCTTGATGGATATAGTGGATACAATCAGATTGTTATTAATCTTGAGGATCAAGAAAAGACTACATTTACATGTCCATTTGGTACATATGCATATAATAGAATGTCTTTTGGTCTCTGTAATGCTCCTGCAACTTTTAAAAGATGTATGATAAATATATTTTCTGACTATGTTGAAAGAATAATCGAGGTTTTTATGGATGATTTCACGGTGTATGGTGATTCTTTTGATAGAGGTCTAGAAAATTTATCTTTGATCTTGAAAAAGTGCATAGAAACTAACCTTGTCTTGAACTATGAAAAGTATTATTTTATGGTAGAGCAAGGAATAGTTCTTGGGCATGTTGTGTCTTCACGTGGATTAGAGGTTGATAAAGCTAAGGTAGATGTTATTTCATCATTGCCTTACCCCTCATGTGTGAGGGAGGTTCATTCTTTTCTAAGCCATACAGGTTTCTATCGATGCTTTATCAAAGATTTCTTGAAAATTACAGCACCCTTGTGCAAACTATTAGCCAAAGAAGTGGATTTTGTATTTGATCAAGCATGTAAAGATGCCCATGATGAGCTTAAGAGAAGTGTCACATCTGCCCCTATCATCCAACCACCAAATTGGGATGAACCTTTTGAGATAATGTGTGATGCGAGTGACTATGCGGTAGGAGCTGTGCTTGGGCAAAGAATTGGGAAGAATTTGCATGTTATCACATATGCTTCTCGTATGTTTGATGGAGCACAATGCAATTATCATACAACTGAAAAGGAACTTTTTGCAGTGGTGTTTGCTCTTGAAAAATTCAGATCTTATCTACTTGTTACAAAAGTCATTGTTTTTACTGACCATGCAACTCTCAGGTATCTTTTGAAGAAGAAAAGTCCAAACCAAGACTGATTAGGTGGATCTTGAGATCAAAGACAAAAAAGGTGTTGAAAACCATGTGGCTAATCACTTGAGCTGACTGAGAACCGAGGATATATAGATTGAAACAATAAGAGAGACATTCCCTAATGAGCAGTTGTATATGTTGCATTCCTCTACAAGACCATGGTATGCTAATTTGGTAAACTATTTAGTCACCAAAGAATTCCCTCTAGGTTTGTCTAAATCCCAAAAAGATAAGTTACGAGCTGATGCTAAATATTATTTTTGGGACGATCCTAACTTTTGAAAATTTTGTGCGGAGCAAATAGTTAGGTGGTGTGTACCACAAGATGAATTTCATTCCATTCTCACTTTTTGTCATTCTCATTCTTGTGGTGGGCATTTTGGACCCACAAGGTACTTAAAAGTTGTTTCTATTGTCCTTCTATTTTTAAAGATGCATATCACTTCTGCAAATCATGTGAAAAATGTCAAAGAACAAGTAATATCACTCATAAGAATCAAATGCCTTCAACGAATATTCTTGTAAGTGAAATTTTTGATGTTTGGGGTATTGACTTTATGGGTCCATTTCTGTCTTCTTTTGGCAATCTTTATATTCTTCTTGTTGTTGATTATGTGTTTATATGGATTGAGGCGAAAGCCACATGAACTAACGATGCTAAGGTTGTTTTAGATTTTGTCAGGACTCACATATTTGGCAGGTTTGGAATCCCTAAAGCTATCATTAGCGATCGTGGCACTCATTTATGTAATCGTTCCATGGAAGCATTACTACGCAAATATCATGTGACTCATCGAACTTCCACAGCATATCATCCTTAAACAAATGGCCAAGCTGAAATTTCAAATCGAGAAATCAAGTCCATTTTGGAGAAAATAATGCAACCTAATCAGCGAGATTGGAGTCTACGTCTTGGAGATGCACTTTGGGTTTATCGGACAACTTATGAATCACCTATAGGAATGTCACCTTATAGAATGATTTATGGGAAAGCATGTCATCTATCAAAGGAGCTTGAACACAAAGCTTTTGGGGCCATTAAAAAATGTAACATGGATTATGATGCTGTTGGGATTGCAAGAAAACTGCAACTACAAGAGTTGGAAGAGATTCAAAATGATGCTTACGAGAATGCAAGGATTTACAAACAAAAGACTAAGAATCTTCATGGCCGAATGCTTACAAGAAAGGAGTTTCATGTTAGAGACAAAGTCCTTCTTTATAATTCGCGTTTGAAACTTTTTCCTGGAAAATTGCGCTCTCGTTGGATTGGACCCTTTGTTGTTTCTAATGTTCTTTTTTGGAACATTCCAGATGTATATTAGAAAGAAAAAGAATAATTTACAAGAAGGCCATCAAAAACACAGCACGAAGGATCGACCTTACTCAGGCCCAAACACTAGACAAAGCTCAAGGCTGAAACGCCTAAGACAATAAGCTACAAAACTAAAAAACCCGAAAGCCTGCCTTCCCCTAACCTTTCTCTAACCATAAATTCCTAAGACCCACGGAGAGAACCAATCCCACTCTGGCCTTACTAACAATGAAGGGCTGATACAAATGCATGGTACAATTGAAATTACAAGTTTAGAAACCAACAAAGTACTCAAGGTCAATGAACATCGTTTGAAACCTTTCTATGAAGGTTGGATGACAGAACTCAACGCTTCTATAGAGTTAGCTGAACCAATCTATGAAGAATTAGCATGCCACCTGTCAAGCCAATGACATAAAACAAAAGCGCTTACTGGGAGGCAACCCAACAAAAAAAAATAAGATTTGCTTTCTTTTTCCTTATCTTATATATTTTTGCATTTTATTTTATTTTTGTCATTCTCCCATATTCCTTTTCTTTTATTTTCAACATTGAGGACAATGTTGTGTTTTAATTGAGGGGGTATTGGGAAAATGTTAGTTTTTTTAATTTTTTTATTTTTCCTAAAAAAAGAAAAAAAAAGAAAACGAAAAATCTATGATTGATCCTTTTGATCTCCCATTGGTTTTTGAGAATATGAGTATTATGTATGAGAATTAAGTGAGATAGATGAATATATAAATCAAATAAATGAGTGCATGCAAGTTTTAATGTTTAATTGGTTTAGGGATTGACTCTAAAAATATTTCATGTTGACTTTATAGTGTTATACCAATATAAGCTTTTGAGCCTTCAACATTATATTTTTTGATTGTCCGTTCTTTCAATGATATGTATCTCTAGAACTTGCTTCATATCTTATTGAGATTACATTCACATTACATAGATGCATGAAGATGATAAAGGCATTAGGAATTTTAACTGCTTGAGCCAAAAAGCCAACTTAAAGCATATTATCTTTAGTGAGCCCCTTTTGAGCTTGTTTATCCTTTCTTTGTTTTATCCATGTATAAGCCATAAACTTTTTATATGTTTTCCTCTTTTCCCCTGGCCAAGGATTAGTAGAGCATATACTTTTAATATCTCATGGAATTATGGTTGGAAATTATGTGAAAAGAAAGAAGAAGTGATGCTTGATGAAAAGATGAGCAAAGTTGCCAAATGTGAAAAAGAACAAAAGAAAAAAAAGAACAAGAAAAGAACAAAAAAAAAGAAGAAAAGAAAACGAAAGAAATAGAAAAGAGCTTGAAATCGAAAGAAGCTAAGCATTGGTGCTTGAAGATTGAAAATTGATGTGTTTTGATGGAATATCTTGGTTGAAATATTTTTTTTTCATAATGCTCTACTTTCTTTTGTTTGAACCTTTTCTTGTACTCTCTTTTACCTCACCTTAACCATAGCTCCATTACAACCAGAAAATAAGACCTTTTGATTCATGCATTGTTTGTAATATTTTGGTAATGGAGATGAGATTGAAGAGCAAGCTTATGGTAGAACATATTCAATGATTGAATTAGAGAGATTTAAATACATAAGCCATAAACACATGAGTGTTGGAGTGTGCATCAATGAGAGGACCTATCACTTTCGCATGGCATAAATTTCTTTTAAATCCCAAAGAGTAATTGAGTTTTTAAGTTTACATGTAAACAAATTCATAAAGATTTATGTTCTTTATCCTTCTCGATTGTATTATTATTTATAATGCTTGAATTCTTGAATATTAATGGGAGATTAAGAGATTGGTCATGGTTATTTTTTTATTTAAATTCTTTTTACCAATCCTTTCTTGAGGACGAGCAAGAGCTAAGTGTGGGGGTATTTGATGTGACCATATTATTTGATAATTTCATCCATATTTACGTAGTGTTTTGCATATGTTTTATGTATAAAATGCCTTGATATTCTTTGTTTTATATTTTGAAAGCATTTTTGGATGAAAGATGCAAAAAAGTAGGTAATTGGAGGTGATTGACAGATTTGACCTTCAGTCGGTGTTTTGTGCAGAGTGGAAGCTCTAGAAATCGAAATGAAGTGATTCCAGTGACATTCAAAAGATAACATCCATACATTTATGTAAAGCTAAGGAAAAAGAAATAAAATAAGGAAGATCATGGAAATCGCAGCCTTTAAAATCAAATCTTGCAATGTGCTGATATCAACCTTTGTCCATTCCAACTTCAATATCTCGAGCTACAGAAGTCTGATTGATGCAAACTCATTTGGCATGGATTCAAGACTTAAAGACCTATAAACGATCCAAATATCAGCTCAAAAAGATGTCATATGAAGGCGATATGAATTTTACAAGGGACAATTAAATTCTGCCAACTTAAGGAAAAAGTATTTTGTAAAATAGACATTAGGGTTTATAAGCATATATAAAGGAGAAGAGGAGCAAGGAAGTGGCGGCCAACACAAAAGAAAACTCAAAATCTTCCTCCTCCAAACCCTAAATCATTCGTTCTTCCATCTTTTTATTTAGTTGTTCAATAAACATGCAATGCTATACTCTTTTTCTTGGTTGCAAGGACACAAACACCTTCGGATTTTAAGAACCATGAGATTTATTCTTCCTTCTATTTTTATTTTATGTTATGAATGAGTATGATTGTTTTCCTATGCATAATTCCTATGATTGTTGTTGATGATTGCTAGAGTGGACTCTAAGTTATTGTTATGAACAATCTATTGCTAAGTTGCATAAGAACATGGAAATCATGACTTTTCATGCTCGAGACCTTACATTATGCCTCATTTACACACCGTGATATGTTTGAAGCATAGCCATTAGAAAAGGACAAATCTTTTATCCATGAAAACACTTGTGTTGTTCTTTCTTGATGAGATAATAAGTGGCTTTTAGTTTGTAAACTCGACCACTTGCATCTTTTTGCAAATGTAAGCTTGATTTTTTTTATAATACATCTGAATATCCAACCTAGCCTTTACATTATCCTTGCTTCTATTAGAGTAATCCATTACCATATAGAAGATATTGTCAAAGAAATTTTTTTCTATGTGCATGACATCTAGGTTGTGACGAATTAAATTTGTATGCCAATACGGAAGCTCCCAAAAAATGCTTTTCTTCACCAAATTGTGACAGACACCAAATCCAGGAATTTTACCATAATTTGAAGAGCTACCAACATGTCCCTCGATGAACTTAGAAACTTCAGCTAACATTTCTAAACAAGATCGACGAGGAAAAGGAGGGAGCTCTACAATTCTCTTTTTATAAACTTATCTGACTGATATCTGTATGGGTGATTCATAGGTAAGAATCGTCGGTGGCAGTCAAAGAATGAAGTTTTCCCACCATGTTTTAATCGAAATGTCTTTCTGTGTTCCATATAATAAGGACATGATAATTTGCCACATGTACTCCAGCCCGACAGCATACCATATACTGGAAAATCACTTATGGTCCACATCAAAGCTTTTTTAATTGAAATTTTTTTATGGTGTACATCATAAGTTTCAATACCTACAGACCATAACTTATTCAATTCATCAATTAAAGGTCTTAGAAAAATATCAAGTTTTTTTCCCGGATTCTTTGGCTCGGGAATTATCATTGATAAAAAAATAAATGGTCTTGTCATGCACTTCCAAGAAGGCAAATTGTACACAATCACAAATATTGGCCAACAAGAATATGGATTTGAAACTATAGTAAATGGACAAAACCCATAAGTGCATAATCTTAATTGAACATTTCATGGATCTGCCGCGAAGCTCGGATGGACACAATTAAACTCTATCCAAGCATATCCATATGATGGGTGAACCATTACTCCATCTGACTTATAAAAATGATACCATGTCATATTCTTTGCATGATGTGGAGACATAAATAGTTTCTGAAGTCTTAGTGTCATTGGAAAGTATCTGAATTGCTTCTCCGCCTTGTAAGAGCCTTTACTAGTAGGGTTTCTACGTTTGTATTGTGAACTTCCACATAATTCACACCTTATTTTCTATCTCATCAACCCCATAATATAGCATGCAGTTATTACGACACATCATATTTTTCATAACCAAGTCCTAGTGGCCGCATGAATTTCTTGGCATCATAAAAATTTGAAACCAAATCAGCATCATCAGCATGCAACTCTTAGCAAATTCAGTGAATTTGTTGAAGGCATTCTGAGTTAAATTTAAATTTGACTTCATATTAAGCAATTGTACACAAGCAGATAGTTTTGATTGCTTTGTACAACCACCCCACAATGGTTCCTCCACAATTTTCAACAACTAAAAAAATTTTCCTCTATCACAATAGTATTGCAAACCCTATCATTATAGTATGCATCATCATCTATCATTGCATCTAGAACCATATTTCTATATGGATTTGCATCTACCTTATCATTCACAACACAACTACTCCCTCCTAATGAAAGTCCTACCAATATATCTATGTCATAAGGCTCCCAGTGTACAGTCCATTTTATATAATAAGGTAACAACCCTTTTGTCAATAAGTGCTTACACACATCATCTTCTTTCCGAAACTTTTGATTTTTGAATCTCACACACGGACATCTAATTTTCTTCACTTATATATTTTTATCAATTGAATATGCAAAATTGATAAATCTTCTAACTCTCGTAATATATTTAGGATTCAAATGACCAATTTCATATGATGATACATCCACTCTCGATCATCCATATTAATCTAGTAAACATTATAACATTGAATTATTATTTAGAATGTTGAAACATTTTGTATTACGCATAATGTAAATATTTGTCGCAATTCAATACTACATTAATTACGATACAAAGGGGATAATTATTTATCCCTTGAATTCAATTGATATCTCTAATTTATGGATTATTAATGGTCGAGACAAAGAAAACAAAAAACCAACAAATACTTAGCAAAACATCAAACACACAACAATAAAGCACATAGGAGCAACACACACAACACCATACATAACAATATGCATTTAATCGATATTAATACTCAAATGACACAATCAACAAATTACACTGACCTTTGAAGCGAATTTAATACAATTTGAAGACAAAAGATATTGATCGATGCTTGATGCTCCTTTAAAAAACCCTGAGTAGAGAGATGTTGTTAGTACTTTCAATTAAACTTGAAGCCATTATGCAACATTAATTTCAGCATATGGATTATTTTGAGTTAAGGCAATATAAATGTCAAAAGTGAGTGTGATGCATGATAATGAGGTTGAAAGATATACACTAAGATTGGGTTTCAACCATTTCCTCTCACAATGACATGCTAGTTTTATTAAAGGGAATAAGAAGTGGGAACCATTTCTTTTTCCATTTGGTAGGCCCCCTGCATGCCTCAATCATTTTAATTTCGTCGTTTAAACCTAACTAGTGATAGAGGATCTGATATTTTTTCTTCTTCTTTGCTTTGACATCAAGTTCCATTTCTTTGAGCTTAACAACCGTGATCTAAACTTTCTTCACCTGTCTTGTTTATGACGAGACCGCCATGCTAGTGCATTACAGATCAATTTTACAAGCATCTGGGCCGGTTTGAAATATTCTATTTGGGCCTTTACAGTTCCGGTTTCATTAGGATGTAAGTGATAATGATGAAATTAAAAATAAATAAATTGATTTATGCTTGAAACTACCATGTGTTATTGATGAGAAAAAAATAGATTGAAATTTGTTATAAATTATTAAATATTGAAGAACAAAAATGATAAAGTACATTCTGCCAATATTTTATTAAAGTGAAAGAATTCAATGGGTCATTTAGAAAAAAATTTATGGAAAATGACATAAATAATTTATGATTTATAAAAACATGGCCTTATTTTTTTTATGTATGAAATATATTTGGATAAAATCCTATTGTAGATAATGGGATGTTACAAGTAATATTAAAGCATGGTATGATTTAGGGAAATTGTTATATAGAAAAAAAAAGAAATGAGAGCATTATATATATATATATATATATATTAGGACAAAACATGGTAATTGATGTACAATAACTAACCATCCTTTGTATTATTTTCATAATATATACCACAATTTGAGACAATGAATAAAGTAGGATAGTTTTGGTAGATCTCCACCGATGGTGCTACCGAGAGCACCTATAACCTACTTAAATCCAACTTACTTGGAATAGATTATTGTGGTAGTGGTAGAAGAACACTTATACTCTAATATACAAGGTTAAAAGTATGAAATAGATTAGATGTGCTCCTTTTTTTAGAAAGAAGGATCCCAATATCTTAAAACAGTAACTCTAGAGTATGAAATAGATTAGATGTGTATATATACCAAAGGTTGTTAGAGTTAAATTATGTGGCTTGGTTGCTCTCTAATAACATTTAAATATAATGGATGACAATAAGATCACATATGACTAACAAGATGCTAACCTAGACAAATTTTTAGACACAATTTTAGACTATATATTACTATCAATACCATCTAAGGAACAAAAAGTTAAAGTTCTTAAGATTTTATCAAGTTGAGATTTGTATGGAATAATTTTTAAGAAAAATCTATTTGTGTTTTATCATACTTTGATTTTTATAGAGTGACACAAGATTGAGAGGTTTAAAGATGGAATAGGACATCATTTCATGAAAGGATTAATAACTTTTTAACCAAAGATAATTAATAAGTTGGTAGAGACTTCTTAAAGTTTGGAGATGGTATTAGAAGAGGATCATATTTATTCCATGAAAGATAAGACAAATTTGGGAAAGAGGAAGAAGACAACGTCTTTTCCATGCAAGATACTTATTTCTAAGAGAGAAGAAGACAAGTAGCAACAAGCTAACTCATATAAGAAATGCAAAAAATTTCTGTTACTAGATCTTTCAGTAGATTTTCATAATATAATAGAGAAAGATTAATTGCTAGTAGACAGGGAGCTGGTAGAGTTAAGGGTAATGGCTTGTTTTTTTGAATTTATGACCTGTACAATCTGTTAGGATTGTGTAATTGAAGAAGAATGATAAGAGAGAAAACAGAGGAGAGGGAGAGAAGAGAATTTGAATTTTATTGTAATTATCACACTCATTGTGTGTTACAACAACTACTCATACAATAACAATGCATAAAAGAAAGGAAATAAAAGATAAAGAAAGGCATAAAGCAACCCTAGCTCAATAACAAAGAATGCTTGTCCGCCGCTTCAACAATCTCTACCAGAACTGGAATCTCTGCTCTTCAACATGTATCTCAATCTTGATCGCCGCACTGGATTTCTTAAGGGGTATGCTCTGATAGAATATGAGAATTTTGTGGAAGCTCAAGCTGCTATATCTGGAATGAATGGGACTAAACTTTTCTTTCGGACCATCTCTGTTGACTAGGCTTTCAGCACCGATCCTTTCAAAGGCAGAGGTCTCAGACTCGGAGGACGAGGAGATTCAGGAGAATCAAGGTAACAGACACTACTCCATGACGAAGAAGTAAAAGAAGAGGAAGAAGGTGGGCATCACTAAAATGTCCATCAACTCTTCATACCTCTTCGCTCTGTAGAGGGTTGGATTGTTCAAAATAAACGCTGACTTGTCCACCATGTTTGATCCCAAAATCAGCCATTAGTTCCACCAGTGGCTTCATGATCCCAGCTTGGACAGCCATGATTTTATTCTCCTTAATCGAGCATAGCAAATATAAAGCAGCTGCTGATTTTTTTCTTCAAATCCTCCAGTTTCGAGCAGTCATACCAACAGAGGAATCACTCCTGACAGGCCGATTGCGACTTTATTTTCTTCCAATTGTGATAAACGCAGTAAAGCGCACGCAGCGTTCTCTTTCGCCATCGATGTCCCTGTTTTCAGAGCTCTAGCCAATGGCTTGATCGCGCCTGATGAAGCTATCAATCCTTTATTCTCATCACAGAGTGATAGATTAAAAATAGCAGTGACGTCGTACTCTTGAATCTGAGAATCAGACGATGAAATTAACGAAATTAAAGGCTTCTTAGGTATGTCAAACTCATAAAAACAACTTCTAACAAGCTTCAAATACATTAAAAAGTATAGTGTAACAGGAATAAAAACAAGAGAATAGAAACCACAACCACAACCCACAACTCACATGCAACCCGAACCCTCTCTAAATCCATGAACCCTAGCTAAATCAAATGAGAGAGGATGCGATGGATTAAGACTGAATCCATGAACCCTAAATCATGCAGATCACCTCTGCATGGCCTGCATTATGCTTAGAAGCCCTTTTTTAATATGCAACCATGGCAGTAGGAAGAAGTCTTGATATCTCCCATCCCTGAACCTCACCACTGCTAAAATATAAACACAAGAGCACATGCATTACGCAGAGGTGATCAGTCTCTGTTTTAACCATATATATCAACAAATTCCACAAACACAACAATTTAATTAAGTTGAAGTTTAGAATGCAATTTCTTGGTAAAAAAAACATAATTGGTAAAAGCCCATGAGCATAGATGGATATTTGAAGCAAACCCATGACAAAGCTCCCCCAAAACTCCCTAAACCCTAAACAAATTAAGAAACTAATCAAATTTAGAAACTGAGCATAAATTTAAAATTTGAAATGATGACTGTACCTTCAGATGATCTACATTGTGGTGATGATGGGTAGCTGAAGCTCGTCGCCGGCGAAGTGGTGATCGGGAAGAGAGATGGAGAACAACTAGCTGGTTCGATCGGTTGATGAGTAAATGAAATGTGAATAAATGTGGAAGATGACCGGGAGAGAAGAGGAAGACAATTCATATTAAATTTAAAAATTTAAAACGGTGCGTTTCATGCATCTTTAATTTGCCACAGATTATCAGTTGCAAAGTAACAGGTTAATCCATTGCTAAATGCAACTAAAAATCCGTTGCAATGGAAAATCCCTTGCAAATTAAACTTGCATGGAAAATTAGTTGCAATCTTTTTTTTCCTTTTTTATTTCTTCAATTTGTTTAGCGACGGAATATTTGTTGCTAAACATTCTCCCGTTGCAAATTTAGCAATGGAATTTTGCCGTTGCAAACGGCAAAATTCCATTGCTAATGAGACCCTTTTCTTGTAGTGTTTTCGAAGGTTTGAAATAGATCTCTCTTCGTAAGAAAGTTTCTGCCTCATTAGAAAGTTTCTTAGTTTATAACCATTCTAGAGTTTAAAATTTTTACACTGCACTTTAAAAAAAAACCATTTTTACTATCTCCACGTGTACTTTAAAATGCAATTTTACACCCCGATAGCTAAAACAATATAATTGTTAATGTTTTTTACATTTTATCCAAATTCTAATGGATACTCATAAATTGGGTACGAAATCCAATTTTTGTTTCAAAACATGAGAAAGGTGCTATATTTGTTTTTTCCTAAATAATATGCTTGGAAAAAAACTTTGAATTTAGTCGTATGCACGAAAACACTTGTTGTGAACCAACCTAAAAACGCCAACAAGGACTTATGGACTACATTTTCCTTTTGTTTCAAAACATGAGAAAGGTGCTATATTTGTTTTTTTTTCCTAAATAATATGCTTGGAAAAAAACTTTGAATTTAGTCGTAAAATACCTGTTGCGAACCAACTTAAAAACACCAGCAAGGACTTATGGACTACCTTTTCCTTTTGTTTCTAGAATTAAGGGGTTGGATGGAATGTTATAAAGAATACTTATGGGTTTCATTTAATTTTGTTAGCTAGAGCCCAAGGCTTGTTTGGGCTTATTTAAGAATTTGTTTTTAGCTATGATCCAGGGCTTGTTTGAATTATGTCATGGGCTTTTCAATTTAGGATTTTTGGGTTAGTTTTGAGTGAACCTCTTTTAAGTCCACATAGGAGGTCCATTAGAGTTACTTTTTACGAACTATTTAAACTCATGTAACCCTAATTTTGGTAGCCTTTGATTAAATTTGATTATGAACTTTTCAGTTTATATGTAAGAGTGATTCTTGAATTCTTTGGTTCTTCAACGAACTGAATCCAACTTATCAAAGATTAATTGGGTTCATGGCATCATTCTACTCATTCCTTGTGTCACACTCCTATCAAACTATTTCGGCTTTCTTGGATCATATTTCATTCTTGGTTATTGGGTTGTGTGACCACGAGGTTCATTCCAATAGTGTTCGTGTCATTCTACTCATTCCAATAGTGTTGATGCCCTGGGGCAGGTTTCCATTATGTCACACTTCTATTAGACCTATTTTGGCTTTCCTGGATTAGCTTTCATTCTTGGTTATGGGTAACGTGACCATGAGATTCGCATCAACACAATATATTTTTGAATGTGATTTTTATGTGAATTTTAAAACAAAGAACTTGGAATCTAGTCCTATGTTGTAAGGTTGTTCTACCACTACTGCTATTGATGCGGTGTCGGTGCTTGCTACTGCTGCTAGAGTGGAGTAGAAGTCATCGATGTTGAAGAGGTGATGATGGTGCTGACCAAAAGTTGGCTGGTGGAGAGAGAGAGCTGCTGGTGATTATAAGAGAGAGAGAGAGAGTGATGTCGATGACTATAAGAGAGAAATTTATTGGCGTGGTTCTACCGGTGCAGAGGAAAAGTGGCTATTTGTTGTGTTTTCACGTGATTGTCTATAAATTTGATCTTTCCCCCGTTCATTTGTGTACCATTGTATTTTTGTACAAATATTTCCCCATCATTTGTGTCTATTTTTTTTCCTCTATTGTCCTCCCCAAGAATAAATATGCAAATTGCACAATATGGGAGTGGTTCCTGAGATGGTCTGTTGTAGGGCATGGTTGTCAGCATGACACAAGCATAGATGTTAGTATTGACATTTAAAAAAGATAAAAATATCATTAAAAATACAAAAATATAAAATAGAGCATAAATTTTTTTATTGAAACAAAACAAAGTTTTTCAAAGACAAAACTAGGAGGAACAATTTTTTTTTAAATAAAAAAATGACTTCCAATTTCACTCGAAAACGTTTCATTCTTGAAAATTTCAATCATCTCAATTTAACCCAAATTAGACTTTCAAAATTAATTTCTCACCAATTAAGCCCTTAATAAAATTATTTTGACCCATTTAAAGAATATTTAGGTCCTTAAACTTAATTAAATCTTTCAATTAGGCCTAAATTAATTCCTAAATATAATTACAGTTAAAATTGGTTAGTGATTAAATCAAATTAGTCCATAAAAATATAATTATACCTTTTGACTTATTTTTTACATGGATATATGCAATAATAAATTATTTTAGCCTTGAATCTATATTTTGTTTTGGCACAAAAGAGTATAAATGGGCTCTTGAAAATATCCAAAATTTTCACAATTTTTCTGCAAATGCTAGTCCCTTTTATTTTTTATTTTTTTTTATTTTGGGTAGATTTAGAGAAATAACCTAAAATCGGGTTACAACACCAATGATGAACATTCAAAGTGAAAATTAACACATTTACTTTGATGATCAGTTCTAAAGTTTCGATGGTGGATGTTGACTTAGACCAAAGTTTGTTCATTTGACTGATTTAGATATTTTAATTTGAATTATTTCTTAATTATTCTGCTTAACATTGATTTTTTAAAATTCCAAAAACCTGTATTCTTCTTCAAGTAGTATAAAAACTAGACTAAATACTCTCTTTGGGAACGACCCTTTGTTGCACTACTTCATGCCTTTTTAGGAGTATAAATTTATTTTTGTATGCCTATGATAGCACACCATATACCAACTCTAAAAATATTATTCTAGTTTCATTCCTAAATCTTTCTCTTTACTTTATGATTCCAAACTCACAAGAATCAAATTTAACAAAGTTTGGATTTACTTAATGGGCACGAAGGTTAAGCTAACATCTTAGATAATATGTTAATCTTCTAGTTCTAGTGATTTAAATCATTCTCTGTAGCCAAAAATTGTTGATGGATAATACCTCATACCTGAAAACAAATCTCGTAGTGTGAATTTAGAGACTTTCTCAAGGTTAAAGAATTATTATTTAAAACAATTCAATCATCTATAAGATAAGAATTCAAAAATAGATATACATTAAAGAGTGGAGATAAAAATGAGACAGATTATGACTGAATCATTGAAAAGGCGAGAAATATTTTATTGTGAAAGAAATAGGTTGAAAAAGGATTTTTATGCTGCTAAATCCATAATGAAACTCTTAAGCCTAGGATAAAAAAAATTAACATACATACAATTTTATGCATGTTGTACTACATTGAATATGCAAATTTGACCGAGTGTAGAACTTGAGGGAACACTCCGTATAAACCCAATTGTGATATGGAAAAAACTGATATACTTCCCAATCACTTTAGACTATCAAAATTACTCATGTTTTGAACACATGATATGATAGATAGAGTGATGATGTAACTTTTCAATGATGAAACCTAAAAGCAATTTAATAAGGTAAGAAAGTGTTAAAACACAAACTATTTAATCCATTCATGTTATTTACTATATCTTGTTCTTTTATTTTTGAAAATAAGGTAAGAAAGTGTTAAAAAAACATTATACTTAGGTTGTCTAAAATAATTTCTTGATGATTATTTATAGTTAAGATGCAACAAAAATTACACTGATTTAGAAGAAGACCATCCTTCTGTTGTGTTTGTTTAAGTCTATTAGACTAACAATGTTAGTTTGCATTCAGTTACTAGCAATCAATTACAATGAGTTAGTTGGTTAGCATAGTTACAAAGTTAGTATACCAAATTATAATCAATATAAAGGATTAGAGGTAAACATTCTAAGTACGGGAAGTGACTTGAATAAATAATACACTTCAGGCACCTGACATGTGGTATCAGAGCCCTAACTAAAGGGATTGATTGAGAGAGAGAGAAAACACATCAAAGAGTGAGAAAAGCTAAGAGAGAGAGAGAGAAACACATAGAGAGATATTGAAGGAATCCATGGTTGAAGAAGAGACCACAAATCCCTAAGAATGAAGACAAGATCACAGAAGAAAGAATAGATAATCTCATAAAGATCTAAGAAGATCTAGTGTTGGAAATCAAGAAGGTTGAAGAAGAAATATCAGACTTCTTTGACTAGATCTGAGAAGATTTGTGGCTGGAAATCAATAAGATTGAAGAAGAAATATTAGACTTCTTTGACTAAGGAAAGAGACAATCTCATGTTGTGTTTAGAAGCCTACACTTTATGATCTGCTACCACCACAGATCATGACTCTCCAAAAGACAAGAGAGATAGAAATAAGAGTGAGAAACATAGAGAGAGAGGAGTTCAATAGAGGGGAGAGAAACATAGAGAGAGTGGAAAGTAGACGAGAGGGAAACATGATAGTTCAACAAAATGTCCATCTTAGATTAGTTCGTATAGGTAGTCATTCCAAAATTTAAGGGTTTTTATGATCACTGGTCCATGATGATGGAGAATTTCCTAGGAAGTAAAGAAATATATTCCTTGTTTGAAGAAGGTGGTCCTGTACTTACCAAAGGCACAACAGCAATAAAGCACAAAAGAAAATTATAGAACAAGTCTATTGTGATGTCGCGGTCGCACAAATTAATTACCCTAACTTAAAACACACAAGATAGTATAGAGTAAGTAAGGGGTCAATCCCACGAGGAAGTTTAAAGCCAGATTTTTATGTTGTATGTTATGTGATTGGGGGGATTTGGTTTGTGATTATCTAAACTATAACAACAATTAAACTAGCAAACAAAATCAATTAAAACCAAAACTTATCAAGAAAACAAACCTTGGTCACAAGCATACATCCAACTACTAAAATTAGAACCGATCCTTGAAAAAAAATACAGTTTATGTTCTAAAATTTTATCTTTTCTTAACATGATTAATTAACAAATCCTTCGTATAACTAATCCTAACCAACAAATAATCAAAGTGTCCGCACTAATGATTCATTTTAATGGTAGCTTTAAGAACTAAATAATTTCATCAAGATTAACATACAAGTTGTCCGCAACTTGTGTCAATTTATGCAAATGTTCTCCCTAAATTCAATAATGTAGTTCAACCATAAATATGAAGCTTAGTTGCTTCACAAGTTCATATATCACAACTTCGGTTTTGATATTAAACTTAACAATAGATTGTTCACAACAATAACTTAAAGTCTGCTCTAGAAATCATCCACAACAATCATAGGAACTATGCATAGGAAAACATTCATACTCATTCATAACATAAACTGAAAATAGAACGAAGAATAAATCTCACAGTTCTTGAAATCCAAAAGTTTTTGTGTCCTTGCAACCAAGAAATGAGCTTAGCCTTGCATAACTATTGAACAACTACTTAAAAAGATAGATTATTTAGGGTTTGGAGGAGGAAGATTTTGTGTTTTCTTTTGTGCTGGCCGCCACTTCCTTTCTCCTCTTCTCCTTTATATATGCTTAGAAACCCTAATGTCTATTTTACAAAATAGTCCTTCCTTAAGTTGGCAGAATTTAGTTTTCCCTTGTAAAATTCATATCTCCTTCATATGAAATTTTTTTGAGCTGAAATTTGGAGAGTTTATAGTTATTTGAGTAATTAATCCATGCCAATTGAGTTTGCATCAATAAGAATTTTATAGCTTGAGATTTTGAAGTTGGAATGAGAAAAGGTCGATATCGGCAGATTGCAAGATTTGACTTTGAAGGCTGCGATTTCCATGATTTTTTTTAGCTTTTATTTCTTTTTACTTAGCTTTACATAAATTTATGGATGTTAGATTTTGAATTTCACTAGAATCACTTCATTTTGATCTCTAGAGTTTCCGCTCTGCACAAAACACCGACTGAAGGTCAAATATGTCAATCACCTCCAATTACTTCCTTTTTGCATCTTTTATCGAAACATGCCTTCAAAATATAAAACAAAGAATATCAAGGCATTTTATACACAAAGCATATGCAAAACACTAGGTAAATATGGATGAAATTATCAAATAATATGGTCGCATCAAATATCTCCACACTTAGCTCTTAGTCATCCTCGAGAAAGGATAGGTAAAAAAACAAATTTTAATAAAAAAAATAACCATGATCAATCTCTTAATCTCCCATCAATATCCAAGAATTCAAGCATTATAAATAAGAACACAATCTAGAAGGATAAAGAACATAAAGCAATATTAAATCCTAGTAGAGTTGTCATTTTATTGTTATGATTGGCACGATGGTGTTAGGGGTGTTCAAGGAGTCACCACCTCTTTGGTTAGGGTTGATAGAAAACTTAAATGCTCTACTTTTTCTTAGAGATTTAAAGGGTATGCAATTGGTTGTGGTTAGGGAATGTATTAACATCCCCAATACATCCTACCGAGGTAAGCTACTTTGTGAGTCTATTGTGGTTTAGATATTTGGACGGTTTTCTACCAGGTGTCGTGACTTGGAATATATTTGTATGAATAAATTCAACTTTTTGTATGATAACATTTTTTTCCTGCCTTGTTGCTCATCTCCTTTTCTCTCTTTTTTTTCTCATTTCTCTGTATTTTCTTTTGTTTTACTTTGTCTATTATATCCTTTATCTTTCCTTCTCCTCTCTCACCCTACCTTCCCTTTTCTTCTCATCACGCTACAGGTATTTATAGGGAATAAGGTGGTATTTTAGCTGATTATTGCATGTAGAAGATAGTTTTTGTAAGTTGTCTCTTCCACTTGTACATTGATGAAGAGATGGTGTGTATGCATTGTGTACAATCAGGATGCAGAATTCAATCTTTAAATTTTGCAGAATGATGTCATTTGATAAATTCTGATTTGGTCATTTAAGTTATAATTTCTTTAATTATACTCTAATTGGCTTTAAATTTTTAGTTTTATGCAATTTTATTATCCCCACCGAACTGTAAGAGTAACCTTGAATTTACACTGCTATTTTATTTTGATTCTTGGTCTGAGATTTATATAATTTGACAATCAATTAACTATTAAACTTTTAATTATCTTCAATTTTACCCCCTAATTTTGCCCAATTAACTTGTTAAAAATAAATTTTATTTTCTGAAATTTCACTTTTCTTAATCAATCCCAAATTAAGCTTCAAAACTCTTTTTTACCAATAAAACGCTTAACAAATTTATTTTAATTTATTTAAATTATAATTAAACTCTTGAACTTAATCAAGTCTTTCACTTGGATTCAAATTAATTCTCGAACATAATTAAAGTTTAATAAAATCCATGATTATATTAAAATAGCTTTAAAAATCAAATTATCCCCTTAAACTTAATTTATATGCAGTTGATAATAATTTATTGTTATCGTAAAAATTATTTAAAAATATAGGTACCAAAGACCTATGAGCTAACATCATGACTCAACTGAAATGGGACCTAGATTGATCTAGGTTTAACAAAAAAATAGACAAAAAAATTGATTTGGACGCAATTGATTAAAAAAAAAGTAGGAGCTACCTTTAAACTAGTTAAATCCTATTGACTTGTTTTGGATTTTTTATGAAAACAATATCATTTTAATTGTTTTGAAAAACACATTTTAGCCAACTATGTTAATGTCTTGATTTATGACTTAAATTTTACTTTGTGAAAACTTTTGAGTTGAATTTTAGAAGTATACTAATAATTATTAATATCTTTATATGTTACAGCGAGATAAATTTGAAATTAAAAAATGTTAAAAATATTTTGATGATAATAAATTAAAAATTTTGTGACATGTTATTTTTATTTTTAAAATGGAAATTTGCTCTAAAATTATATATAAAAACAAATATATTTTCTTAGTTTCTTCGATCAATATATGCTCTAAAATTATATATAAAAAACAAATATATGCTCTATTTTCTTGCAGCTAATGTTACGCAATAAATACAACTGAAAAGCGGGAAAAGAAGGCATTGAGAATTTTGAACTCACAAATCAGCTTTCGATTTTCTCACACTTTATCTCTAATTTTCCAGGCAAGCAAACACCCTTGAATTTCCACTTGTGTCCTACAAATTCCCAAAACCCTAGTGCTCCAAAAAGCCCCCAAATGCACTCTTATATAATTATTCTAAAACAATGATTAGCAACAAAGAAGAACCATGCAAGTACCACACTGTACAAGCAGAGCGTGATTTAGAAGCCAATTGGGAAGTTGACCTTTCAAAAAAGCTTGAAGATTACTTGTTGAAGATTTGTTCTGGTGAAATTGCTGGAAACGAAGAAGATGGTAACGTCAATTTCGCTGAAGGTTAGGGTTTTATAATTTTCTTGACAACGCAGTTGCTATATTGCTCAAAGGTTTGAGTGTTTTATTTAGATTATTTGTGTTTCTAGGGTTCTGTTGTTGAGGGATTTTAATGGATTTATTTTCTTGCGGCAAAATGTAGCTGCTTTATTGCTTCAAGGTTCGGTTCAAGTTTATAGCAGGAAGGTTGAGTATCTCTACAACTTGGTTTTGCATGCTTTGGATTTCCTTTCTCAAAAAAGGTACCTATTATGCCTGTTTTGTTGGGTTTTGCTTGTGTATCAAGTTCCTCTTAGATCCAAAATTGATTTCTTTTAAGAATTTGTGTGTAAATTACATTTTTTGTGAGTTTATTTGATAGTTAAAGGTGATTTCCATTTGGTTTATAAATTGTAATACAGTTTGAATATAAAATTTGGTGGTTTTGTTGCTTTGAAACCTACAATTTTTCATAGTTGCCTAATTCAATTGTCTTTTTTGAGTGATTTTCCACTGCTTGAAATGGAGATAGATAATGGGGTTACTGGTTAAGAGATGATCGGAGATGTGTTCAACTGTCATCTTCTTCATCTACCCGGGATATTTAAGTTCAGTTTGTGTAACTATATGTTGCTATCTTTAAATAAAGAATTGATAGGATATACTGTATATTCAGTTAATTTCCATGAATTTTATAAATAAATTGGAACAGTCAATTACATAACACTTGTCATTTTGTCAGGGAAATATCAATTGTTGTGGAACACAGTGATCATTAGAAATTCACAAATTAGTGGTGATTCAATATGCTCTTCCCAATAAATTCTCAAACCAGACCAACCCATGAAAGCTCAACTATGGATTATAAACTAGGTCAATATCATGAAGAAAAAAGAGACATCATCTATACCCAAATAAAAAAATTATTCTCACTAGAAACCCATTGAAGACTTTGTAATGAGCAGTCTTGAAGCATAAATGAATTGGTGTTCAGACTGGTTTTATAAATTTTTGAAACAGGCAGCAGGAGCAATCAGAGGGTTTGTCAGTCCAACCTGAACAAAGTGGTTCCCAAGCAGTTTCTGATGAAGAGAATGATCAATTTTGGGTCTCAGATGATGTCCCAGGTAAGCCTAGCTCTGCCCTCTATTTGATGAAATATGATGGAACTCTTGGCTAAAAGAAATCCATTTACTGCAGCTGAACCAAGGAATTGCTTAGATGCTTCAACCAGCAAAGATGCTTCTTTCTATTACTTTGTGAAACCACCAGCAAATCTTATTGTTCTTGAAGGTGATTGCTTAGAAACCAATGGTGATGGCGGGGAATTAGAGTCATATCTGGTATTACATGTACTTCCACATATTAATATATCAATCTTTCTGTTACTGACCCAATCCACATTACTTTTTTCTACATTGTTGCAGTTAGCCACCAATGATCTTTACCAAGATTTTATTCTCTTAAACCCATGTGATGCCATAGCTGTAGATGACTTTTTGCAATCAGATGATACTAGAAAGGCACAATATGGCTCTTACAGGGGAAGCTCAGCACGCAAGACCTTTCAGTCTCTGACAAGACATTCTGGGGAGACTGCTCATAAGCCTCCTCTTGGAAAGAATCGGGATGCCAATCCCATGCAATCGCCAGTTGCTGGTTTTCAAGTTAATGAGTATAAGACAGGGCCTGATCCTCCTGTCCATGATAATTTTGACAACAATCATGGATGTAATATTGAAGACACATATTCAGAACCTGAGAATGCAGAAGATTTTGATGATGATGATGATCCTTGGAATTTTTTGAATCCTTATGAACCTGGGAACTTAAAAGTGAAACCTTTTGAGAAAGGTCATTAAAGAATTTGTTTGTGTTTAGACCTCCCCCCCCCACCAGCTGTTTTCCTAGATGTATGTTTTTACTTTGCACTCATAATATATTTCTCTTAACAAGCAGTAAAAGCTTTCAGAAGGAATGGGCAAAAATCTGCTAAGCCGACATCTATAAGTACCCTGTTTCCACTTGCAAGGATGCATGGTCCTATTAGTCCGGATCTCAAAGAAATGTGGGATGCGTGGCAAAATGAACTTGGAAAACATAGGAACACACAGCCTATTCCATTATATGAAAAGGTATTGTTTTTTTTTCTTCTGATATCACCTTTACCGTAATTTCTTGTGATTGTTATATCATACCTGATGTTCCATTTGCAGCTGAGGAAATCCCTTAATGATGAAGGACATAATATTCCTGATACTTTCAGTACCCCTGGGAATGACAATGAAGACAATGCAAACAACACTGGGTTCCCTGATTTTGGGCAGCATGAAGATGAGAATTCAGAATACAAGAATGAAGATGTACACCCTCAACATGAAAAGGTTTGCAGGCTTGTGATTTGTTCTAATTTTTATCTGCAGTAGTATAGAAGGAACGATCCAGTTGCTCACTGGCAGATTTATACAGCATGATGATGGCACCACTTGCTCTGACACCCATCAAGATTTTGGACATGGAAATCAAAGTTCTCAAGCAAGCCTAGAAGATCTATGTCGCTCTCATCTTGTAAGCTTATATTTCTATCGCTTTTTGACTAAATCTACCCAGAACATGGAAATAGTACATGCACTCTTATACTCACATTTATATTAGGGGTTTGGGTGAAATTTCTTTGCAGGCTTAAGTGTTTGACTTTTCTACCTGTCCATACTTCTTTCAATAACTTGCCTAATATTTTTGGAACATGTAAATTAGTCTGGAAAGTTTGCATTTTTGTATGTATTACAAATTCATTCCTGAATTTTTTCCTGAGGACCAGGCTGAATAAGTTCTGCTCTCGTTGCATTTCTTTTAGACATGCTTAGTCCTCATCATTTACTTTCTGGCCATTTCTGAACCTTGCTCTCATCATTTTTCATTTGTGCGCTTTGCTGGTTTTTATTTTCATTTGAAATTTTCATGACATGCAAGCATGGTTTTTGAAAGCAATTATTTTAGAAATTGTAGGAAGTTGATGGACTCTAAAATTTTGGAATTGATTGTGTTTTTTCTGATATAATGGTTTACTCAATTACCTGCCAGAACAGTTGTAGCTTACCCACCCCCTCTTTTTTTAGGATGCTCTCCTTGCCAATATTGCTGAAACTGAGAAGCAAACTGAATTGGCTGCTCGGGTTTCATCATGGAAACAGAAAATTGAGCAAAACTTGGAAGAACAAGTAACTTCTATGTCTCTGCTCTCTTCATATATCTGAATTTCAATTTTGGCAACTACAATCATCATTTGTATATGTTGTTGCTGCTCTATATATCTGCTCTCCATCTTTTTATGGGTTATGAATTGAAGGTGAATTTTGATTCTAATAGGGCACACATCCGCCATCTGACATTCATGCCTATGGTGAAAGGATTGTTGACAAACTCTCTCTTGAAGTGGATAGCAAAAATGTCATGGCCTTTACTGATGTTGTAAAGGGCCAGGAAAGGCATGATGTGGCTCGAACCTTCTCCGCGCTTCTTCAGCTGGTAGTTCTCTTTCACTATCTCAATCTACCAACCTTAGTAGATTAAAGTAGAATGGCTTCTAAAATAAGGTACCCTATTGTGTGTAAAGCAACTGTTCTCAGGCCTCAAACTTGCGACATGTGGGCTACAAGCTCCAGGGTTATTCACTTAACATGAAGTTGTGTTGGATGAGATCAAGTCTATTGGAAAATTATTTGGAGTGAAATGCAATCATTTGTTTTAAAAGCTAAAAGAATTACTCTCCAATTTCAGGTGAACAACGGAGAAGTTGATTTGGAAAGTAGTCAAGCTAATGGGGAGTCATTCTGTCACTCGGCTGTGAATACTTTCCATGTACGTCTCCTTGGTCATAAAAAAGATCAGGAAGGAAGACAATTTCAAATGTCCAAAGAGAAACTTAAATCACCAATAAGAAAGAGAGGTCGAAGGCTTGGGAAGAATGGTGGCACTAGGTGCACACCGGGAGGGAAGAAGAGACAAAGATCTGGACTTGTTGAACCAGTTGACTTACATTTGGCTGGGTGACAAAATCAAGATAAGCAGGCTGTACTTTATCCCTAGAGTTATTCAATCCTTGTGCTGAATGGCATGGTACATTTACAGTGTGATTGTATTATTTGCAACTCTAGTCCCAGAGACAATGGCCAGCTAGCATGAGCAACCTAGTTTTCACGGACCTGCATGCGAAGGACCTTGTAATAACACTACACTACTAAATACTGATTGTTAGAGTGTAGAATGAATATCTCTTGTACGATCTAATAATAACAATCTGCATACGGCAATTTCTTAAGATGTTGATTGGATTATTTTCTTGGTATGAATTTGTGATTAGAAACCATTACGAGTTGATGATTAGAAGAGTATAAAGCTACTGTTACTGGTATTTTTAGTTCGACATAAAACAAACAAGAGTGTTAATATCTTGTGATGAAATCTGGCTTGGTGGGGGTCATGAACTTGGCTAAGACCAAAAGGGTTTAAGCAATACAAATGGTAATTGGTTTTCACAACATAATAGTCCTGCAGAGTCATTAAATAGACGAACATGTTTGCATCGGCTTAAGCTGTCATTGTTGCTTCTCTTCTCTAAGCTCCATTTGCTTGTAAAAATTTCCATGTAATGCTTATTTATAGACAAAACTGTGTTTTACATGCAAGGATATGCATAACACACACATTGATATTGGTGTTGTCTTCTTTATTAGTTTAAATATAGGATGAGATAATTTTCCACTAATCTATGTTTTGCATGATGTTCTTGTTGCTTTGTGTTTTTGTTGTTCATTACTATAAAAGCCTTGGGAAACATCTTTAGGTGTCCGAAGTACTTAGATTGTAGAGTAAACACGAGTGAGATTGTGAGGAAGGGTGAGTCTACTAAAGGGACTAAACTATCACATAAGAAACAAGATCGTGACCCCACGACAACTGGTATTAGAGTCATTTGGTTGGTGTTTGGACAAGAACAACATAAGGCTTTGGAAATGTCTATAAAATATATGAATTTCAAATCAATATAAATTTATTTGTTTAGTAGTTTCAAACGAAATAATCAGCGTAAATTTATTATTATCATTAAAAAAACAAGAAAACTCAGATATCTGAATTATTAAGTTCACTGTATTAAGATTATTTCATTTTATAATTCAATTTAAATTAAACAAAAATAAAATATAAATTGTGAAAATACCTACAATAATCAAATAAAAAAATAAGTTGTTAATTTTCTATCAAACAAAAAGACGAAAACATAGATTGAAAATTCATCCTGACGTTATTGCCATTATCATTGCTATAAAAGCTAAAATTATTACTAAAATTATTATAGATTAAAAGGCCTAAAAATTTATTAGTGAAAAAAAAATCACACACTAAAGCTTGTTCTAAGACTTTATTTATAACAGTTTTTCAAAAGTAATGTTAAGAAATCATAAGATTATCTACATGCTCTCTCTTTTTTTTCCTTTTTATATATCGAATATATGAAGTCGATGATTGACTAAGGTTTCTCCTCCATCATTGATCATGGTTCAGGACAAAGGGAGCAGAGAAGAGCAAGCAGGCCGTGGGCCACTACTTTCCTACCAATCTCCTAGTTGATATTGTAACCGTCCAGCCAAAGAGAAGACGATCGAGAGAGCAAGAGACTTCCGAGGGAGAAGGAGGAACAGGAGACGAGACCCAAATGCACCAGGAAGGCCTCTGCGTCCTTAGCAAGCCACCCTCACAATAAACAAGGGAGAGTCAGCATGTAGGGCTGAGATGAAGGAGAGAGAGACTTACGTGGACGGCTGGAAGGAAAAGATAAGGGCAGCAGCGGATCGTCACACACGGACAAAAAGATAGAGGCAAGCGGCGAGATAAGAAGGAAAGGAAACGGCGCCGTATGAACATGGCAAGAGATAAGGACAGGTGGCAGCCAAAACAGGAGCAAGACAATAGCATTCCAAATACGGAGAATTAAGCATAAAAAACGTATTTCTACAAAATACCACTAGCAGAGACAAAGGGAGGAACAGACTCGAGGTATCCGAATGAAACTGCTTTAAAGCAAATCATTGTCCAAGGAGCCCGGGCTACCTCGAATCTGCCCAGAAAATTGCAATCTTAGTACTAATTGAACCTTCATAATTCTTTCATTAAATTACAGTATTTTTATTACGTCTTGATAAAACCCAAAAACCCAAAAAGAGTTGTATTTCTCTTTTATCATTTATTTTTTGCGATTATATAAAGAAAAAACCCGACAGTCTTTTTCTCTCACAAAAAGAATTTAAGGAAATTACGTGAATATAGTGACTGACATAAATCAGACATTGAAGTTTTTATTTTATTTTATTATTATTATCAGACTGCTGGGCTGCACATTTCTGTGTTGCACTGATTTTTGCGCACTTAAGTTCTTCTTAATCTTTATGTCCAGCTGAATGCCAATGGAATCTGATGAAGGAGAGGTTGAATTAGGACTGGTGAGACAAAAAGCTTGTTCATATGAAACGAGCACAAAAATGTCTCTACAACCTTGCTCTCAGCTATAAAAAGGACAGCCATGGAAGGAGGTGTAAGAAAAACAAATTAAAACGAGCAATTGTCTTCAGCTTTTCCATTTACTGTACAACTAACCATTGCAAGGAAGGCTTAGTCAAAGTGGGCAGCCCGGATTTTATTAGAGGAACAAGACCTGTGAATGCAATAGCAGAATTTGACATATGAAATGAATCCACGAGCTCGAATATGTGTATAAAAAAAGTGATTTGGGAGCGGTTGCCAGCAGATGATACATGTAAATACAGTGCTCAGCACAGGGAAGGTAACTTGAAGGAGAATACAGAGGGCAAGTGCACAGTCGCTCTCATATGATCTGCCTTTTCAAAGTCTTGGCAGCTTTCTCATTCAGTCTGGCCCCTGCATTTGCGCGCTTCTCTTCAGCTATTCTCTTAGTTGAAGCCAGTTTGTTTGCCAGCCGCTCCTGTGCTCTACCTTTCAGCCTTCACCTGTTTATATAGATGGATGATCTGGTGGGTCAGTTTCATTTGCATCATATCTAGCAAATATGATAAGCATTATTATTATTGAACACTCGTAATTGTATTTGTTTAATATTTATGTTGCTAATTATTTTTTAAAATGTTGATAGCAACAAGCTGGGGGAAAAGAACTTCCATGGGATGATGTATATTCAATGTTGCATCAGAGTGTCAATGAAACCGGCACATGCGTAGATAACAGGTTCAAAACAGTGGTGGTAAGTACTTATATTTTTTTAATAAATATTTAAAATATAATTTCATATTCAAATAATTTATTTCTTCATGTACATGTACTTGTCTGTTTGCAAGAAAATTATAGAAATGAGATGATTGCAAAGTATGGACCTGATCGAGACGTTCATCTTTCTTTTGATGGAGAAACTTGGCGTGAGGCTTCGCGGGGGGGGGGGGGGGGTAAGCAAGGATAGAGATAAAGTTTATGGTGCATCTCATATGCCAAAATCTAATATTAGTGCAAGTTCATAACAACATTCCTACTCAGTACACTCCATATATCCAAGCACAGTTATTCAGGAGTTGAAAGACGAATTGTAAGTAAAAGATGCTCTCCTTAGTAATATGCAACGTCAGATTGACTCGATTACAAATTATCTTAGCACCCATCATGGAAAGTTATGTTAGGCCTAAGTTTATGAGTCAAGGTATGCCAACACTTGTTGGCACGATGCCATCACATACAATGGCACCTATAGGTCTAGTGTCTTCCACAGCGTATTGACCTCGACCCCATCTTCCAAATACTGGTCCATCTTCATCTCATCCACAACATCGTAAATCATTTCCACCTTAAACAATGGTTAAAAATATGTATTTTTTTCATGTTGCTAGTGATAAAATTCTTTATTTTTTTTGTTTCATGTTGATGTAAATTATGTATTTACTTTAACATGTAAATCTAACTGAATCTTTGTTTTATAATAAAATGTTCTTTATGTAATTTGAACTATATTTATTTTCTTCTTAAATTTAATAATATTAATGAAAATATTTATTTATAATTATTTAAGAATTTAAATAAAAAAATTAATAAAAAAATTAAATAAAAAAATTAAAATCTATTGTGACAAGCTTGCAACGGGTAATCCGTTGCCCCTTTAGCAACGACCTCCTTGTAAATTTAATTTGCAACGGAAAAGTCGTTGCAACCTTGTAACGAAAAATCTGTTGCAAATTACTTTGCAGTCGCGTATTTGCAACGAAAATTCCATTACAAATTACTTTGCAGTCGCGTATTTGTAATGGAACAAATCTGTTGCAAAGTCCGTTGCAAATATGTATTTGTAACGGCCTCCTTTCTTGTTTGCAACGGATACGTCCTTCGCAAACCCTCTCTTTTTTTAGTAGTGGGCCCATTGTCAGGCACACTATCCAAAGGAGTTTACTACACCATCAATGGCAAGCCCAACTACAAGCAATCAACAATACTTGTGCACTAACCCTACTAGTGTACCACCTGGAATAGCAAAATCCCCTACCACTAGTCCCCTTACATAAAGCATCCAAAACATAATGGTTTTCTATAACTTGGAGCAGGAATCAGTTCCAAATATGGCAGCCATAGTTCTTGACATGGCAACGCAGGTGCATGGCGCTGCTGGCTTATCATCGGACACAATTTAGCCCATCTTTGGGGCCATGCAAGAACATTGAGAATTGCAGATGGCCCTGATGAAGTCCACTTGGGTACTGCTGCCAAGATGGAATTACAGAGAGCCAAGCTATAGAAGCCTTGGAGTGAAATTCGAAAAGCAGAATTTGAATTTTTTGAGTTGTCGTATAGAAGGGGAAATAGAAGATAGATTCGGAAGTGGATAAGTACGCCAGACGGATCTACGGTACAAAATTATCTATATTAACCATCGATATTTTAAAATAAAATTAGCAGTACATGAGCATTTTATTTTGACTGAATCCTGGCATGCCGTATCTTATCAGCTCCGGCTAAATTAAGCCCTGCTGGTTGATAGTAAAGTGAGCAAGTGCATCTAGTAGAAAGTTCTTATCTCCCGTGAGAGTGAGATTCGTAGGCATCCCTTTAAGAAAAAATGGAAGGAAAGGGGGAAATGCTCTGGGTATATGCGTCTTCTTGCTCTCTCCCAGTCCATTATAAACAGAACGCATCTTAACAGGATGAGGATTCTTTTCATAAACTTTATCTACATGTGAATCTCCATTATTAAATGTTGTTTAACTTCATCCATTTTTCATCTTAGCCTAGAAGGATTATCCTACCTCCTCAGCATCTCGCTGCGAATATTATTGCTTCGGAAACATAGCGATTGCAAGCATCGGATTTCAGTGAGGTTTCGATGGAATGAAACAAAATGGGTCCTATCCCAGAGAGCTTTCCTTTCCTATTCTGCATAGAGATGAAACATTTAAGTCCTCATCATCAGAATACCCCTCCAAGAAAATGGAGGAGGTGTGCGGAGGGAACGGTTTCTTCTAATCATAAAATTATATGATTATAGTTTTTAGTCCGCTAGAGTTTTTGTAAATAAATTATTATGTAAGCGGAATACGCATCAATTTTATTGCACTCTATTAAAAATAAATTATATTGTTATCTGATTATTATTCTAGATCATATTTAATTCGTTGGTCTTTTTTAACTTTCAAAGTAGATCTCTCCAAGTGATGTTATCTTCATTTTCTACCTTTTCTAAATTGTTTTCTTCATTCGCTATTCTTCGTTTGTTACCCCCGTTACTCTATTTTCCTTTCCTCCCCCCTACTGTCTTTTCTGTCCTTCCCTCCATCGTTTGTTCTTCTACAGGTATTTATAAAGACAAAAATGACTCTTCATTTTCTCTTTGCGTGCAAACACAAGTTGCCTCTTCCTCAATTGTGATGATAAAGATGATAACATGCACTCTTATAGTACACAAAAACACTATATTGGCTCTCTGCAATTCTACACGATGGCACAAGTAGACTTTGGTCTCCAGTTTATAATTATTGTAATTGTGCTCTTAATTAGCCTTAAAATTTTAATATTATGCAAGTTTATAACCGCTAAAATTTTAATAGCATCCTTAAATTTACTTTTTGTTACTTTGATTCTTAGTTTTAGATTTATGCAATTTGACCCCATTTGACCAATTTCCTCAATTTCATCCTCATCTCATTCAATTGACTTGGCAAAAATCCAATTTGATCATCAAAAAATCCAATTTTCTCAATTAAACCCGAACTAAGCTCCAAACCTGTTTTTCATCAATTAACCCTTAATAAAATTAATTTGACCAATTTAAAGTATATCTAAGTCTTTGCACTTAATAAAATACTTCAATTAAAAACTAAATTAATTCCTAAACATAAATAAACTTTAATTTAGTCCATGATTATATCAAGTTGACCTATTAAAATCTAATTATACATTTTGAGTTAATTTTTATACAGATTTATCCAATAATAAAATATTTTAGTAATAAATATGTATTTTCCTTCGTTTTTTGGTACAATAGAAGCACAAACGGGCTCTCGAGTCCATCCAAAATTTCCAACTTGATTTTTTCCCCACACTTTAGCCTTTTTTTGTTATATTTTTATTATATTTTAGGGTATAATCCAAAAATGAATTATGATAAATTATAGTCTTATTTTCACTTATGGCACCAGGAATCGAAAGCTTTGCTATGATTACCAGAAGGCCTGGAATACTCCCCTCAGCTCAGGTACATCAACATCAGCAATTTTTTTTTCTTCTTATCATGGACCTCAAATTTCCACTGTGCGGATGCCTGAAATCGCTAGAAGTGAGGTAGCTCCATAATATGGAAACATGGAGAAGGAGCCTGTTATTGCGAGCAGTGAGGTAGCTCAAAATTATGGTGGTCTGGTGAAACAGCCTGTTATCACTAGCGATGAGGCAGCTACTCTGTGGTGGCCTGGTGGCCTTGTAACTGTGGAGCATGGTAGGAAGAAACAA
Source organism: Salix exigua (assembly GCA_032356905.1). Taxonomy (NCBI): domain Eukaryota; kingdom Viridiplantae; phylum Streptophyta; class Magnoliopsida; order Malpighiales; family Salicaceae; genus Salix; species Salix exigua. Next base: position 12,198,822 of record CM063595.1, on the reverse strand, counting down.
TTTCGTACAGGTTATTAGGTTTCATATACTGTAAGCTACTTCTTGTCATGTATGGAAGTGTATAAATCTGAGACGAATAATCTTTGAATCTCCAGGTCTCTTACCAATTTAGGTGAAGTAAATTGGCTTTGTAACTATGCTCGATTTGGTCTTCAAATTGTTGTTCTCATAGTTTTCCTATCTATAATGTAATCTGCTTCGCTATTATCATCGCCCCGCCCCTCTCGCTGCCGATGTAATTATGTGATAAGTTATTTTTATCAAGTGCACTAATGAATATTATTTTTAGATTACTATATTTTACCGCTTGTGATTGGGATCTGATTGTAAGTGGATTTAACAAGTTTATACTTTTGGGTATTTTAGAGTTTCGGTTAGGTTAGGTTAATAACACGTGTAATTTAAGTTTGAGATTATTGTTTTACTAGATGATATTCATATTACAGCTGGAACTTTATGCGCTCACGAGGATGAGAACTCTCTCTTCTTTGGTTTTCTAGGCGATTGAAAATGATTTATCAAAGTTAAAAAATGATTTTGTGGTATCAATCCATACTTCTAATTCTTGAATTGTTATTCGTTGAATGAGGTTTCGAATCCAATAGTGTTGGTTCCTAGATATAAGTTATCTTAACGTCATATTTCTATCAAATCTGATTTACTTAGTTTTTTGAGAATTGATGTCTTTACATGTGGTTTGCTTGATTGCGTGTTCAAGAGTTTTTCATAATGTTAATTTCACCAATTTCTTTTTCTTAAGTTACTATTTCAATGAATGTTTTCTGATTTTTTTTAGTCAACATATAATGATCGGTCGATGGAGAATACAGAGAAGATTCTTCAATCCATTCGAACTTGATTAAGATGTATGATTAGAGGCAGGATCGTCTAGTGAACACAATAGAAATCTAGTCTATAGACTCTTTAATACTATGACCAAGAATTTAAGATCGCCCTATAGTATTTTCACCATTGAAACCTCCTTCAAAGTGATTCTATTCATGCAAACTCCGAAGTCTCAAGCAACTTTAGTTAGGAAAGTGCGTGATAACATAGCCAGACTTTATGATGAAATAGCTAGACTTCGAGTTGAGATGGATGAATTGTACCCAATGGTTATGCAGATGCAATCACATGGGGACGATCCAGGTCCTCCTCATTTTTTGTCTCACGGTTAGACCAACCTCCTATATGTTAGATTTATTGTATTTGAATTTTGAATGTAAAAAATTAAATTAATTCAAATTATATCTTGATTTTAATTCATTAAAATAATTTTTAATATATATTTTAAAAAATAGTAGTGATGGAATTTCAAACGGAAAGATTCGCCAATATTTTCTAGAGAGTTGGTAAACATTACTAGAAAATACAAATACTTCTATTTAACTACCGAAACAATTATTGATGATTGTTGTCATTGTAAATATTGAAGGAATGTTACTGATGGAATCATTAATAATATTTATGTTGGTGATATGTTGGATATACTGAAGGATATACCAATGGGATTGAGTGAATAATTTTTTTGGCATGCTTTGTCCATTGGCAAAGTCATCAAATATTAAATACCAATGGACTCACTAATAAAACAAAAATTATTAATGAGTAACAAGTAAATATTGACAAATATTTTCATCAATAAAACTATTAATTGTGGTAATAGAAAGAATTATCACTATTACCATTTATAAAATAGTCCTTTATACATTAGTGGGGCTACTACCATCAAGAATTGGAATTATCAAAAGTAGTTTTTTCTCGTTTTCTTTAATCACATTATCTCATTTATGCTCAACACAAATTCAACAATTGAACCTAAATGTTGTCATTACTATTCATTCATAAAAGTTGTCTATATAAAAGGATGGCTTGGTCTCACTTATTAGCCAAAGCATGCAAACTAACAAAACATATATACAACTAGTATAGTACATGGATTTAGATAGTGTTTGATATTGTGATGGTAGGTTCTTTTCATAGTGATTAATTGCATCAAAATAATACACACACACACACACACATTTAATATTTATTTTTGTCATTAATATATCAAAACCGTTCAACATAAAAAATAAAGCATAAAGATTCAAAAAATTTCAAAGATATTTTTTATATTTTAAAAAAAATCTTGTTAATTTAAACATTTACTAGGCACACCAAATTCCAACTCATCTTTCAAGCTTATGTATGGAATAGTAACCAAGGATTGAAACAAAAATTTATTTCAAAAATCATGAGAGATTATCTTTTGAAAAAAATTATATTTTGCACCTAAAACAAAAACTTGCATTTTACCAATCCTAATTTTGAACATGGCTTTGGTATCACTATTAGGTTTTCTAAATATCATACATTGAATGCAAACTACGAAACAAAATTATCCAAAAGTCCATAGGATCTAGTTAGACAAATCTAGAGTTGTTTAAGAATTTATTACATGAAGATATAATATTTTTTTAATAATTCCTTAATGGTTGAGTGTCATAAACTATAAGTCATCCAATTGTCTTTCCTCGAATTGTAATCCACATGAAGCACCCTTGATAAATCTTTTAAATTTCTATTTAGAAGAGAAAAATTGTTATCCCTCGAATGTTACCTTAAATTTTGTATTTACGTAGCTTTTTCTATTTAAAAGAACTCTACTTGAAGAATAAGAGACAACACTTACTATTTATAGGGAAATATAAAACAATCCCTATAAATTGGCAAAATATCAATTTGACCCCTAAACAATATCTATATATCATTCAATAAAAATTTGGAAATTAACTCCATCAAGTCCTTATTTTATTTTTCTAGGTCTAGAAACTTTGTACTAATTATATTCTAGTCCTTCATTATAAAATATATTTAATCAAGTCATACTTAATTAAATCATATAAATTTATTTTTTGACTAATGTTCATAATGTGTGTAACCCATTAGGTTTCTAATATGTTGACGTAAATATAAATTATAATTATTATTTAAATAGAGTTAAATAAATTAAACAATTAAATTTATTACTAATGAAAACATAATTAATTTATATTTGATGATCAGGTGCATTGTCTAGCAACATGTAATGATCCCTGGAATACTAGAAAAATCATTAATGGTTTGACTTAACCTTTTAGTGATCTATTTCACAATATAATTAATATCCTTTTAATTGAAAGTGTTTAGTTTTAACATTTAAAGCATGTAGTATGTTTGTCTGTTTATCATGTTAAATTGTGTTTGTTTTTTACATAAGTTATTGGTTATTTGAATAAGATTTAAAAATCTTTTTCAAATCTCATTCCACCTTGGCCAATGAATTCTCAATCAATGCTATTGGAGAACATGCTGAATTTGTTTTTTATAATTCGCCTACGAAAATGAATTTTCTCTTGACCACTCAAGTACCTTCATATAATTAATGTTATACTCCCTTTCATTACCCCAATTAAGATTACATGATCAAAACATAAAATTCTCTATAAAAGACAACTTATTGATTTCAAGCAAGCTTATAAGAGCCATTGCTTCATTTTATAAAATAAATAACATAATATGTATTAGTCTCTACATTTTAGTTAATGTCTAATATTTAAAAGAGCATTGATTATAAATATTTTGATGCAATAATAATCTTATAATTAAAAAAAATATATGTTTTATAATTTTATTTACAAAATATTTTTGTCTCATGGACTTTATCTTTTCTCTATATTCTTAAATCAAATATTATATTTATTAAACTAATATTATATGAGTATTAAAGATATTTTGATATGAATTTTTGATGAATTTATAAGTACAGTTAAAAGAAATGTGAATCTAACTATCCTATAGCCTTACCATTGAAATTAAAAAAATAAAACATTTATAAACAAATATAAAAGAAATGTAAGCAAAAAATTCTTATTAGGTCAAAAGGTTTTATATGGATACGCCTCTAATAATAGAAAAATTGCATATAAATGGATTTGTAAATAAAAGAAAAAGAAAAGGCATCCCATAGCTGACAATACATATTTCTTTTCCGATATTCATGAACTCTATTGTAATCCGACATCTGTGTCATAATTTGGATTATACTTTGAATGAAAACGAAACGAAACGAAATATGCCTTCACATGGATCAGCTAGAATTTTGGAACAATTCTTATCTTGCCTTGCCACCCCCGTGACATCAAATACCTTTCTTTGCCTACCCCTTTATTTACCAGAATATTTTAAGCATGTAGAACTTTAAAGATAGCAACACAACAAGCATTGGAAAAGTCGTGAGACCTTTGGATGTTTTCTCATAAATGTGAATGGAATTAACAACCCGGATGAAAAAAATAAAATAAATTAGAAAGGAACAAAATCGATCGTAAGAAGACTATCTTTTCTTGAAGATTTTGATTTTGACCAGAGTGACCTTGTATCTATGCTAGAGAAGCTTGCATGATTTCTTTTATATTTGGGACAGTGTATAATGTGTATGTAGCTTGGCTTCAAACCATTCGATGTATAAGATGGATAGGAAACTCAATATTGCGATCATTTTTTGAAATAGTTTTTTGAAAAAATATAGAGCTTTTCAAAAAAAATTAAGATGGGGCAGGTCAACTAATATTTAAACTATTTTTAGAAAAAAATGTGGATCTTCTTCTATAAAGCAACAAAAGGTGGACAGCTCATTTGATTAGAAGACCATTTTGTTTTAGAAAAAAAACTTGAATTTTTTTTTTTTAAAAAAAACAAAAGGTTACCAATACTGAGACTATTTTTAGAAAAAAAAATAAAGAATTTTCTAAAATAACTTGGAATGTCACCCGATATTGAAACTACTTTTAAAAATAATTTTTTTAAAAAAATATAAACTTTTTCTATAAATCTGAAGATGAGCAGATCACTCGTTATTGAAACCATATTAGAAAACGTATGGAGTTTTTCTAATAATATGTAGATGGGTAGGTCACCTAATATTGAGACTATTTTTATAAAAAAAAAATGGAATCTTTCTAAAACAACTAAAGATAGACTTGTCACTCGATATTATGATCATTTTTAGAAAAATAATGGAGTTTGTCTTAAAATTTTAAGCTTGGAAGGTCACCTGATATCTGGAGTATTTTTTTAAAGTGTCGAGTTTCTATAAAACAACTAAAGATAAGTAGGTCACTCGATATTGAGACTATTTTTAGAAAACACGTGTGGAGTTTTTCTAAAATAATGGGAAGTTCACCTAATATTGAGACTCTTCTCAGAAATGTTTTTTTTTAGAATTGCATGAAGTTTTTCTATAAATTTGAAGATAAGCAAATCACCTGTTATTGAGACTATTTTTAGAAAAAGCGCGGAGTTTTTCTAAAAATCTGAAGATGAGAAGGTCACCTAATATTGAGACTATTTTTAGAAAAAAAACATGGAGTTTTTCTAATTCAACTAAAAATAGGTAGATCACCCGATATCGATATCATTTTTAGAAATGTTTTTTTAGAAAAATCATGTAGTTTGTCTTACAATCTTAGGATGGGTAGGTCACTTAATATTGAGATTATTTTTAGAAAAAAATATGTAGCTTTTATAAAACATCTAAAGATGAGCAGGGCACTCGGTGTTGAGACCATTTTTAGAAAAACAAGTTAAGTTTTTCTTATACAATTGGGAAGGCCACTCGATTTGAGAATGTTTTTAGAAATGTTTTTTAGAATAATGATGTGTAACTCATGATCACGCAATCCAAAACTAAGAACAAGATTTGATCCCGGAAAGCCAAAATAAGTCTAATAGGAGTGTGACACAATAGAAACTTTTCCCAAAGCACTAGCACTATTGGAATGAGTAGAATGACACCACAAAGTCAATTAATCTTTGATAAATCGGATTCAATTCTTTCAAGAACTAAAGAATTCAAGAATCACTGTCACACATAAACTTAAAAGTTTAGAACTAAAATTCATCAATGGTTGTCGAAATTTAGATTACATAAGTTTAAATAGCTCTTAAGAAAGTAACCCTAATGGACCTCTTATGTGGACTTAAAAGAGGTCAACTCATAATTGACCTAAAATCCTAAATTGAAAAGCCTATGACTTAATCCAAGCAAGCCTTGGATCTTAGCTAAAAACAAGTCTTAATTAAGCCCAAACAAGCCTTGGGCTATAGTTGACAAACTTAAATAAAGACTATAAGGCATTTTTTTATAGTCTTCCATCAAGCCCATTAATCCCATGTTTCCAAGTTATAGTAGAATTATTTTGGCTCCTTTGTTGTCCTCACTTCATGGCCTAAATAAGTTTGTATTGGACCCCTCTTGCACATGGATAAGATGTACTAGGATCTCCACTTGATACTCCAATAGTCCCTACAATTCTGACGTGGTTGAAACCTTTATAACCAATGCATTCATTGCCTCTTTCAATGCCTTTGTCGTAGATCGTGTCAATGGACCATTTGGAACATGTAATGGATGTTTGCTGATATTTCTGGGTTGATACGCATCATCCCCTCTCTCCTCGAAAGGATTTTACCTCAAATCAATATCTGCGTCAAACAACGTAAGATCAACAACATTAAAGGTAGCCCTAGCACTATACTCACCTGGAAGATCAATTTTTCATGGTGTGTAAAAGAACATACTTGCGTAAAAGTGCATGGACTACGATGTTCTCTTTGCCTTGCTTATTCTTGATTATGTATAGAAACATTTCAATGAATTCAGCCCCTTTTGCATGTCTCCTATTCAACTTACCTTGTCCTTTTAGATGTTTCAAAGACTAATGAATCAAATCAATTACAAACTCTTTTAGCCATAACTAATGTTGTCATGTCTCAAGTGTTATTACCAAGGCATACAATTCTTTTTGCAAGTGGGATAGTTCAACATCACTCCACTTAAATTCTCAATGAAATACACAATAGGTCTCCAATCCTACATCATAATAATATCTATTCCCAGTCCAGACGCATCACATTCTATTTCAAATGCTTTTGTAAAGTTAGGTAAAGCCAAAACAAATGAAAAACATAATTTGTCTTTCAAAAAAACAAAAGTCAATTCTTGTTCCCCCTATTTAAACTCAACTGACTTTTTGACAACTTCATTCAAGGGTGCACCTATTGTACTGAAATCTTTTCACAAAACGCTTGTAAAAACTAGCTAACCCATGAAAACTTCTTATCTCATTTACCGATTTGGGTGGAAGCCACTCCCAGATGGCCTTCACTTTCCCCTCGTCCATCTTGATACCCTATGCAGTTACAACATAGACAAGAAACACAATTTTCTCCATGTAGAAGGCACACTTTTTAAGATTAGCATATAATTTCTCACTACGCAACACACAGTATATAACACCAATGATAAAAATGCTGAGTTAAGTTGTTATAGATCAAAACGTCATCAAAATATACAACCACAAACTTATGAATGTATAAATGTACTTGGTGTATTTATAAGTCCAAACGGCATCACTAACCATTCATATAAAACATACTTAGTCTTAAATGCAGTTTTCCACTCATCACCCTCTTTCATTCTAATTTGATGACACCCACTTTCCAAGTCAATTTCAGAGAAAATGAAAGATCTATGTGGCTCATCTAACATGTCATCAAGCCTCATAATAATCCACAATATATGTTTAGTTTGATTGAATGTTATCCCTAAGATTAATAACATAGATTCGCTACAATTATTAACTTAGTTGTTTCTTAAGTTCATATACCACAACTCTTGGTTTTTATATCAAACTTAGCAATCGATTGTCTACAAAGTCTGCTCTTAGCAAATAAATAAACAATCATAGGAAAATAAGCATGGGAGAGCAAACATATTCATAATGTAAATTGAAAAACTGAGGTAAAAATAGATCTCACAGCTCTTGACATCTGAAGGTCATGTAAACAGAAAAACTGAGGCAAAAATATATCTCACATCTCTTGACATCTGAAGGTTTTCATATCTTTGCAACCAAGCAAAAGAGTCAAGCCTTGCATGTCTATTGAACAACTAAATAAAAAGATGAAAGAAAACATGATTTAGGGTTTGGAAGAGGAAGATTTATGTTTTCTTTGGTGCTAGCCAAAACTTCCTTACTCCTCTCTTCTATAATATATGCTTAGAAACCCTAGTATCTATTTTACAAAGTAGTCCTTCCTTATGTTGAGAGAATTTAGTTTTCACTTGTAAAATTTATATCTCCTTCATATCACTTCATTTAGAGCTTCAATTTGGAGCGTTTTATAATTATTTGCGTCCTGAATCCATGAAAATTGAGTTTCATTAATAGGACTTCTATAGCTCGAGATATTGAAGATGGAATGGACAAAGGTCGATAATGGAAGATTGCAAGATTTGACTTTGAAGTTTGTGATTTCCATGATCTTCCTTATTTTATTTCTTTTTCCTTAGCTTTATATAAATTTATGGATATTAGTTTTTTAATGTCATTGAAATCACTTCATTTCTATCTCTAGAGCTTCCACTTTGCACAAAACATCGACTGATAGTAAAATCTGTCAACCAGCTCCAATTACCTCATTTTTGCATCTTTTATCCAAAAATGCTTTCAAAACATAAAACAAAGAATATCAAAGCATTTTATACACAAAACATATGAAAAACACTAGGTAAATATGGATAAAACTATCAAATAATATGATCGGATCAATGGGTAGGTCACCTAATATTGAGACTATTTTATAAAAAAAACATAGAGTTTTTCTAAATCAACTAAAAATATGTAGTTCCCTCGATATTGAGATCATTTTTAGAAATTATTTTTAGAAAAATTATGGAGTTTGTCTTAAAACCTTAGGGTGGGTGGGTCACCTAATATTTAGATTTTTTTAGAAAAATTGTGGAGCTTTTATAAAACAAATGAAGATGGACATATCACCTGATATTGAGACTGCTATTTTTAGAAAAAAAAACTTGTAGTTTTCTAAAATAAAAAATTGAAGGTGGGTAGGTCACCCAATATTAAGGCAATTTTTAGAAAGAACATGGTGTTTTCTAAAACAACCAAAAATGGGAAAGTCACCCAATATTGAGACCATTTTTAGAAATGTTATTTGGAAAGGAGTAGAGTTTTCTATAAATCTGAATTTGGGCAAGTCACACATTATTTAGACTAGTTTTAGAAAAAATTATGGATTATTTCTTTAAATCTTAAGTTGGACAGGTCACCTGATATTAAGACCATTTTTAGAAGAAAAAAATGTGAAGTTTTTCTTATTTTTTGAAATAAAAAGCTTGGAGATTTTCTAAAAACTAGGTGAAGATGGACATGTCACCCATTATTCTGACTAATTTTAGAAATGTTTTTTAGAAAAAAAACATGGAGTTTTTCTATAAGAAAATGAAGATGCACAGGTTAGTCGTTATTAAGACTAGTTTTAGAAAAAATGTGGAGTTTTCTAAAAATCATAAGATTGACAAGACATTCTTAGAAAAAAAAATGGAGTTTGCTAAAAAATCTTAAGATGGGTAGGTCACCCGATATAAGATCATATTTAGAAAAAGTAGGGATTTTTTCTAAAAATCCAAATATGGGTAGGTCACTTGTTATTCTGACCATTATAAGAAAAATCATGATTATTTTAAAACAACTAAAGATGGACTGGTCACCAGATTTTGAGACCTTTTTTTAGAGAAAAAAACTTGGAGTTTTTCTAAAACAACTAAAGATGGGTAGTCACACAATATTGAGACTATTTGTAGAAAAAAACATTGAGTTTCTCTAAAAATCTTAAGAAGGGGAGATCACCCAATATTGATATCATTATTAGAAAAAACTTGGAGCTTTTCAAAATCAAATAAAGATGGGTGACTCACCTTATATTGGTAATAATAAAAAAACTAAAGATATGAGGTGACCCAATACTATTACTGTTTTTTTTTTAGCAAAAAGAGTGGAATTTTTGAAATAGATAAAGATGGATAGGTTGCTTGATATCAACACCATTTCCTTTAGAGAAAAAGCATGGAGTTTTTTTAACTACAAATTTAAAATGGGTAGGACTCTAGATATTGAGACCTCCTCTAAAATACTCTTCGAATAAAAAAACGAATCGGTCATCCAATAAGAAGATCATATTTAGGAAAGCACAAGATTCTAAGAGTAATTAAGAGTCTTCATAATGCTAAATTCATTCTTTTTTTATCTAGTCTTTCAGGTTGGGTAAATCCCTCATATTTTGCACTATTTTTGTTGTTGTCACAATTTTGTTCTAATACCAAATCTTTCTTCCAACTTAGACATTGATTCTAAGTTGCATGTAGTTTCTGTTTTTCAGAATGATTTTTTTTCTCACTTTGGACCTTGCATAAACGTCATAGCCCTGTATGTATATATAAATTTAGGTTTTTAAATCACCTAATTTTGATATCATAAGCTCAAGATATTCTCGATGAAATGTCTACTGCAAAAGTAATGATTATAACCTGAGTTTGTTGGTCTTATTCAAGAGACCCAATGTAAGGATTTATCGGGATAATCAAAGTCTAATTTTAAATTTGAAAAAGTTAACTAGTTTCATTGAAAAACTAGAGGGTTGGTTATATTTTATGTTGCTTGAGCGCTATGTAAGATTACATATTGTTTCTTTTCACAAAACTAGTGGTGTCATTTTTCCACCATAGGTTGAAGGTTGAATAAATCCCTCACAATTTGCACTAAAAAATGATTCTGTTGCTACCATGATTTTGTTATTCTTAATCCCCTTAGTGACGAAAGATGCCCAAATGCCACTGCTATCAGCCACTTCTAATACCCGTAAAAAGTTACTCTAAAGATTTTATGGGGAAAAAACATTCAATAAAGTGTTTTCCCCTCCCCTACTATACATGAAGCACTATAAAGGGTATTGTAAAGACGACTGACTCCTCAATATTGGAAGGCCTTGAACCTTAGGGATATATAGAGCTTTGGCACCCTATCACCCTAAACCAAAACTAACAAGTATGGAAGAGTATAACATATTTAGCAAGTAAAAGTCATATACCACATATACATTCATACAAACTATACTTGGTGTAAACTAAAAAAATGCAAGTGTTTGATATAAGTATAAAAACCCATAAGATAAAGGGTAAGTCCTTAAGATATTATTATTCCCCGCCAAGGTTAAGTCTACCATCAATTATTAGGCTCCCCAGACAGGTATGCACCACAAACAATAGCAATGACTCAGGTTGGATAAATATTAACAAAGTCAAAAATAGGGTTGTGTTTGAATACAATTAAGAAATCCATTGTTATCCCTCTTGATAGAAATGAAGATTAGGCATAACCTTGAATACCGTGTCAACAATAGATATATACAAGGTTAGAGACCCTTTAAACATCATAAAAAACTTATTAGACAAGTCCCTTAATGCCTTTTCAACGAGGCTAAAATTATTTCACCTCCATTACAAGAGAGAATTCTTCAAGAAACCTTAAACAAAACAAAGATATTAGTTTTCAAACCAAAAATGTTTGTTTCTATAAGGTAAAGCTCTCACATGAAATATAAGCTACCTAGGATGGTGAGAAAAGCTTTGATCAAATAGTTGGTCAATATTTAAAGAGAGATCCAAAAACTTTTATTTCATATTTACTAGTCTATAAGATCACATAACAATATCATTCTTCCTTCTCATCCTTTACACTTTCCTCACTAACCTCCTTATATTCCTCTTCTAAAGATGGATCTATACTGAAATAGAGTCGAACATGATATATATATATATATATATATATATATATATATATATATATATATATATCGAGCTACATAAGGTATAAAGTCATACATACCCTGTTGATGCGTAAGCTACTCACGTGGTCTGAGGAAGAAGAAGAATAGTAAAGAAGTGTGAAGTGAAGTCTTGTGTTTGATGATGTGCAAATCAGTTGTAGCTAACTAAAAGTTCAACTGATAGTTTATAACTAGAATTCTGTTAAACAGTTAGAAAATCAGTTGTAATCAAAACGTGTAAAGCATGTGCTGCTTGATATACAAACAGGCAAATAATCAAACACAAGATATGCAACAGATAGAAGTTGCTTATCTTTTCTGTAAATACATTTTCTTCTCTCCCAATCTTCTGTATGTTTAATTCTTCTCAAATTCAATAAACCCATACCTGCAAACAAGAACAACAAACACAAATCAAAGAAATTAACATGGTATCAGAGCTGAAGGCTTGATCAACAAGAAAGGGGGTGTAATCAATCTGTGTGAATTAACAAGAAGTGAAAACAGGAGAAAGAAATGGTGTCAGGTGGAGAACTTAGAGCACCATTGTTCAATGGTGAGAATTATGAGTATTGGGCAGTTAAAATGAAGACAATACTCATTGCCTATGATCTTTGGGATGTAGTTTGTTGTGTTTCAACAACAAAAGAAGCAAATGAAAGTGACAGTGGAGAAACCTCTGGTTCAAAGGGCAAGAAAATTGAATTAGAGACTAAGGAAGAAAGGATCAAAGATGTTAAGGCTCTATGTATCATACAAGGAGCCCTGACAGATGACATCTTTCCCAGAATCAGAAATGAAGAGACAGCAAAGGGTGCATGAGACCTGTTAAGAAGAGAATACAGGGGAGATGAAAAGGTAAGGGAAGTGAAATTGCAGGCAGTGAGGGCAAACTTTGAATATATGAGGATGGCAGAAGGAGAAAACTTAGATCACTATTTGACTAAGTTTTTTGGAGTAATAAATGATCTAAAGTCTCTCGGAGAAGAGATAACTGAACAACGGATAGTACAAAAGACTCTGATGAGTCTTAGCAGGTAATACAGGCCCATAGTTTCTATTATTGAAGAAACAAAGGATTTGAAAACACTAAGAAGTGAAGACGTGATAGCCTCAATCAAAGTGTTTGATAGAAGAGAAGGGTTGTATGATGAAAGAGAGAGAAAAAAATGAATTCTGAGAGAGCCTTCAGTAGCCTCAGAATTGGAGGGAATGGTTATGCTCAGAATAAGAAGGGCCTACCAGGCAGAACACAATCAAAACTGCAAAATCAGAATAGAAGAGTCACAACTTAGAGTCAAGGTGGAAGTTCCACAAACCTGCAAAATCATAGCTGGAATCAAAAGCCAGGAATGGGTTACAACAGTTCCTTCAATCCTCAGTATAGAACCAACAACAACATTCAGACCAACATGAAGCCAAAATGTAATACCTGTCAAAAATTACATTTTGGAATCTGCAGATTCAAAGGCAAGCCGAGATGTGGAAAATGCAGCAGGTTTGGGCATAATCAGAATGAGTGTGAGCTTAATAGACAATTGGCTAATTGTGCAAAAAAAGAAAATGCAACTATGGGAACCATGTTTTATGCCTGCCATGCAGAAAGTGTTCAAGAAGAAGATGTTTGGTTTGTGGATAGTGCATGTAGTAATCACATGACTTCCCAAGAAACCAAACTGATCGACATAGACAGATTAGTGACCTGCAAGATAAAAATGGGGTCTGGGGATCTTGTTCAAGCTTCAGGGAAGGGGACACTTGTAGTGGATACAAGACAAGGTATAAGGCATATCAAGGAGGTGCTATTAGTGCCTGGGCTAGAAGAAAATCTACTAAGTATAGGGCAGAGTACTATATTTTGTTTGGGGGAAACAAGGCCACAATATTTGATGATGAAACACTTACCAATGTTATAGCAAAGGTGATAATGAAAGGCAACAGGTGTTTTCCACTCACACTTGAGACCTTAGTACTTGCAGCAAGGAGAGTGTCAGTTGTTGAAGATTCTTGGCTATGGCATAGAAGGTTTGGACACTTGAATTCTGACAGCTTAAAGAAAATGCAGCAAATGGATATGGTTGCAAGGCTGCCAATGTTGACAAAGGTAAATTCAGTGTGTGAGAGTTGTGTGTATGGGAAGCATAAAAGGCAACCATTTGACAAAGAGGGTAGTTGGAGAGCAAGTCAACCCCTTGAGCTGGTACACACAGACTTATGTGGACCTATGCAAAGAGAATCAAATGGAGGTAATAGGTACTTTATTACCTTTATTGATGATTTTTCGAGAATGTGCTGGGTTTACTTTGTGAAAAACAAATCAAATGCTTTCAACATGTTTAGAAAGTTCAAAACATTTGTTGAATTGCAAAGTGCGTTTAAAGTAAAAAAATTGAGGAGTGATAGAGGTGGAGAATATACCTCCCTAGAATTCCAGAAATTCTGCTTTGATAGTGGGATAGAAAGGCAGCTAACAATTGCCTATTCTCCTCAGCAAAATGGACTTGTTGAGAGGAGAAATAGGACTATTTGTGAAATGGCTAGATCAATGATGAAGGAGAAGTAAATACCTATTTAATTTTGGGCTGATGCTGTTAACACAGCTGTGTACCTTCAGAATAGAAGCTTTACTAATTCAGTCCCAAAGAAGACACCTTTTGAGACCTTCACAGGTAGAAAACCTGGTGTAAGACACTTGAAAATATTCAGGTATGTGTGCTACACTCATATTCCAGACCAGTTAAGGCAGAAGTTTGATGATAAAGCAGAAGCTGGTGTGTTTATGTGGTATGGGAATTGTGAGAAAGGTTACAGAATTTATATTCTGAAGTCCAAGAAGATAGTATTGACTAGAAGTGTTGTATTTGATGAAAACAGATTGCACACATGGAAAAATGAGAATGAAAGAAATGAGAGGTTCATTCCTCATGAACTTATGCTACTGAATAGTCCTTAAACAACACATGATGAAAGGGAAAATGCAGTAAATGATGATGGATCATTGGAAGTGGCAGATAACAGAGAGGTTAATGAGGACAGTAACAACTCAAGCTCAGGAGGAGAAACATCAACTCTAGTGAAAATTAGAACATTAGAGGATATATATGCAAGATGCAATACAAGTATGATAGAGTCTGAGAGTTACACAGAAGTAGCCCGAGATGAAGCCTGGCAGAATGCTATGAAGGAGGAATTAAACATGATTGAGAAGAATAATACCTGGGACTTGGTAGACAGACCTGTAGATAAACCAGTCATAGGAGTTAAGTGGGTGTTTAAAACCAAACTTAACCTAGATGGCACAATCAACAAACACAAGGCAAGGCTTATGGCAAAGGGGTATGCACAAAAACCAGGAGTAGATTATAATAAAACCTTTACACCAGTTGCAAGGTTAGACACAATTCGAGCACTAATTGCACTTGCAAGTCAGAAGAAATGGAAGTTATTTCAGTTGGATGTTAAATCAGCATTCCTAAATGGAATGCTTGAAGAGGAGGTGTTTATTGAACAACCCGAGGGGTTCATTGTGCAGAGAGCAGGCCACAAAGTGTACAAATTACATAAAGCTTTATATGGGCTTAAACAAGCCCCTAGAGCTTGGTATAGTGAAGTTGATGCCTACCTAACCATGAGTAAGTTCAAAAGAAGCTTAAGTGAGCCTACTCTATATACTAGAGCTGACAGTGAAGGAAATCAGCTTATAGTATCAATCTATGTGGATGATATTGTATACACAGGAAGTAGTGAGGTCATGATGAATGAATTTAAGAAGGAAAATGATGCTGAGATATGAGATGACAGACCTTGGGCCTCTTCACCATTTTCTGGGCATGGGCGTGACACAATCTAATCAAGGCATCTTCATCAATCAAAGCAAGTATGCAAGGTCATTGCTGGTGAAATTTGGGTTGGCTGATTGCAAACCAGTTTCAATACCACTTGCAACTGGTGAGAAACTGAAAAAAGGAGATGGAAGTGAGTTAGTTGATGAAAGTTTGTACAGGAAAATTGTGGGGAGCTTGCTGTATTTGATAGCAACAAGGCCTGATTTAATGTATGCTGCGAGCTTGTTGTCCAGATTTATGAATCAGCCAACAAAGAAACACATGTGAGTTGCGAGAAGGGTGCTTAGATATGTTCAAGGGACCATTGATTATGGAATACAATACAAAAAGCAAAAATCAGTAACACTCATGGGATTTTGTGATGCAGATTGGGATGGAAGTGAAGATGATAGTAGAAGCACTTCTGGATATGCATTTGGGTTTGGAAGTGGAGTTTTTTCATGCGCTTCGACAAAGCAAAACTCAGTTGCATTATCAACAGCAGAAGTTTAATATGTTTCAGCTTTTGAAGCAATTACTCAAGTGATGTGGCTGAGAACTATACTTGATGACCTTGATGAAAAACAAGAGAAAGTTATTTCCCTATACTGTGACAACATGTCGGCAATAGCTATGGCAAAGAATCCTGTTTTTCATCAGAAAACCAGGCACATCAACAGAAGGATTCATTTTATTAGAGAAGCAGTTCAGAAGGGGACAATTGAATTAAAGTTTTGCAGAAGTGAAGAACAACTAGCTGACATATTCACAAAGGCACTACCTAAAGACAAATTTGTGCAACTTAGATCAAAGCTTGGAGTCAAACTCATAAGCAGCTTAGGAGGGGATGTTGATGCATAAGCTGCTCACGTGGTCTGAGGAAGAAGAAGAATAGTAAAGAAGAAGTGTGAAGTGAAGTCTTGTGTTTGATGATGTGTAAATCAGTTGTAACTAACTAAAAGTTCAACTGATAGTTTGTAACTAGAATTTTGTTAAACAGTTAGAAAATCAGTTATAATCAAAACGTGTAAAGCATGTGCTGCTTGATATACAAACAGGAAAATAATCAAACACAAGATATGCAACAGATAGAAGTTGCTTATCTTTTTTGTAAATACATTTTCTTCTCTCCCAATCTTCTGTATGCTTAATTCTTCTCAAATTCAATAAACTCATACCTACAAACAAGAACAACAAACACAAATCAAAGAAATTAACATACCCTGCCTAATCTATTGTTCATACCACTTTGATGTTTGATTCATATTGTAGTAAACAAAAGACCTCATCATGATCATGAAAACCTCCTTCTCAAAGTTATGAAGATACAATGTTTAATTGACATCTAGCTAAGGAATTCACTAGAAATAAGATCAACCTCATAACTCTTTTACTTAACCTGGGATAACTTTTTTATTACACCTTATTATTGATTGTCTCTCATGACACCCCTTTACTTGGTTAGTCGCCCACCATCCCTTGGATGTAGACGTGGAGCTTAAACCCATGTGTTGGAAATGATCCCAAAACCCTATGGGACATGACGTTGTGTGTGAACCTATACATTAGACATACACTCAATACACTGTAGGATCTAGCTTCATGTTTAGGCCTAAAGACATAGTCAAATGCTTAGAGCATCTCCAATGGGGAGTGCTATTTTGGAGAGGTAAATCTTTAAAATAGCACTTTGAATAGTGTAAAAATAGCATTTTTGTTGATGTGTGTTCCAGTGATAAAAGTCATTTTGAAGAGTCGTTTATTATTATATTATTTTAAATATAATATAATTATTTTGTATGTAGTTTAATCATGCAAATAATTATACAATTAATAAGAGTAAATTATATAATTAAACAATTGTTTTTAAAAAACAATCCAACAATATAATTATTAATTTTTATATTATTTTTTAATATATATTACATTTTTTAAATATATTTATATATTATAATATATATATAAAAGGTGGACCCAAGGTGTAAATGGCATCCCCGTTGGAGCTTCAAAAAGAAGCAAAAACAGGCAAATAAATATTATTTTAATTTTGCCTCCTCAATTTAGGACTCCGGCTGGAGATGCTTTTATGGGCTCAATAGGCATCCTAGCTGCCTTCGGGCCTAACTTTCTAACCTATGTCTAACCACTTATCTCTCAAGTTTTAAATATGTAAGAGATATTAGTTTCTCATTAATGATAATTTTAAGGATATTTATCTTTTATTAATACATATGCAAGAGATGTTTTTGTCACTAATGTTATTAGGGAAAAAAATACTCGTCAATCCTTCACATAAACAAAAGAATGAGAATCGTGGGTTTATAGCTCTTGAATCACTCAAGTAAAAGGTTGATGTTTTTCTTTCTCAACAAACACATACTATTTACAAATATAATCCTTGTCCTCGTACAATAACAAGAACAACCTTGTTTTTAGAATCAAATATATATTACATATTTATTAAAATTTCTCTCTACAAAGATTCTGATTTAAACTTGTCAGAGTCCCTAAATCCACCAACATGAGACTTTATAATAGTTACGAGGAGCATTATATCAAGCCACCATATTCCTTATTATGAAGAGTACAAGTAATTATAAGTCCACTTGATCATTCCATAATTAAATCACTAAATATCTGTATTCCTAAACATCTTGATTTTGAAATATCATCGAAACTCAACAACTAACAGCTATCTGTATTCCTGTAGCCTAGCTATATAATTATGATTTGTTGATTTCCCTAAAATACAGAACTTGTTCTTGATATCTGAAATACAGAATTTATTCTAGTAGTGCAAGTAGCCTAGCTATATGCCAGTGCTTGGTCAAACTAACAACAATGTGTGTCGCCTGCCTGAATAGACTGGTATGCTAGTGGACATGGAATCAGCCGAAGTGGAGAACCCAACATCTTTTGAAAGCCTCTGTTGTTGTGATGGGTCCAAAAACCAGGAAGCTAGCTACAAGCTGCCTGCTTTCTGCACATATATATAAGGCTGCCTCTATGACCTATTTTGTACCAAGGGAAACAATATTCCAGTGTTAATTGTTCTTTGAAATACAAATTGTGTTATTTGCACTTATGGCACATCAAGAAGATCGGCTCAAGAGGATAGGAATCGAAAGCTTTGTTCTGGTTGAGGATAGCCATGGCAGGCTGCCTTCCATTACCAGAAGGTCTGGAAGACTCCCCTCAACTCAGGGACAGCATCATCATCATCTATACCAACATCAGAAAACATTTATATATCATGGACCTCAAATTTCCACGGTGAGGTTGCCAGTGATCACTAGCAATGAGGTAGCTCAATTATATGGAACCATGGTGAAGGAGCCTGTTATTGCTAGCCCATACTATGGAACCATGGTGAAGGAGCCTGTTATTGCTAGCCCATACTATGGAACCATGGTGAAGGAGCCTAGTATTGCCAGAAATGAGGTAGCTCAAAATTATGGCGGTCTGGAGAAAGAACCTGTTATCACCAGCGACGAGGCAGCTAACTACTATGGCGGCTTTGTAATAGTGGAGCATGGAAGGAAGAAACAATATCCTTGAGCTTATTAGGGTTCATTTAATACAAGTTACAAAACGCACTTCTTCTCATGTATGGGTAAAGTATGTATGGTGAATGAAGTTGGTCTACGAAAGAACCTTGTAAATTCTATCTTTTGGGCTCCTCTTGTCTCATAGTTTTCTTATCTATAATGCGATCGGCTTTACTATACTCCCTCTCTTTCTCTCTGTCAGTCAGTGCTGCGGAGATCTTTTTTACTTCAGGTCAGCCTAATGAGAACAAGGAACGCCTTAATTGTGAAACAGCAGCTAACAAAAGGACAATAGGCAAATTAAAAGCTAGGAAACAGGAAAGGACAAAACCAACAATTACAAAAAATGCAAAAGAAAAAAGAAAAGTGGCTGAAAGAAAAACCCTCAACATCCATCCACGTAAAGTATAAACGCAGGGATGCGAACCTAGCTAGTCCTTCACTGTTGATACTTTTGTGATCTGCATATAGGTTTTGCTTTTTGCAAAAAGAATTGTGGCCTCAGGATGGGGAAGGGCTATTCCTGGTTCTCAGGATACCAGTCATCAAAGTTTCTGCCACGGAAAAGTATTTTAGGCATGATCGAGAAAAATAAATTGTGTATGCCTAATTGTTTTATGGGTAAATTGCTTGTAAGGGAAGCTTATGAGAGTGAATTATTGAGATATTTAGGAATTGCTCAAACTTTGGATAATTAATGTGAACACTTTTAATGGTCTAATATGAAAATAGATATACAAACAATTTGTGATAGGCGCATAACATCTAAACAAACTAAGTCTAGAGTAATGCCTCATAGATTAAACACACTTTTACCTGTTCCTATGGAACCTTGGGTAGATGTTTCTATAGATTTTATTTGGGTCTACCTAGGTCTAGGAAAGGAAGAGATTTTATATTTGTTGTTGTGGATACATTTTCTAAGATAACATATTTCAATGTTTTCCACAAGACTCGTGATGCAACAAGTATAGCTGACGTAATCTTTAAAGAGGTCATTTAGCTACATGGTATTTCTATGAGCATTATGTTTAATGACAAGTTTTTAAGTTATTTTTGGAAGGTTTTGTGGGGGTAAGATAGGGACTATGATCTTATATTCTCCTACTTCTCTTCCACAAATAGTTGGTCAAACTAAAATTGTTAACAAAACTTTAACTCAATTGTTAAAGGATATCATTTAAAAGAATCTTAAGAATTAGGAAGAATGTTTTCCATTTATTGAATTTGCATATAATCGTAGTGTGTATCCTACTATAGTTTGATATTTTTCAAATTTTTAAAGGTGCATAACATCAATACGTTATGGTGGTTTCTTACAACAAGTCATAATTACACAAAGGACTTCTTTGTTGGTAGTAATGTTGAGTGAAGAATTATATGATGTAGTGCATAGTACATTGACGTAATGTTTGATTTTCGATCTAGTAAGTACAAGCTTTTTGGTTTTTGTGTGACTTATAATTTGATAAATAAAAGTATTTTCTAGGGGGTTATTTATTGAAAGACAATTATCCTCTTCCATAACCTTGATGTTATGCACCTTTAAAAAAGCATGTTTGAAAAAATCACATACAATAAAAGCAATGTCTCTAGATGTAATTTCAATTTGATATTCTCAATTCTTAAATAATTTTATAGTTTGATATCCATCCAATTTTTTATTTGTACAATTATATAATATTTTGATGCTAACAAAACCAATTAAATGTTGACTTCAAAATATCACATCCATGTTTTATATATTTTAATGATAAATATAAAATATAAAAAGGACTAATAACATACTCGGTTGAAAATAAGTTTTAAACAAATTTTATACAAAAAAACATATCAACAAGCATAATATATTACATGAAAAACTCAATTTGAAAGTCGAAGAAAATAACAAAGTGAAGACTTCAAAAAAATATTCATTCCAATGCTTAAATGTAAATCTTTATATCTTACTTAAAGCACATTTAAAATTATCACACATTTTAATATCTATGCATTAAAGGATTGATAAATATCAAATTAAATCTAAGTTAAATGGTTATAAGAATCCACTTATGTTAAAATGTTAAATTTTAAACTCTATATGAATCATTTGATTGTTTAGAGTAACCAAATGAACTTGTTGACTACTTATTCATCAATGATAAATATTTGAGAATTTTGTAGTAATCAATTGATCAAATGGCTTGTCAAATCAAAATTGGTTAGCCATTTTAGTTCTCACAGGGATCGTAACAGCTATAAGGGCAAGTCCAACGTGGAGAACCATCCTAGCATCCAAAGCTAAATTTAAAAAAATTTGGCTGTTTTCATTTTTTTAACGTCTCCAACAGGAGAGGCATCCCAAGAGGCATTTTGCCTCTTCTCAGCTGGAGAAGACATTCCTATAAGTGGTGGATGAAGAGCCAAAATGAAAAGGAGCCGTTGGAATGTTACCGTTGCAACAACAATCAACAAAAAAAGCAACGAAAACACAACAATGAAACCCACGACAACAACAATGAAAATACAACACAACAGATGGAGATGGAGGGGGGCAACGAAGAAGAAGAGGAAAAGAGAAGAAACAAGTGGGGGGGGCAACGAAGAGGAGGAGGAGGAAGAGGAAAAGAGAATAAACAAGTGTGGGGGGCAACGAAGAAGAGGAAAAGAGAAGAAACAAGTGGGGGGGGCAGCGAAGAAGAAGAGGAGGAAGAAGAAGAGGAGGAGGAGGAGGAAAAGAGAAGAAACAGGTGTGGGGGGCGACTGGAGGGAGAAGAGAAAGATGGGTAGGGTTTTTTTAATTTGTGATTGAAATGAAGGGGATTTGCACGGGGTGTTTATAATAATTATTATATATAATAATAATAATAATAATAATAATAATAATAATAATAATAATAATAATAATAATAATATTTAGCATAAAAAAATAAGGGTATTAATTTAATTACATAACTTACTCCTATTAATTGTATAATTAAACTACATTCAAAATAATTGCACTATATTTAAAATAATATAAAAATAGTTCTCCAAAATGGCTCTTACCATTGGATCACACATCAACAAAAAAAGGCATATAAACACTATTCAAGGAGCCATTTTACAGATTTGGTTCTTAAAAACGGCTCCTACCATTGGATTTGCTCTAAATGACTTTTTTTTCTTAGAAATAGATATATAGGTTGTATCATTGCAAAATTAGAAAAAGAATTTGATCATATATGATAAACAAGTTATTCTAAGAGTAAATCAACATCAAATTCATCAATCTTTGGATTATATTTTAATTTATGCTATTATTTTTTTATATTTTAGCAAAAATAATATTCATTCTCATCATAACTACACTTTAGCACCTTAATATCTTTTAAGTTCTGTCCAGTGAAGTATAGAAATATAAAAACCTTAAATTGTAATATTCACTCTATATAAGGAATATATTATGAAAAAAATCATCATTGTAAACCTATTTTTTTATCTTAAGACGACGACAACAACAACAACAAAAACAAAAACAAAAACAAAAACAAGTTGTGTAATGACTGAAACACCCTCTAATCTTAGGCTTAAGAATATATTCTAAGGGCAAGTAGGTCTTTTTACTATGCTAATAAAAATAAAAATAAAATAAAACCCCCATTTGTCAAAAAAAAAATTCTACTTCAAAATATAATTATTTTATTGTATACAATCAAATGAAAATGCAAAAAATAATCCATGAAAGACTAATAAATTTTTTTTAGGATACCAATGTGTGCAAAAGAAAGTGAAATACTTGTTGATTATCAATTTTATAATGGCAAAACAATCCTATTGAAAAAACAATACTACCCCTAACAACAGGCATCTTGGATGCTGCCAAAAATATTGTTTACCTGGAAATGATGAGAATTAAGAGACATGATCAATCAACGTTTATCACTCCCATCCGTTTCTGCGTATTTGACATTAGAAATTATCTTCTGGGTTTGATCTATGATCATGTGGCCCAGATACAAATAAATTTCTTCCGTGTGAAGTCTCCAGGATACGAACAGAGATGAGAATCGATGATCATGGCAGAGCCAAATTGAGGTAGTGGCCGGAATAAGAGCAGGACAACAGAAGGCTTGTTTTCAAACACACAAGATGCTGTTACATATGATATTTTTTATTTGAGAGTATATATTAAATAATACATGTTTTTTGGATATGAATTAAAAATTACATCTGCACATCGATCATATTATGTTCATTTCACCATAAGCATCCCTTGTAATCTCGCCCACACCCCATGGCTGAATTTAGGTTTTCACCAATTTTGTTACCGTTATGGTTTTGATGATAAGTATGCATTTTGATATTAATGAATTAGATTTGTTTTTATTGTATTGTGTTACTTTTCTTGAACATATGTCATGGGGCAAACTGTACAATGGGCCTGCTAGCGCGGTTACAAAGTAACCGGGCTATGAACAAGAAGCGGTCTGCCGCTAGACGAGAGGAAACAAGGAAACAGACCTGTTATGGCCTCACAAGAGCTAGGCCCAAACGGGTATCCTTAGAGCTTCAGCTGTGCGGAAGAGACAGGTCCTAACATATGGGCTTTAAAAGGTAAATAAGAAATCCAAACGGTCTGTTAGTTCCGAGGGAGGTTCCATTGCAGCTTAACAACCCCATTGTCAAGCATTATGTTAATTTCTAGATTGAGGGTGCTGCCGGCCAGGAGCGATTCGCATCTTGGTTAACCGCCTCCGAGGCTGATCTAGAGTAATAGCGTTGGAAGAATGCTTGGCGTTTGTTTTGGGAAGCTAACCAAAGGATGAATGATTGCCTTGGAATGTGATCTGGGTGCCAAATGATCGTGCTGATTGGGTTGACTCCTTTTTGCTTTCGAAGCAGTTCCCATGCTGATAGAGTGGGTTGACTCCTTTTTGCTTTCGAAGCAGTTCCCATGCTGATAGAGTTTGGCATTTTGCTTAAACTAATTATACAACTAATATCATCGTTGATTTGTTTTTTAGAGAGATAATATAGATTCATGGGGTTTCTAAAAGCATTGTTTCTAATTAAGATGTTGAGTTTCTTGGTTATTTTTGGAAGTTGCCGTGGGGAAAATTGAGTATTAAGTTATCATTTTTTACTAAATGTCATTTTTAAATAGATGGACAAACATAGATAGTTAATAGGACTTTAACACAATTTTTGTGTGTTGTCATTCAAAAGAACTTAAAGAATTGAGAAGATTGTTTTTCATTCATAGATTTCACATATATTCGTAGGGTTCATTCATTTTTCATCATTTGAGATTGTGCATGGATTTAACCCTTTAACTCTCATGGAATTGATTCCTTTACCTTTTGACTTTGCATATATTCGTAGGGTTCATCCCAATATTGATTTTTCATCATTTGAGATTGTGCATGGATTTAACCTTTTAACTCTCATGGATTTGATTCCTTTACCTTTTGATAAAAGGGTTAGTTTGGATAGAAATTATAAAGCACAGGTAGTGAAGACACTCCATGAGAGTGTACAACAGCTGATTAAAAAGAGGAATCATGTGTATGCAACTAAAGCAGGTAAAGAGCGCAAACAAGTTTTATTCCAGCTTGATGATTGAGTTTAGGTGTATATACGCAAATAACAATTTTTAGCCAAAAGGAAGTTCAAGTTAGTAGTGCTACCTTTAATATTTCTAATATTACTCTGTTTGATATAAATGATAATGATTTGAGGTTGAATCCTTTAAAACAAAAAGGGATGATGAGGACTAACACAACATCAAACAAACCTATTGGTGGTGCCAAGTGGGCCTATTACAAAAGTTAGGGCAAAGAGACTTAAAGGGGTATTGAATGAGCTAGTTTAAAGCACATGGGGTAAGATAGATCTAAAGGACAAAGAGAGCCTATGGAACTTAAAAGGATGCCTCTAATCCATCTAAATCAAATCCAAGACGGGTATCGTTCAAATTCTAGAAAAGGGTCGATGTATTAGGTCCCATAACAACCTTAATTTTGGTTTTTTTTTCCTAATATGACATAGAGTCCAAGTCCAGATATTTCTTAAAGAAGAGATGATTTTTAGCATTTAAAAGAAGAAAAAAAATTCTAGTCTACAAAGAAAACTAATGAGTTTTCAAATTGGTTTTCTAAGCTAGAAAGATTATTTAATGATTCTCCTAGTCTAAGAAGGAAACTTAAAAGTTAGCAACATTCAAGAGCAAATAACTCTTCTTTATCTTATTTCTATGTGGCTGCAACTAAAAAAATTTATTTTAAATTTATGTTTTGTGTTTTAGGGTTAATAATTATCAATTGGGCTTACATACTTAAATATTTAGGTCTAATTGTATGTGGGCTTTATACAAACCCACAATTTTAGTTATTCTAGGATTTAGCTTAGGTTAAAAACACATATATAAGCTAAGTTTCATATTATGTTTATACTTAATGATATTCAGATTACAACTACATATGTGGGCTTTATACAAATCTATATTTTTTAGGTATTTTAGGGTTTAGCTTAGATTAAAAATACATATATTGTAAGCTACGTTTCATATTATGTTTATGCTTAATGATATTCAGATTACAACTTCACTTTTGTGTGTTTGTGAGGGCAAGGTTTTTCTCTTCCTTGGTTCTTTAAAGGATTGAAAATGACTTATGGAGTTTCAACTGACCTCATGGTGTCAGTCTATACTTCTCATTCACGAATTGCTATTCATTAGGTTGAGGCTTGAATCCAATAGTAATGTCTCGATACAAGTTATTTTTATGTCACACTCCTATCAAACCTTATTTACTTGGCTTTCTTAGAATTATTGTTTCTGTGTGTGGGTTGTTTGATCATGTGTCTAAGAAGTTCTCATAAATAATGGCATTTTAATGGGTCATTTTAATGTCGCTAAGACTTTGAATGTATGATATGAATATTTTAATTTTTTTAACCTGAAAATTTTTATGTAAAGAGAGTGTGATGGATGCATTACATGTAAAAACGCTAAGTTTAAGATCTTACCACATGGTTACTATACTTATTTACTTGGGTAAATATTTTCATGAACTTTGTCTTAAGTTTACCTAGTTCAAAAAGAATAAAGGACATTATATTTATGGTTCTTGATAGGTTTTTTAAGATAACACATTTCATAAAGTTGATGATGCAACCAACATTGATAGCTTATTCTTTAAAGAGATAGTATGACTTCATGGGATTCTTAGAAGCATAATCTCATATCATGATTGAAATGGAAGTAGTATATAGGACTTTAATTATACTTTAATGTATTGTCATTCAATATAACCTTAAGAATTTGGAAGATTGTTCACCATTCATTGAGTTTACTAATAATCATAATGTGAAGTTTTCTACAAATTTGTTTTACCATTTGAGAGCGTTTGTGACTTTAACCCTTTAACTCCATTAGATTTAATTCTTTTACGTGTTGATGAAATAGATAGTTTGATGGTAATAAAAGGCACAAATGATGAAGGAACTCCATAAAAAATGTAAGGAAACATATAATTATTTTTTTACCAATTTGCATCTAAGGTAAATAAAAAAATTGTAAATGTGTTGTTTTCCAACTAAATGATTGGGTTTTTGTGCATATGCCTAAGGAGAGGTTCTCGACCCAATAATAATCAAAATGAAAACTGTGGGGAGATGAACCTTTCCAAATATTGAAGAATATCAATGTCAAAGCCTATAAAATAGATTTGTTATGTGAATATAGTGTTAGAACTACTTTAATTATTATTTATTTTTTTTTTATCTTTTTTTGTTTAATGTTGGTAACAATTAAAGGTTAAATATTTTTTAGGAGAAAAGGGATGATACAAACCAACCTACTAACACAAAGGATGATGATAAAGATTTACCTTATGTTTCTCTAGAGCTACTAGTTGAGCCCATTAAAAGGTGAAGGGTCAAGAAGATTAAGGAGGCCTTAATTGAGATGATTCAAGATATTTGAGCCAAGATAAGTGTTCAAACATCAATAAAGGATGATCATACTACATTTCTAATTGGCTTTAAGTCAAGGATGGAAATATCTTGTAATCAAGGAAAAAGATGGTAATGAGACTTAAATTAAAATTTGAAATTAAAAAGAGGGAGACAGTATACACTAGGGTTTTTGAGCTTTGGAGTGTTTTTGGACCAAACACAAGGCTAATAGCTCTAAAAACACTATTAGTTGCATGCTTTCATTGAATTTCGAGTTTTGTTATTATAGTTGTTTTACATTTAATGTATTGTGTTTGTGGTCTTATGTTCAAACCATTAAGTTCTAGGTATTTCACAAGCTATAAATACTCTTCAAATGGGGGTGTTAGAGCTCCAAGCTTTGTTTTATGAATGTTATATATGTTTGAGAGTATGATCCTACTTTGGTCCTTTAATAAACTAAATTGACTAATTAAAAATTTTATTTTTGTAGTGTCATTCTAAGCTTATTGTCATTTATGAATTATTATTTGTTGAGTGAGATTTTTGAATTCCAATAGAGCTAGTATTTAAATTCAACATAATATTTGTATCACACTTCCAAATCTAATTTCTTAACTTTTTCAAAGTTGTATTATTAAGTGTTTACCAGGTTCACATCAAAATTACTCCATCCAATATGTATAAAATAATTTAATAACTCTAAGACACAAAATTTAAAATAGCTTATTTCTTTAATACAATATATATTCTTTAATGAAAAATTAAAATTAAATAAAATAGTGTATATCTTTAACTCTGAACTCGCATTTTCCTAAACAAATATTTGAAAGTGTCTTATCTCTTTAATACAATATGTATTCTATCATCACCAATATTTTCCAAATTTTGACATGATTGTTTCTAACCCGTATGGTCATGCACTCAGGAAAACAAACGTGACCCACGAAAGGTTCCTTGTCTCCTGTCTGTTATCTAGTCGATAAATCCTAACCGTCTTTCTATATAAACCAGACCTCCTTTAATAACAAAGCCATATTAATCAGTGCATTTCTTTCCTCTCTCTGTTTGAGAATTGGACAGACAAAAACATGTGTGGAGGTGCCATTATTTCCGATTTTGTAGCTGTTAAGAATGGCCGGAGATTGACAGTTGAGGATCTCTGGGAGGATCTCCGGCCTGAACTTGACCTCTTCTCTGAATATCTTAGATTTGATCTTCACAATAATGGTAGTAAAAAAGACCCATCAAATCTCTGGCTCCCTCAAAAGCCAAGCCACACCAACCAAGTCCAGCAAGGTAATGATACTTTTTTGTTTTTTTCAATTTTCTGGGTCTTCCCAAAATATATTTATACTCATATAAACATGCGCCAGTGAGGTTTATCTTGGATTCATGGCCTGTATCTCCCTGTTTGTTTTTGTTCTTAAAAGGCAATTTTTTCCCTGTGATTTTATATGTAGTGATAACAGAGAAAGTTGAGAAGCCGAGCCATGTCACAGATAAAGAAAATGGAAACAAGAAGGCTCAAAGAACCAGAAAGAGTGTGTATAGAGGAATTAGGCAAAGGTCATGGGGCAAATGGGCAGCTGAAATAAGAGACCCACACAAAGGTGCTAGAGTTTGGCTTGGCACTTACAGCACAGCCGAGGAAGCCGCCAAAGCCTATGATGAAGCCGCCAAACGCATCCGTGGTGATAAGGCCAAGCTCAACTTCCCTTCTCAGACACCGCCAACTCCGGAGGCGCCACCACCTGCCAAGAAGCGTTGCATCTTGTCTCCTGAAACAGCTTGTGTGGCTAGTTCTTGCACACAACCACCACAAGAGCCATATTTTGGGTTTGAAAATGAAGATTATGAGCTGAAAGAGCAAGTCTTGAAGTTGGAGTCGTTTCTGGGGCTGGAACCTGACCAGATGGCGGCTCAGCTGAGGGGAAATAGCGGTGATTATCGTGAATCTGGGGACCTTTGGATGCTTGATGATCTTGTGACACATCATCAGTATCAACGTCAGCTTAATTATTTGTAAAATAATTAACTACTAATTAATCCTACAGATGCATGCATCTCTTCTGCTTTTAGTTTTTACAAAAGATTGTTTTATTGATGTTTGTGTTTATTGTTTAATTAGGGTTTGGTGCTTCATTGTCGTATATACTCTGTGTACGTAACAGAGTATGAGAATAATGCTTTTGCAGCTGCACGCATTTGCATCCCTTTTTTTCTCTCCCTCTAGGTCTGTTTGAAATTAAATCCTTCGGTTGTGCCGTCTACCTCAAAAGTACTTGTTTAATAGTTATTTTGTGTATATAAAAATTAAGAGAATTTTGAATTTCAAAGTTTAACACTAAAAAATAATTATTCAATAAAGTTTTATAATTTAACTAACTCTAGTAATCAAATTAAAATTGTATCGGTTAAACAATAATAATATAAGATAATTGCAATTCAAGATCAAGAAAGTTTATTGCAAATAAAACTTGTAATCATGGAGTTGTTTAATATCGGAGTATAATCAGTAAAAAAAAAGTTTTTTTAATAGGAAAATATTTTTTTAACTCATTTTTCATTTTTTAGGCATGATAATTGTTGTCTGCTAATTATAAACATATAATTACAAGTGTATTCTCACATGTCTACTTTATGGACAAGTTTTGAAAACTTTGGGGACTTGATTGAAATGTATAAAAATTGTTATTGTTATTGTTGATGATTTGTTTGTGTTCTCCTTTTTGTGTTGTTTCCGCTTTTAAATAAATAATATAAAGGTAATTGTTGTTTTAATCTATGTCATTTCTTGTTTTAAGGATCATGTAATATATAGACTCCTTTATATTTTCAAGTTACTTGTGTTGATCCTTTCCCTTGTTTCGAGGATATTGTGGCTGATAAATATTTCTTAACTTTTTAATTATTAACATTGATTGTTGCTCATCTTGCATCTTTATTGAAGTTTAATAAAAAAACACCATCATTGGTGCATACAAATCTAAAATAACTAAATATCCATACAAGCATGGACTTTTAGCAAGTCTGTCTATTCTTCTACTTCTAGACTAATCTCATTACCTTTTTTATTTCATCTTGAAAAAAATCACTTGAAGTCAATTGGGAGTTCTTTACCAAATATACAACCAACCCTACTAAAATTTATCTCTCTACTATTTTGATGGTTAAATTTTTACAAAAAAAATGTTTTTTTTTTTAAAAAAAGTGATGACATCCATGTTTGAATACCATTATAATTGTATGTATACTAAGTTTAGGCCTTTTACAATTATTATGAAAGATTTTTTTTTCTTCATGATTTATCAATTCTCCTTTTTATATTAGGGTAATGTTAAAATTTATGATGTAATTAAGATCTTAGAAAAGTATCTCAAATATATCACTTAAATCACTATTATACATGACAATTGTTTTGCTTCGGGTACCATTAAATGTTTTCAACTTTGATGGAATCTTATTTGGAAGATTTTTTTTTAAGAAATGTTTGTAGTAAACTATTATTCTTATATAAGCATTTTATAACAAGTAAAGAAAGCTCCTATTGTTGAATTTCCTTGTGTTAATCTTTTGCCTAGAGTTGCCCGCTCAAATTTTTAAAAGCATACAAAGATTATGAATTAGAAGTACCATATATTTTTTTCATCTCAAACTTAATTTAAATCAAAACAATATTAAACTACTTCTCTCACCAAAAGAAAAGAAAACAAATCAATTGCTCTTTTTTCTAACTTATATTTTTTTCATTCAAGTTTGAATCTAACAGAACCTCTTCTCATGATATTGACATGGTTTAAACATGCCATTTTCTTTTGTTCTTAAATAAAACACAAAATATGTTAGAATGAAGCATTTTTTAAGACCTATTATAATCAAACAAATAGACTGTTTGAACATTTCAATCATGATTATAGCATGTTGATCCTGACAAGGATATCTTTAGTGATACTAGAAATTATGCTTATGCAAAAAATTCTATATGAAGTGAATAAAGTGTGTGTGTGTATTCAAGTCACTTGAGTCTTTCTTTATCCTAGTCCACCATGCTTTAAACCAATTAATAGATGCTTTTAAAACTATGTTGGTTTAGTATATGTATCTTAGATTTAGAGGTAAAACTTGTTGCCCAATCTTTCTCTAAATAATTAATCTTTAAACCTTAACTTTTGTAACTTAGCTCAAATATCTTTATCGTTGAAGATCATATCTTTAAAATTCATCAAACATCCTCTTCTACTAATCTTAGAAATATTAAAATTAATTTTTTTGTCTTCAAAATGCACCTTTTCTCTCTCATAATGCTATAGATATAAATGAAATAAACCAAACTCTTCTAGAGATGTTGCTCATTATAATATTAAGCAAATTAAAGTTAAAATCATGACTCTAGAATTTGGGTTTGTTTTTATTACTTAGATGATCAACCCAAATATTTATATTTTTTATTTTTTTAAAATCTTTTCTTATAATTTTGATCTCTGTTTGTCTGACATGAGGTCTTGAATTATGTTTTGATTTTAAAGTAATATCGAATGTTAAAGGATCTAATTCTAAAGTTCTTGATATACTGGTTTCAATATCTTTTTATTTACTTCCTAAATTGATTGTGTGTATTTCTTTAAGTATTTTTCATTAATTACTTTAGTGTGAACTTTCCTTTCAATACTTTTTAAAATAAAAATTTTAAGGTAGACTTGGTTGATATTAAATAGTCCTTCCCATGTTGGAGACCATTTACATAATTGTCTATCTTTAGGTTTAGAAAGAAATATTACGTTTTATAGTAGGTCCCCTTGTAAAAAAATTTCTTCTCCTTATTTTTTTATTATATGCCTTTTGAACTTGTTGCTTTTGCATTTTCAATTTATTCAAGGAATTAATTTTATTTTCATCCATATCACTTAGTGCTTGTAGTATTGCTTTGTGATATTGGATCCCATGTAATTGATTTTGGTATGCAACTCTTATACATTCTTAAATTTATTTTATATTGTAATATTGCATCATGATTTTTGTTACCCAAAACATTAATAATATTCAACATCAATTAAAGGCTTAGAATGCAAAAGAAAAACAGTTTTGTAAAGAATTCAGGTGTTGTATAAAAAAAAAATGAAAGAGTTGAGAGACTAAAATTAAACCTAAAAGAGTCAAATTATGGAAATTAGGATTTTAATTGCATAAAATTTAAAATTTTAGGAGAAATTAAGGACGTAATTGAAAAAATTCAAATCTAATAGAAATTATACTAGGAGTTCAAGAAAAAGATGGTTAGGTTGGGAATTTTAAGCAACTAAATGCAGAGCTACAAGTATCCAAAAAATAAGGGTCCAATAAAAAAGGTATGCACTTTATGAAAACCACTGTCTCAAGTCACGATTGCATTATAGTTTTCCAATGAAATCATCAAAGTGACTAATTTAGTCAACTTTAATAAGACACTAACTTACACAAAATCACCTAACCACTTCTCGTGTTACCACTTAAAAATTATCTAAAGGGTTGTTATCAAAGGTAATAAATCATTCCTTTGAGATTGAAAGACGAGAAATACTTTTCTTTGTCCCTAAGTGTGCTACAAAAAATTCTACACCTAAATCTAGAAATTTTTTGCAAAACCAGCAAGGTTTTAACTTATTAAACCCTAGCAAACCTCTAATTATGCCTATGAAAAAAACCAGCAAGGTTTTAACTTATTAAACCCTAGCTAACCTCTTATTATGCATATGAAAAAGAGTTGATCATTAAGAAGAAATGGGAAGGAAGTAAAAAGGATATGAGATTGGTGTTAAATTTTGAATAATGAGGCATTCAATCCAAAGGAGATGCAATGCAAAAAAAAAGAGTGTGGGTTTTAAAACCATTGAAGGTGGAGTCTTCTAAAACTATTAAAGGTGGAGTCTATGTGGCCTGCCTAATGATTTCATTTTGCTATTTAATGCATGATTTAGTTGTAGTATGCTATATTTGCTTGGTTTAAATTTGAGTGTCTTTGAAATATGTTGATTTTGTTATATATCTATGATGTTTGATTAATGCACATTAATGGATTTTTCAGTTTTTTTCAATGTTAGGAAATAGATAAATATCAATTTCTAAGTTTTATTTTGTTTAAGCATGTTTTGTTTTGGTGATGTGACTTGGACACATGGATTATGGTTTTATAGTTTTTGTTCACTCATTTTGTTATGGTTATGCTAAAGAAAGATAATATGGTTTGATAATGCTCAAAAGGTTTGGCTAAAAAGTTCAAAAAAAAAGTGTTTTTTAGGCTCGGTATAGTGGCATATACTTCTTCTTATCTCTCTTCAATGATATAGCTTGGAGTCATTTTATAAATTAATTTGTAGCATTAAGATGTATACATATATTTATGCTTGAATAGAAATGAATTTCTCTATTTAGATACATTTCCCACCTATTAAATGGCCAATGTTTGATAATAGAATATAATTTTATAAGAGGAACTCTAGTAAATGCCTATACTATTGGCAAGATTTACATCCTTTAGTATAAACTTCATGATATAACTTTATTTTTACCTAGTAATACCTCTTATTTAAATTATGAGTACACTTTTTTTACAATAAATATGATCCGTGTACTCTAGAATGTACTTTTTCCATAGTAATAATTTTTGTAATATTCCTTTTTTTTTCTTACATAATTTACTATTAATCAATATATAATCCAATGCATTTAGCTTTCTTATCTTATCATTTGAAAAATTATATGGATTGTCAAAATATTATTTTATTGGATTCCTTCAATCACTTTTTATATTGTTTCTAATATATTTACTTTAAAAGTACTTTATCCTTATGAGCTTTGTGAAACTAGATTTTCTAATAAGTCATTGTTTTAAATGACTCAATAGTGAAATTATATCTAGACATCAATCATTCCAACTCACATGTCACATAATTTTATCTTTGTAGAATAAGTTTAGTTATCACATTCCTTAAATTGAGACAACAATTCCTCAATTTTGATTAAGCAAACCTGTAGTGTATTATTTCTGCATTTAAGATTCCCTATAATATAATGTATTACTAATTGAGAATCACTAATTACTTATTCAACCTAGAAATCTTTTTATTTTGGTTCCAAGGAAACCCCATGCCTAGAAAACACACTTTGTGGGCCTAGTTGAGCAAGTAAAACCTCAATTATCCTATGCTCTTACAAGGGATGCACGCCCTGACTAGAACTCAATACCTACTTCATAGATCACAAGCCCTTTACCATCAAAACCAATTATTAAAAAGCTCATATTTTTCTCTTTTATTTTTAAATTTAGTTTAAAATTGATAGGCTATTTTGGTTATGATTATGTTTTACTATTAAATCACATTCTTAAGTCTAGAATTGTAAGTTGTACTAAAAACATCAAAATATAATTTTCATGGTATGATTCCCATTACTTGAATCTTGTAGTAATATTTATGAACTCATTGAATGATTATTTATTAAGCAATTAGATAAAGTTTATCCCTTAACTAATGCTTAAGATATATAAACCAAATCAAATTCTAGTAAATTCAATCTCTATTTAGTAATCATTTCACTTAATATTGTTGATTTATCATATGTTTTAGCAACAACTTGTGAAGAATATAGTGCTTTAATTTTGTTGCAATATTACACAAAAATATATGTAGCTTTTAAATTGAAAATTATTTATATTTTACCTTATTTAAGACTTTGCTCAAGTAAAATATTCCATGTTAATGTCCAACTTCATTTTCATGAGTATGTAAGGTTTAAATTAATATAAATTTTTAGTGGTGTTCCAAACATTAGAGGTACCAAAACTAGTGGATTTGTCTAATACTTTTTAATTTTATTAAATACAATTTGATGTTGTTCTCTCCATGTGAACTTTTACTTTGAATTTAGTTTTAATAAAAGTGTAACTTTATTCTCTACTAGATTAGCACAAATTATTTCATAGTCATAAGATGTTTAGCATTTAAAATTGCTCGTATTTTAAATTTTTTCTACCTCTAACCCTTTATTAGGAATGAGAAAACTTCCTAGTGAAACTTAGAAGCATGCTTTAATGGGTGCATTTTTAAATAAACAAATTTCATTCTAACAATGACTTATTGGAAATCATATAAATGTGCATTGAATTCATTTGATTTAATGACATCATCATCAATGTAAGCCTCATTTTATGACCAATCAAATCATGAAAAAAAATATATTTGTAGCTCTTTGATAAGTTACTTCTATATTGTTCAATCAAAAAAACATTATTGTTCATTCACAAGTTTTAACCTAGTTAACATACCTGAAAGTAATTTTTATAAATATTCTTTTATATAATAGGAATTTGATTATAACCAAAATATTCACCCATCATGAAAAATATATTAAACTTTGCTACTACATCTATCAAGAAATCAATAATTAGTATTGGATATTGATATTTGGAAGTTACCTTTTCTAAAATTTATAGAAACTTGGTTTAACCATTTTTATTTAAAACATGGATTGCATTAGAAAGGCATTTTATGTACCTACCTACCCTATTAAATTATACTTTCATAAGTCTCTTGATCACTTATTTGACACTAGATATGAACTCTAAAGCTATCTTCCTCTAACTTAGGATTTTAGGTTTTGCTTTCATGTAAGGTAGAATCTTAAGTTCTATCAACTGTCTATCCAAATAAGGCATATGTTTGTAATCTCATGCAAAAAAATCAATATTTCTTTTGAATACTTGTATTAGTGTCACATTTTCATTTGATTGTAATCAAGTACTGATATAAGTGATTTTTTCTTCTCCTTGTTCTCCAAG
This sequence comes from Salix exigua, assembly GCA_032356905.1. NCBI lineage: Eukaryota > Viridiplantae > Streptophyta > Magnoliopsida > Malpighiales > Salicaceae > Salix > Salix exigua. The sequence goes on along the minus strand of CM063595.1, from coordinate 12,163,009 downwards.
ATTTATTTTTTCACTCTAAGATGATTCTTGTCTTGGATCATATTTTTTTCAATATCTATTTCTTGAAACAATATACTCTTTATTTTTATATTCTTTTGATACCTACTCCTTTATCCAGTATGTTAGTAGCATTCAAATAGTAGTTTGCATAGATGCCTTTTTAGAGTTTCCATCTTTTGTTTGCTTACTATTTAAGATCTTGAACTAACAAAACAAAGGCTGTGTTAGGGTGTCAAGAATTTTGTCCTCAATTTCTTCAATCCTATCAAAAATTTTTGTTTCATTATTTCTCTATTTTCTCATCTAAATGGTTTGGCATTATATGACTCTTTCCCAATTTATTTGAAATAAATTATCTTTAAAAGTTTGATTCCTTCTCTTTTTCTCATCTAAATGATATTTTTTTATTTATACCACAAATTGTTTAAAAACCCTATTTATTGTTTTTATTTTCTTATAACAACTCTAAGCATTTTGAATTTCAAAGTTGAAAAATAAGAATTAATCACTTAATTTAACTTTACACTCCGATTAACATTTTCACAATGAAATTGTAAAACTTAAATGATAACAGTAAAATATAATTGAAATTCAAGAACAAATAAGTTTAATGCAAATAAAAACAACTTACAATCATGAAGTTGTTCTTGATCTAGTAGCATAAACAAATAATAAAGGTTCTTGATTGGAAAACATATTAATATTTTAACCTTTTAATTATTCAATTTGATTATTGTTGACCTTGTATCTTTATTTTTATTGTAGTTGAATTGATGACATTATTTTTTATTCATACAGATATGAAACAACCCTATATATATATATGGACTTTTTCCACAAAACCAAACTGTGTCACTTCTTAATTAATTCATGTACAAATTTATTTAGTTAAAAGAATTTACTGTATGAAATATTTTAGGCAGCTTGTGCACTCTATGAGCCACAAAGTAATGACAATAAAGGAGAATCAAAATAGACCAATTGAAAAGGAATCCTTAGTATACTAAGCAAACCTTCTTTTTTTTTATTCGTGGGAGTATCGGGACAAGTTGCATATATTTTGATTAATCTCAGGAATCCTGAATTTAATAATTATATAAATTTTAGTGGCCATCACATTAATAATTACATGAATTAAGTTAACAATCATATAAAATTATAATGATAATTATATTAGCATGGAAAGAAAAATAATGTCTTGAATTTAAAACTAGTACTACTATATCATTTCCTAGATGGCGAAGTGAAACTGAATTTTAATTATGTGGGAGAGAGAACAAAGTAATTGAAACGGAATTTTAATTATGTGGGAGAGAGAACAAAGTAATTGAATATCTTCCCTTCATGAAGAGAAGGTGCGTGAACCACGCCCATTGCAATCACTGGATTTCCCAGGGGGACCTTCGAACTGGGAATCGTATACATGACATTTTTCCAACATTTCTATTTATTTATTTATCACTCTTGATTGATAGATGTTTATTCGGGAACTTTAGAACATATGTTAAGTATTGGTGAATTATGGTAGTAGAATCTATAAATGAAAACCTATTAAATGGATTATCAAATACATCCATCAGGTGGAGAAGTACATTAATATGGCAAGCCAACTCAGCTAATTACACACAAAATCATCAATTTGGAAGTAAAATTGGTTATAATTTGTTGTCTTATCCTTCGAGGAGGGACCTGCTGTGATACAACTTGCCGCTTCCTTCTAGCAACTTGCACATAATCGTCTCTTTCCATGACTCATCTGCCAGCCAACTTGCCTTGTTTCTCTCTGAATCAATACATGATGCTGGACCTCAATCATTCCAGCATAGACCTGAAACCACACAATCATTAAAAGTTTCCATTTTACTTCTCATCCCTAATCAGTTTCCTCGGTGTGTGAATAGTAGAAATCATCGACTTCTTACGGAATATCATCTCATCCCAATCCAGTGATGATAATTCCACGCCATTCGTTCCATGTATTTATATGACTTGATGGAAAGTAGACAAGATGTACTACCACCAGTTGAGATCGTGGTTACGATTGTTTTTAAAAATTATATTATAATAATTTTATTTTATCAAAAAATATATTCAAAATAAATAGAAATAATAATTTTGAAACACAATGATAAAAGGTCTTTAATATGAAAAATAGGTCTTTAATATGAAAATTTTTATATTATAAATTTGTGATTATTTTTTAATATAACCTTAGATTTTTTGTCAAATCATTCATGATGTATCATGAATAAAGATATTTCTAGCTTAGATTTTTTTAATTTAATTTAAAAAATCAAATAAAACCAGTCACTAATAAATATTTACTTGGTGAAGAAAGTATGATCTGAATTAATATTCTCAATTCTGGTTTGCTTGATATTTTATTTTTCAATTGGAACAGAATACTTTGGTATTGGATTATTTTGACGTATCTTTTTCAGGGTTATATTATTTACTCATATGTGTGTAATTAAATATATTAATTCAAAAAATATTTAGTTCACAAGATCATTACATTCTCTTATTACTCTGAAATTTTAACGTAATATATATATATATATATATATATATATATATCGTAAAAATTCGTCTCAATCTAATTGTCGGATTAAGAAATATAATTTGATATTATAAAATTATTTATTAATTAAAAAAATACTATTTGGCCAAAACATAATGGGCAGAACAAAACTGAAATATTACAGCTAAAATTTAAATAAAAATTTTAAAATAAACTGAAATTTTAAAGCTGATAAAAATTACAATATTTTATATATTCTCTTAACTGGTATTAAATGTTTTCGTTGTTTGAACCGTAACGAATACTAATATGAAGAGGTTAGTGGATGATTGTTCTTACCACGAGGACCAGATGAAAGTCAACAAGTGCATGCATTTGTACCTGCATGTCTATGCAACACCACACGATTTGAAAACTGACAACATCATCTTTAGTGATGATGCCGTGTTGAAAAAATAAATATTTCAATTATGACGTCCCGTGAATATAGAAACTATTAGCCAGGTTACCGCACCCTCGCGGATGGGATTATATTTTTTTAATATAAAAAAATATTAATAAATCTGTGTAGAAATCATGTAAAGTACAAGTTTTTCCCACATGATTTAGGTTATTGTTAATGTTTGGAAAGCAATAGTGATTTAGGTTATTGTTAATGAAAGAAATGAGTAGGTAAATAGAAAAGAATAAAAATCAAGAGGGTGCAATCTTCATAAAACAAATAATTATAGTTATATTTTATTATGTTTGAAAAATATTAAATTAATATTTTATATAAATATAAAGAGCTAATATTAAAAATAAAAAATGGTGCAATCTTCATAAAACAAATAATTATAGTTATATTTTATTATGTTTGAAAAATATTAAATTAATATTTTATATAAATATAAAGAGCTAATATTAAAAATAAAAAAACTATAAGAATTATTATTATTTGTTTTGTTTTTAAATAATTTTTTAAAGCAGCAAACATCACAATACAAAACACATGTGCAGGACGACCTCCTCCCTATGTTAACGCTCCCCTAACCGCTGTCTTCAATTGGTCACTTCATTGCTTCGTAAACAAATCGGCTCCTTTTTTGCTTCTCTTCTCTCATTCTCTCCTTTGGAAAATCAACAAAGTTCAAAAGAAATAAAACCCTCAATAAAACCCTACCTCTGCCTACCTGAAATTCTCGCTCAATTTAATTTCTCACATCTCTCTATCAGTTCCAATTTCGCTCCCCCACCTTCATAAACTTCATAAACACTATAATTAAATTCAGATTTCATGCTCTTTCTTGTTCTTCCAATTCTTCAATTTGATTTCCTCGATTGGCTGGCATGAAGAGAGAGCTAGGTTTTGCGAGTTCACTCGGCCGGCTGACTCGATCGAGCTACTCTTGTATCCAACTTTCTGACGATGATCGCAGTAAGACGTTCAAAGTTACTAAGGTAGAGCGTTTCATTGTTTATACTCGAGTGAGGAGGACTAAAAATAACAATATATTATTGCACTGTAGCAATGAATAGTAAATTTAGTCTGGATGAACAGTAAACATTTTAACAATAAAAATGCCACGGCTTTTATATTATAGTTAATTTGTATCTTTGGTACCAGCAATTAAAGTTGTTTTTTAGTTATTTTTTTACAACTGTATCAAAATATATTTTTTAAAATAATTATTGCTAACACCAATAAATCAAAATAATCTAAAAAAGATAAAACATATATTTTAAAATAAAAAATAATTTTTTTAAAAAAAATAATTAACATAGAACAACATAGATATTCAAAGTATAATTAAAAGATATAAAAGAGAAATATCTTTATATTATAAAGTTTTCTATTTTTTCAAAAGTTATAAGAATATAAGACAAGTACATATATTATAGGATAAGAAAATGAACTCAAGGATCATGGAAATCCAAAAAAATAAATTCAAGAATAATAGACATTCAATACACATAAAATATGGATTTATAACACTTTTGCCTCAAAAAACAATGTATTTTAAAATTCAATAGATGATTTTATATAGATATTTCAAGATTCATATTTGAATTCTCCATGATTCATTAAAACAACACTAAATTGTCTCATTAAAACCTTGCAAAGAAAGACCTAGTGGAAAAAAAACTTAAATGAAGGAAAACAAAAGTACAATTTGCATTCTCAAAAGTAAATGTTTTATGATAAATCTTTAAGATGACATATTCAAATTTTATGAACAAGTTTCTTGAAAGTTGAGACTGGTAAATATTTTATAAATAAGTCTGTTAAATTATCACTTGACCTGATTTGTTTAATATCAATTTCTCCCTTTTGTTGCAACTCGTGAGTATAAAAGAACTTTGGTGAAATATTTTTTTTGTCTCTTTTAACATAGCCTCCTTTAATTGAGTAATACAGACAACAATATTATAGACTAATTTATGTGTGCAATTATTGACCATAGTCATATACATTCTTAACTTGCTTCATGTATCTTGATAATTTCTAAATGATTTGATGAAGTAGCCATCAATATTTGTTTGATAAATCTCCAAGAAATTACAGTATCGTCATAAGTAAATAGATAACTTGTTTGTGATCTTTTTTTGTAGAGATCAAAGAGATAACCTCCATTTGTATATCCAATCAATTATGAATTTGATCTACAATAAAAATAATCTCATTTTGTTCTTTCCACAGAGATAGCAAAATATATGTCTGACTCCATTCCAATATTTTTTTGTGGGAGTTGAACTATATCTTGTCAATAAATTTATTGCAAAAATTATATTTGGTCTTGAATAATTTTTTAGATACATAAGTGCTCCAAAAATACTAAGATATGATAGTTTAGTACTAAAAACATTTTGCATCCTCTTCTAGAGGTCACAAATGGTTTTTTTTTTCTTCTCATCAAGTGATCAGAACCCTATATGTATACAACTGTTTTCTTATCAAGTAATCAAACAACCTATATGTATACAAAGGATGAACATTGTCCATATAAAAACGATTTAGGATTTCTTTTATATATATCGATTAATGTACAAATATTCCATTTGAAAGATGTTTGATATGTAAACCAAGACAAAATTTTGTTTTTTTGAGATCTTTCATCTCATATTTATTTTTGAATTAGGTTACTATGTTTGTTAGCTCTTTAGGAATACGAATAATATTTAAATCATCAATATATACTGCAATAATAACAAATCCAAATATTGTTTTCATAATAAAAATACACAGAAAAATCTCATCATTCTCAAAACCTTTTTATGAGGTATTTATTAAGATGATTATACCATATCTGACCAATTGCTTTAATCCATATAAAGATTTTTGTAGTTTAATAGAATAAACACATATAGCTTCATTACAAAAGGTTTAAGGCATTGTAGATCTTTCAAGGATTTTCATATTGATATGATCTATATTGATATGTTGCAATTACATCCATTAAATGCATATCTAATGTTTCTGAGACTACTAAAGCAATTAAAATTTGAAAGTGACTATATCAATAACTAGAGAATAAGTTTCTTCAAAATCAATGTCAGGTCTTTATGAGAAACCTTATGCAACAAGTCATGCTTTATATCACACAAATTCATTGTTCTTATTTTGTTTTCTAACAAAAACCCATTTATCCAACAAGTATAACACCTTTATTTAGATTGTTTCTTTTCATATTAGTCAATCTTTTTTATGTCAACATTCTTTAATAGTTTGTGGTTCAAATTCATCATCACTTTTAGTGATGCCAAAAGCAACTTTAAATGCAAATACATTATTAATAATAATTTTATTTCATTCTAAAATTTCTCTTGTTTGTACATAGTTTATGGAGATCTCATTATTTTCAAGTACCTAATTCTCTTTAGGAGGTCCTTGATGTAGATAAGAAGATGCATCTCCAGTTGATGAAACTTAATTATGCATGCCATTATTCTTTGGCCAAAAGCCAAAATATGACTTCTTCAAAGAAAGTGATAAAGGCACTCATTTTTTCCATGCCATGATGAGTCAAAAGCACAACCGAAACTTTATTCTAGCCATTCATCGTAGCAATGGTCCCCTTGCCACTTTTACAGGGGAGGTTGGGGTAGAGTTTCTTAGCTTTTTCCATAATCTCTATGGAATCTCCAAAGTTACTCTCCCTTTGGATAGAGAGATTGTTATTTGTGGTCCATGCCTTTCCTCTAAGCCTTAGTTTCCAATGACGATATAAAAAAATGCTTTGTTTGGCATTGAAAATGACAAAGCCCTAAGTCCAGATGATTACACATCCTTCATCAAAAAAGCTTGATCGGTTATCAGGGAGGATTTCTATGTTGTGGTTCAAGATTTATTTGCAATATGGGAGCTTCTAAACTAATTAAATCACTTAGTCATAACCTTGGTCCTAAAATCTATAAATCTTTCCTATGCTAGTGATCCTATCTCCTGCTATAATGTTTCCTACAAAGTGATATCTAAATTTCTTGAAGACAGATTGACTCTTGTGTTTAGGGATATTATTAGTCCTATGCAAAATGTCTTCCTTTGTATGAGAACAATGGCACATAATATTAATCTAGTGTAGGAACTTCTTCGACAATATGGTTAGAAAAGATCCTCTCCTAAATACCTCATGAAGATTGACTTCAAAATACCTCATGAAGATTGACTTCAAAATAGCTTTTAACTCAATTCAATGGAGGTTTCTTAAAGATATTTTGAGGCTTCATGGGTTCCCAATAAGGTTTAATCCACCTTATTATGAAATGTGTAAGGAAAATGTCTTTCTCTATTGAAATCGATGGTAACTTGTATGGTTTCTTTTCGAGGAAGAGTGATATAAAGCAAGGTGGCCTTTATCTCCCTACCTCTTTATCTCTTGCATGAAGTATTTCTCTTGAATACTAAAGGTGGCGTCTCGACAATCTACATTATCATTCAAAGTGTGCAATTTATCACATATGCCACCTTGCTTTTATTAATGATGTTCTCTTACTTTCTAGAGGGGACGAACCATTTATTCTAATTCTTTTTCAACAATTGGTTGGTAAGTTTTCAAGGTTGGAAATTAATACCTTTAAATCCTCCATTTTGTTTTTTTTTTTTTTTTTTTGGGGGGGGGGTGAGAGATAGCCTAAAGCAAAAATATTCAGCAAGCTACTAGTTTCAGTGAAGGTTCTTTTCTTTTTAAATATCATGGGGTACCTCTAAGCCCTTATAGGTTGCTGGCTAGTTAGTTCTCTCCTCTAATCCATAAGCTTGAGTCAAAAGTTTAAAGTTGGGTAGGTAAGCATCTCAGATATGCTAAGAGGCTTGAACTATTGGGATCAATCCTTTATGGAATGGTTTAGTTCTAGATAAACATTTTTCTCCTCCTAATTGTTGTTGTCACAAAAATAATTTGCATCTGCAGAAACTTCTTATGGATAGGTAATGTTTGCAAAACCTGCTCTATTTTGGTTGCTTGGAAAAAGATGTTCTTATGAAAGCAAAAAGATGGTCTGGGTTTATTTGATATAAACACAAAAAAAAACGCTTCCTTGCAAAGCATTTTTGGAACAATCACGTCAAAACCGACTTAATCTAGATTAAATGGGTCTATCACTTCTATTTACAAATGAGTTGATTTGGAAGGTCCAAACTAGAAAATATTCATCTCCTCTACGGAAGACCACAATCTCCTTAAAAGATCAACTTTTTCAAGATTATGGTAGTACCTCCACATCTATTACTAAAATGCCTATGAGTATTTTTCGATGAAAGATAGAAAGGTCTATTGGGATAAAATGGGTTGGGAAAATTGGTCTACGCCAAAATACAACTTTATTTTGTGGCTTGTTGTTTTAGACAAGCTCAAAACTAAAGATCGCCTCCACTTCATTTTAATAGAAATTGATTGTGTTCTCTACAATTAGGAAGAGGAAACATATCATCATATGTTCTTCCATTGTGATTAGACATCCTATTTGTAGGTAAAAAATATTTTCTAGTTGAATATCCACAAGCGGATGAAGTCAATGCCTAGTGTTTTAGAGGTCTATCCTTCAAGAGAGGAATAACATCAAATCCAAAATATGAAGAGCCTCTTTGGGAATCACAATATATCTACTATGGGAAGAAAAAATAAAAAGATTTTTGACAATATCTGCATTTCAGTTAAGAAGGTGTTTCGAAGGTTCCAAGTGATATTATTTACAATTTTTCATTTTTATAAAAAAGACCATCACTCCATTAATATTGGCCAAGGTTTTTGTTCTTTTTTGTTTACGTAGATATTGTATTTATCAACTTTGTTAGTTCTTTTGGTTTGAAAGCTTGTTCCATTCTTGTTGTTTCTCTTTCTTTATTGTATATGTAAACAAACTTGTTGGCTCTTCTAGCATGATTATTCTTTGATTTTTAATATATTTATATTTGATAATTTTTTTTAATAAGATGGTTGTCTTGACAAACACATGTAGCTAGCTACTCAATTAGGAAACATTACTACTCTTTGAGTTCGTAGCATCTCGTGATCATACTTATCAAACGCGAGCTCAATGGATCATTAGCTTCATGAGTCGATCTGGTGACATGTTTATACAGGGTTTAGCTCGACTCTCAAGTTCAAAACTTGGGTGAGTCCGATTCAATGTATTTCTTAATTTTTGTTCAAAATAATATTACCATAGCTAAAATACAATTGTCCAAAACAATGTTGTTATTAAGAAGATTTGCTGAACTTGTATTTTATTCATAGTGACAGTATTGTATATATACAGTCAAATCCTATAATCTAGTATAAGATAAAGATTACAAATGATAAGATAAAGATTTGAATACAAAGGTTTGAATTTGAATTCTAAATATAAAATCTTCCCGTGAGACTAGGGAAGCTGATCTTTGACAGATGTTCCTCTATTAGTTATGGGGGGAAACGATGAATATGGTTTGATTACCTCTTCCAATGTTTTTTATTTGATTTTACATGGTTTCGAGAGCCTAAGTCATGAACAAAAAAGAAAGAGGGAGGAAAGATAACGTAAAATGAATGCATTTTTATTTTGTTTCTTTGTTTGGACTGAGGAGACTAGTTGTTTTCCTCTTAATATTCATGGATCTTACATGCCATTGCCAGCCAGGCTCTACATATCATAGCAAAAGGAATACATGCATATTCATGTTTTATTATATAAACATTTTAGTTAGGCGAACATTCCATCAGGCTTGTGCACTCCACAAGCCACCAAGTAATGACAAAAATATTTTAAAAAAACTAATTTGTTTTGGAATATCTATATTGTGGGGGTGGGGGGTCCTTGTTATTCCCAAGTCAACCTCAATTCTTTAAGTTAATTTTGCGGGGAGAGAGAAAAAAAATAATTGAATATTAAGGTGCATGAACCATAACGATTGCAATCAGACCTTCGAACTGGGATCGTATACATGACATGTTTCTTCAAAGTGGAATATCTATCCTAACCTCTCTCTCTTTTTTTTTTGTGTTGTTTTTTCCTTGATTGATGATTATTCTTCCACTTATTAGGTATGACATGATATTTAAATAAGTCTTGATGAGTATATCTAGAATATATATTAAACATTATTTAATTTAATGTATTTATTGTTGTTGAATTGTGTTTAAGTAATATATAATAAATAATTAAAAAATATGATATTAATAATTATTATTTATATAATAATATTCTTAAATGCTTACAATAAATTATAAATAAAAATAAAAATATAAACTGATTGATAGCATTAAATAAATTTTAATAAATATACTTGTTTGCATATTTTTTAAAAAAAAAAAAAGAAATAGCACTCAAAAATCTTTATATCACCTTCACTTTCGGCCGTAAGAAATAAAAATGCATTTATCCTACCGTAACGTTTTTTTATATTATGTTATTGGTGACCGTATAATAATTTTTTTTAATATAAATGTTTGGATTATTAAAAAGTATAATTTGATAAATCTTACTAGTATTGAAATTAATAATTATATAAGTTAATCATTATATTAATAAACACATAAATAATAAAAAGAACAATTCGTTTAGTTTCAATTTCTTACCTCTATATTAATTAAACATATTGAAGTGTTATTTTTTAAAAAATAAAAGTAAAATAAAAAATAGATTTAGTTCTTTTCAACCAATCAATGCACTATTTTTAAATGAAAGAAATATTTCTAAAATTCAAAAAAAATGTTGGATGTTGTGCCTGGTCCGTTCTTCGAGGAGGGGCCTACAATAATACAACTTGCCGATTGCTTTTAGCAACTTGCGCACAATCGTGCCTTTATATTATTCCATCAACCAACCAACTTGGTTTTTTTTCTAGCCAAAAATTCGTGCAGGGATTTGTCTATTTTGTCAAGTATGATATGATGTCGGAGATTCATTCATCTGCTCAATCATTCGTGCAACTGACTTGAAACTACATATGAGTTAATTCTGAATTAGTTTTTAATATAATGCATGGATTTTTGTTGTATGATTCATGAAGAGTTTTATTTTTATTTTTATTTTTATGATTGTATGCATATGATTGAATTTTAGAATGTATCTTATGATTTATAAAATGAATCATCAAGCAATATCACATAATTTATTATATGTATCTATTTTAAGAACATTAAAGAGGTTAATTCAAGATATTTGAGTAAGTATAGCGTGAACAAAAATCTTTGATTAAGGAATCCATTGCTTGAGATGATTCATTTTAGTCCAATAGCTTGTACCTTGTTTTCATCAAAACATACGGATCCAACTTATTTTTTTCATTTACACGTAGATTGAGCTTCTTTTTTTTATTGTGCAGTTGATGCAGGATTGCTCTTTAGATTATTAATTTGAAGCGGCAAGTTGTAAACAAAAGGTTGTAGCATAAGTTCTTAATAGCATTAAAGACTCCTTGTAGTGAATGAAATATAAAAATTTTAAGGAAATAATGTCCTACTTGTTTTTGTATTTTGCTGACAAATTTTAGCCCTAACTTCAAACATGTTGTTTTCTCATCCAAATTCGAATGAATTAAACTTCCATGCATAGTTGGAAAGGTACAAATAACTAGTTTCCAACCTCATTTGTATGGCATCCAAAATTGTCATGCAGCTTCATTTATGCCAGAAAAGTAGACAAAGGTTTATACTAAAATATTTGAGCTTTTTTAACTCAAGCTTATTACTTAGCTCATTGAACTCTTTGCTTGGATCCACTTCATTTTAGGCCTTGTAATAAACCCAACAGACACTCATGATGGATCCTTTGATGTTGCATATAGGACTACATCATCACCTATCTTCTAAGAAAAAAATTGACCTCAAATTATCACCCATATCAAACAAAAAAAAACATAAACTTTCAAGATAAGAATTACATATACTTACCTTGAAATCCACTTTATAGGCATTGAGTCAATCACTAGTCTATAAAAATACTTGTCAAGTCATCTATATAGTTTGTTGATGGAAATTCCTATCTAGTTATGGAAGATCCGTATTTGAATGCATAAGACCTTTAATATCCATAAGCATGAGTGCATTAATCAAGAAGAGGCTTAAATTCCAATGTGGAGGGCTTTTATTATAGAAGGTAAAAAAATTAGTAGCTAAATTCAAATAATAAAAAAAAATATACCTCTTTGAAACTTATGGAAAAGACTTTAAAGATACTATAATATCCTTTATATTGTCATATATTTGCATGTATTTTGCATGTCCCCTAGCTTTTTTATATCTTCTAACTCAATGATCTTATTAATAATAGTTTTCAAAGCATCCTTGTTAGTTAACTTAAAGAGTTTTTGCACTAAATAATCAAGTATGTCAACTAAAAAACAAGAATGCAAATCACTTAGTGATGTAGCTCCTGTTTGGATGAGCGGTGCAACCGGTGTTTTGCTAAATTTCAATTTTTTTTATTTTAAATGAAATTTTTTTCATTTTAAATGAATTTTTTTTAGTGAATTTAGATCATTTTGATATGATGATGTCAAAAATAATTTTTAAAAAATAAAAAAACATCATTTTGATATAAATCAAGTATGTCAACTAAAAAACAAGAATGCAAATCACTTAGTGATGTAGCTCTGTTGGATAGCGTGCAATTGTTTTGCTAAATTTCAATTTTTATTTTAAATGAAATTTTTTTCATTTTAAATGAAATTTTTTTAGTTCATTTAGATCATTTTGATATGATGATGTCAAAAATGATTTTTAAAAAATAAAAAAACATAATTTTGATATATTTCGGCACGAAAAACACTTTGAAAAGCTACCACAACCGCACTTCCAAATAAGCACGTAGACCAGCCTAGAAACATCAACATGGACCCATTACATGTTTCAAATGGTCAAATGAGTCGGTCAAAGACATTGAAAAATGCATTTTCAAGGGTTTCAACCAATTCATAATTACAAGAACCAATGGAGTATCAAGAAGAGACCCTATTACATCTTATCCATATGCAAGAGGGGTCCAATACAACCTTATTTGGGCCATGAACTGAGGATAACAAAAAAAAACAAAAGAATCTTACTACAACTTGGAAACAATATGGTTGACTACCTTTTTCTTTTGTTTCTAGGATGAAAGAGTTGGATGGAAGGTTATAAATAAGCCTTGAATTAGCTCTATAATATTTTACTTCTCTTCTTCTCATGATAGGTAATGGATTTAATATTATGAGCTTTATTTAATTTTGTTAGCTACAACTCAAGACTTGTTTGGGCTTAATTAAGACTTTATTTTCAGCTAAGATCTAAGGTTTGTTTGGATCAAGTCATGGGCTTTCCAATTTAGGATTTTGAGTCAATTTTGAGTGGACATAAAGGGTCCATTAGGGTTAGTTTTTCAAGAACTATTTAAACTCATGTAAGCTAAATTTTGGCAGCCATTGATGAATATTACTTTTGAATTTTTCAGTTTTATGTGTGAGAGTGATTCTTGCATTCTTTAGTTCTTGAACGAACTGAATCTGACTTATTGAAGATTAACAGGCTTCGTGATGTCATTCTACTCATTCCAATAGTGTTGGTGTCTTGGGGTAGGTTTTCATTGTGTCACATTTCAACTTTCAGCTTTTAGGGATCATATCTCATTCTTGATTGTGGGTTGCGTGATCACGAGATTCGTATCACTTAGATAACTCACTACCTTAAAGATATTAAAGTGTATAACTTCACCATTAAACTCCATGGTTAGAGTTCCATTATGAACATTTATTTTGGTTTTGGAAGCTTTCATAAATGACTTTATGAAAGTTAATGGTGTTGACCCCAAGGATGTGTCTTTCTTTATATAAAAACATAGAAATTAGCAAGAAAGACTGAGTTATTCTCATACATTTAAACATCTTCCAAAACTCTATTTATATATCCATTAGATTGATCAAGGAGATGAATAAGTATAATAGTTTATTTAAATGAACCTAGATCTAAAGAAGCACAAATATAATAAGAAATGATATTAAGATATGCTCCTAAATCTAACATGGTTTTTTCAAGTTGGTGTTCCAAATACATTATGTGGTGAAATTCTTAGACCTTTACATTTTAGAGGAAGTTTTCTTTGCAAGGTAGAGGATAGATTCTCCCCCACACTTACAATCTCATCACCCTTTAACTTGTGTTTAGTGGTGTACAAATTCTTGAGAAACTTTGCATAATATGATACTTATTTAATAACAACTAAAATAGGTATATTGAATCGAACTTGGTAAAAAATCTTGAAATTATCCATTTCATAGTCCACCTTAGACTTTGCAAACTAATTTGGAAAAGGTAGAGAATAAACATTAATATAGATAAAAACCTTAAAAATTACTTTAGGTATCAAAGATCCTTAATGCATGAAACATTTTACATGATGGATGCCTTCTAGTTCTTTTATTTTATTTTTATTTTCCCTCGCCCTTCTCCCTTTTTGGTGTCCTCGAGTTGTTTCTCTCTCCTCAAGGTCATAACACCGACATTTTCTTTTGGATTGATCATAGTTTGGGAAGGAAGCTTTTCAAATCATTGTGTTTCCATTATTCCCAAGATACTATGCAAATGACTTGTGTAATTTTCAAAATTCCTTATAGTTATTCTTGTTGAAGTTTTAAGAAATTTGTAGCCAAAGACTTAACTATAACTTCCAAAGACATACTCAGGGTTTAGGGATGGATTATGACCATGGTTAATTGAAACTTGGTGGATGAATGAAACTAGCATTAGCTGTAGCTTGTAAAAGCTTTTCTCAGTAGCTAAAATTAACACAATCCCTCCATGCAACATTATAGATGTTATCGAAAGGATCATATTTTTCAAAAAATTTTTAATTCTTGCTACCCTTAAAACCTTTTTTAAACACAACCTTGGTCCAAATTATCATATATCAAACTCCACACATCCTTGATTATTTATAATAGCTATGACCATTTATTGAACTAACTAAGTATGATTCGAAAGTTGTTTCTCAAAAATAAATGTCACACCTACCTAATGCATATTTTTTAATTCTAATTTTGATTGGCTATTAAGGTAATATAAGTAAGTCATCATATTAAAAATCAAATTCTTTGCTTCTATATGTGTTTTCCCACTAAATTCTCTCCAATTACGACATTTATCATGCTCCTTTTCATTTGCAAAAGTTATTTATAAAACATTAGATTAGGATTTGCTCACTAATTTGATGATAAAGTCAAAATGCACATAACTTCTCAAACTACTCCCAATGCTCATACAAACTCTCTCCAATATATTTGTGAATGCCATATATTTCTTTATAATTATTTTCTGCCTTAGATATAGGGAAATACTTCTCAAGAAAAATTTTTTTCATCTCATTTCATGTGGTAATAGTGTCAAATACTATAACCACTCATTTATGTTATTCACTAAAGAAAATGGAAAAGCTCTCAATTTTAATCTCTCTAGGGATTTTGATTGGTTTAATGTTTAAATAACTACATGGAACTTTGATGTGACCATATTATTTGATAGTTTCCTCCACATTTACCTAATGTTTTGCATATTTTTTGTGTATAAAGTTCCTTGATATTCTTTGTTTTATGTTTTGAAGGCATTTTTGGATGAAAGATGCAAAAAAGAGGTAATTGGAGTTGATTGACAAATTTGACCTTCAATCGGTGTTTTATGCAGAACGGAAGCTCTAGAGATCGAAATGAAGTGATTCCAGTAACATTCAAAAGATAACATCCATAAATTTATGGAAAGATAAGGAAAAAGAAATAAAATAAGAAAGAGCATGGAAATCGCAATCTTCAAAGTCAGATCTTGCAATCTGTCGATATCGACCCAAGTCCATTTTCAATATCTCGATCTACAAAAGTCCGATTGATTCAAACTCAAACTCAATTTTTTTGGATTCATTACTCAAATACCTATAAACTCTCCACATTGCAGCTCAAAACGATGTGATATGAAGTAGATATGAATTTTACAAGGGACAACTAAATTCTGTCAACTTAAGGAATGACTATTTTGTAAAATAGATACTAGGGTTTCTAAGCATATATAAAAGAAGAGAGGAGCAAGGAAGTTTTGACCAACAATAAAGAAAACACAAATCTTCCTCTTCCAAACCCTTAATCATGTTTTCTTCCATCTTTTTATTTAGTTGTTCAATAAACATGCAAGGCTAGACTCTTTTGATTGGCTGCAAGGACACGAAAACCTTCAGATTTCAAGAACTGTGAGATCTATTTTTACCTCAATTTTTCATTTATATGATGAATATGCTTGTTCTCCTATACTTGTTTTCCTATGATTGTTTATTTAATTGCTAAGAGCGGACTCGAAGTTATTATTGTAGATAATCAATTTCTATATTTGTTATCAAAACCAGAGTTGTGGTATATGAACTTGTGAAACAACTAAGTTAATAATTGTAACGGATCTATGTTATTAATCTTAGGGAGAACATTCAATTAAACTAAACATATATTGCGAACAATTATGTTTCTTAATTGATTAATTTATCTAGTTTTTCATGTTGTCATTGAATTAAATTATTAATGCGGACACTGTGACTATTTGATGGTTTATGTAAGTTATACAGCGGATTTGTTAATAAACCAATTTTAAGAGATAAATATTTAAAATATAAATTAATGTGTTGTTATCATGATCAATTCTGATTTCTATAGGTAGATGTTGACTTGCGACTAAGGTTTGCTTTATTGATAATTTTTAATTTTATATAATTTTCGCTTAGTTTGTTTTTGCCTAGCCTAGACAACTTCCAACCCCCCAATTGCATAACATATAGCACAAAAATCAAACTATATTGTCCTCGCAGGATCAACCCCTTGCTTGATCTATACTATCTTGTTTGATTTGTTTTAAGCTAGGGTAATTAATTTGTGCGACCGCGACATCGCAACAAACTTCTTATAATACTTGTTTGGATCTTCACTTGAAAAAACATAAAAAAAATATGGTAAAAGGTGAATCATTATAAGAAGATATTCAAGTGAAGTTATATAAACTAAGGATATAATGAACTCTCAACTTCATCATTTACATGAATGATTCACCTTTTGTGTTTCAAAAAGTTTTTTGAGAAAAATATTTTAAAAAAAATCTATAACATACTTCAAACATATCATTAAAATAGTTCTAATTGACTAGATGCATAAAATTCATTGTCACCATCTATCATCAAAATAATCTAAAAACACTAAAAAATATTATTTAAAACAAAACAAAAATAAAACATTTCATTTTTTTTTAAATCACTTTTTGAGTGCTTTCCAAACACCCCCAAAAGCTGATTGATATCTTAATATTTAAACGTCTCAATCCAAAACATCATCAGCACCAAAGCTTTTAGCACTCTTCCATATTTTTCAAAAACATCATCAGATAGATTGTCACTTGTGGAAAAAAGATCACAATTAAGGCGGGTACCTCTATTGCAAATTCAAAATTGAAGACAAGGAAATCATGTCACTACCTTTACATAGGCAATCAAAGAACCTCTAGGCCACAAGCGTCTGATAAAAAATAAAAAATAAAATATCATTTTAATATATTTTTATATGAAAAGCACTTTCAAAAGTAATCTCAACCACACTATCAAGCAGACACGATGATCTTAAACTATAGAGAAGTTATGCCTCAAAAGTAACATATGCAATTAAGGAGCAATCAAATGCCTTTAAAGTAACATATGCAATTAAGGAGCAATCAAATAACTAGAGAAGCTAGCCTCAGCATAGCATCAATAGACAATTAAGAGGCCAGTGTTGTTTTTCAACCCTTGTTATACTGCTGTATGACCATTCTTCCAGGCCTGTTAGATTCATGGCACCATTAAGATAATCTAGTGAAAATAAAACCACCCTACTTCAACTCTCACAATTGTGCCCTCACCCCTCCTTGTACTCAAGCGTGCAACTATTTAAGTTGAGCTTATCAACTTGAACACGAGGACGGTATACCTATATTATGGAACGCAACATTATAATAGATACCTATGCCTACCTTTTTGTTTAACCACTAGTCTTGCATAGAGTATTGACTATTTGAAGCTAAGAACTATTGGAAACTTTTGATCTGCACAGTAGCTGTTTAGAACAGTTATTGTTCAGATTAAATTCTGGAAATTGAAGAACATAAAAAATTGGCAGAATTCCTGAAGAACACTTAGAAACTAAATTGGGATCAAAATCACATGCTTTTATTGAATTTAAATTGCCTTTATATAGGCTTACAATGATAATGAACTCAAGCCATAAAACTCACAATTTGAGAGATTATTGGATTCTAACTAATTAGAACTCTATAGCTAAAAAAGAGCTAATCTCTTTAGAATCCTACAGCTAAAGCAAAGTTAATCTCATTAGAATTCTAACAAGAACCTCTATAGAGGATCCATAAATTCAGCAATCAAAAAGGAAGATTCTGAAGGAAATGCTAATTCTGTAGCCTAACACATTAGAGTTAGGAGTTGATGATTTTGTGTGAGTTTGAATTTGCATCAATGGCACAAAATTCTGCAGTTCACCTTTGAGTAACCACTGTCAAACTCTTCATGACAGATAATAGATCAAGTGCCACATACCACTTGAATATCCACCCACTCCAGATAATAGCCATTGTTGACAACATTTGTATACAATACTAAGACTTGTATTGACACATTCTTAATCAACATCAAGCCTAATTCATGCCCACATCATGAAAGGAGTTACAATAAATGAACTTCGGTCCCTACCCTTCACCACAGCCAGCATCAAACAGCTAGTTTAAAAGAGAAAAAGACTTTCTACTCTAACGTCAAAATTTCAATGGCATCCAGGCACAAGTCAGCCGTGATTGCAGATGAGATAGAAACACCATTAAACAAAAAATGATGAAACCAAAAAACAAACATAAAATATGAATCCATCATCTCCAAAACTGATCTGAACATTAGAAAAATATTAACATATCATGCAAATTTTCCCTAATCACTAACCAATGATCCATTCAACAAAGAAAACACTCCTCAAACATATCATGCAGTCATCAAATAATCAAAAGGCAGATCATACTCATTGAACCATATCGCAAACTATTCATTAAAAAAAGAGAAGAATTATATACAATATGTACATTGCATTGTAGAAAAGAGGTTCTATAATACCCTTTCAGTTACCAAAGTAGCAAATGGTACCTAATCTTAAAGGCACCACTTTACCTCTTTCATTATCACCAATTCCATCAGCAACGAGCTTAACAACCTTCTTAAACGCAAAATGTACACAATTCGACAAGGCAATCCAATAAATCACCTCATAAACAAACCCACAAGCAAAATCAGAAGACCGCGAGGGAAACCACCCCGAAGATTCATCCCAATTATGCCCTCCGAATTTATCAAAATTCCACCCCCTGCCACCACCACCAAAACCGTCCCAGCCGCCTCCACCGCAACTAAACAAATCATCACCATCACCACCGCCAAAGAAACCATACTCCTCTCCGCAATCGCCGGCATCTCCATAAGTTTTCGATCTACGCCTGGTCCGCCGCCGTCTCTGGAGGATGGTGCGACGGGTGGGTTTGGATTTGACAGGCGGCGGAGACAAGGCATCGACGATGACGGCGCAGATATGGAAGGATTGATCTGCGAGGTTAATGCAGTTTTGGCGATGGAGGAGCAGCGAGTTTGCAGAACATAGGGTTTGTTGAGGGGCTATGGTAGGTGCATTGGCGATTAGCGAGATGTCCATCGTGAGTTTATTTATTTATTCCGAATTAGTTAGAGTTTGTGAATTTGATTTTCCGGGAATTAAAATGGGAAGGAATGTAGAAATGGACAGAATTATTGCGTGGCGTAGCGTATTGTGGCGTACTGGCTGTTCTTTTTGGACTAAAACGGAATCAACGGAAGAAACGTTGAAATGAAGGCAATGTTTAGGAAGACGGTCGCTTTGCGTCTATTCTTCCTGTTGAGTTTGTGATTTTAAAATAATTAAAAAAAATAAAAAGTTTTTATTTTTTATCTTTAATTTAAATTAGTTTTATATATTATTTTAACATACTAATATAAAAATATATTATTTTAATATATTTATAAAATACCCTCTAAGAATAATATTATTTTTAATAAAAATAATATTATTTTAAAACTAACCCACTTAATCTAATCATCCAAAAATTTGAATTCTAACATTGGATCAAATTTTAAAGTGGATTTAATAACTATTATAAAAACTCTAAATCATAGTAGGCTATTTCTAGTCTTGGATTAATGTATATATAAAAGTTTTTTAAGCATAAGAGAAAATATTGATCATTCCAACAATCCTTTCTTTTATATTTGGTCCCTAAGATTTTAGACATTTCAATCCCTTAACTTTTGTATTTTTATTTTATCTTTTTAAATTGTTTTGATTTGCCATTGATTTTGGTGATTTGTTTTTCATCCATGCATACCAAGGATCTCAATATGTTAAGGAAGTATTTTGCACTTAGTTGATTCCTAGTTTAGCAAAAATTATCAATTTCATTAATTTAAAATAATTAAATTATCCGACCACTTTTTTTCTAACCTTACTTATGGTGTAATATGTACCATTAATCTAGTTTATAATAAATTGCTATTTTATTTTCTTAAGTTTGTCATCATCTTCACATAGTTTACAAATTACATTTTCCTAATAATTAATAATCATTATTCATTTGGAGTCATGAAACAATATTGTTATATAAATTCTATGTAAGATTATAAAAAGTGAGAAAATATCTGAAACGTAAGATTATAAACTACAATCAGTAATCAAATACTCCAAATCCTTTCTCCTCATATAAGATAACAAGTTAATGGGAATGAGAAAGAAAATAGAGAGAAAGAGATGTAAAAGGATATGAAGATGATGAATAAGAATGAGAACAAGATGAAGGGTGTGAAAAAAAAAAGATTGTAGTACAAGGATTCCCACAAGTAGAAGGTGACATGGAGGATGACATAGAAAAATGATGTAATATGATAGATGTGCAAATACTAATCCATGGAAAATTAACAATAAAGAGTAAAGACAAGGGATGTGATGACAAAAAAGAAACCAATAAAATGGGTTTGGCATAAGAAAAAAAGACTTTAGGACATGCTTGATATGATTTGAAAGCATTTGCAAAATAGGTTATATGGTCTGTTGCACCTACATCAATGACCTAGGTGTTGGAATGGTTCTGGTTTGAGACACTAAAGACATGAGAAATTGGAATTTTATCATTTTGAGCAAGAGAGCATTACTAGTAAGGATCTTAGACATTCAATCTCCTCTTTATTAAATCATCTTACCTCTAGGGTGTTGGACTGTCAGGTTGTCATTCATTTGTGCAACCTTTAGAAACATCATTTCCTTGAATGCTTTGATTAATTTGTCAAGAAGTCTTTCTGTTTATTTACTCAGGAAGTTTCTCTATTTGCATAGTGTGATGATGAAATTTATGAAACTATCGTTGGGAATTTGAACAACATGTGCTTCTAGTTTATCCCATAATCCCAAAGTCTTGGTTTTTGAAACCTGATGATTTGAAATTTAAGTTATTTTCTTGTTTTTATTGTTTACTACTTCATGGTTGCTAATTGGTGTGCATTTCACCATGTTATTTTAGGTTTGCAAGTTTTTGGATGTCTCTAAGTTTTCATTTTCACCATAATATGGCCCTAAGCTGAAAGAAGAACATGTTATGGTGAAGCATCTACCACTAATAGTGAAGGATGATGATTCCATGAAATGTTGTGCTTGCAGTTGGTTTAGTTGTTGTAATGACAACTGGTAGAAGGTAATGAAACTTGCCCAAAACTAGGTCCTCACCTGGCTTTGATTTGAAGTTACATTTGTCATTTTTGTGTGTGCACAATTGTGAAAAAAATGAAGGGTTTTTGTGTAGGGTTCTTCATCATTACTTTTGGTTTTATTGACATTGTTGAGTGATATTATGAGTATTTAGTGATAAAATTATTCTTTGTAGAAACTGAATGATCACCCCTCTAGAGTGTCTTCTCCATTAAATAGAAAAGTATAAAGATTTACATGTCCTTCCTATACTTTCGGGCTCAAATTGCAAGAATACGTGTTCAACTGAAACACTACTATTTACAATTGTAATTAATTTCGTAATTAATACATAATCAAATATCAATTCCGGTGACATCCCCCCTCAAATTGATGTTGGTCGATAAGAAGCATCAATTTGTCAACGAAGAATTTATGTCAATGCTGAGAGAGAACTTTAGTGAAAATGTCCATAGTTTGGTCTTCGATAGAAATGTGAGGAAGTGTAATTTCATGGTGGTGAACAGATTCACGAATGGAGTGACAGTCAACCTCAATATGTTTTATAAGCTCATGAAAGACAAGATTACTAGCAATCTGAATCACACTAGTATTATTAGCATGAAGAGGAGTGGGATGAAGCTGAGAAAAACCAAGTTCCCCTAATAATCCATAAAGCCATGTAATTTCATAGCAGACGAAAGACAAAGCAAGACATTTAGATTATATGCAACATTTGGAAACTCTATCTTGCTTCTTACTCTTCCAAGAAATGAGTGCATTTCCAAAAAAACATACACCATCTAGTAATAGAGCGACGAGTATCTGCATAGCCGGGCCAATCAACGTCACTATATTCTTCCAACTGTAAGGAAGATTCCTTAGGAAAGAACAACCCTCGTGAAGAGGTACCCTTTAGATATCATATAATACGGTGAATAGCAGCAAGGTGAAGATAACAAGGGGCCTGCATAAAATGACTAACTTGCTGCACAACAAAAGGATATTAGGACAAGTAATCATCAAGTAATTTAAACTCCCAACTAGTTGTTGATACAATGATGGATCTAACAAAAGCTCTCCTTCCTCCTGGCAAAGGTTAGAATTGACCTTCAATGGAGTTAGGACAGAATTACCCAATTGAAAACCAGCTAATGCGATGACTTCCTCTGTGTGCTTGTGCTGATGTAACAATGTACCAGTCGGAGTAATCTAAACCTCAAGGCCAATAAAATACTACAAAGGACAAAGATCCTTCATGTGAAAAGAGTCCTAGAGATGCTTTTGCAAGTGTTTAAGTAACTCAGTATCTGATACTGTAATCACAATATCATCAACATAGACTAGAAGCAACACAATTCATGTAGATGTCTTATGGAGAAACAAAGAGGAATCAAACTGGCTTTGAATAAAATGAAATGCAAGCAGAGTAGAGCGAAATTTATCAAACCATGCTCGGGGAGCTTGTTTCAAACCATACAAAGATTGGTGTAACTGACAAACCTCGGATAAGGGTGTCTTAAACATGCTTAGAGGTGGAGACATATAAATTTCTTCCTTTAAATCTTCATGTAAAAAAGCATTTGTTTTCATCCATCTGTCTAAGAGACCACTCCTGTGATGAAGCAAGTGCCAATATAGTCTATACAGTAGTCATTTTAGCCACCGGTGCAAATGTCTCTTCATAATCAATACCATACTCCTTTCGGTTCCCAAGAGCTACGAGACAAGTCTTATACCAATCCAGAGAGTCATCAGATCTAAATTTAACTGAGTATACCCATTTATATACCCATTTACAACCAATAGGTTTGACTCAAGGCAGACAAGTCATAAGATCTCGTGTGATTGTCTTGAAGAGCTTGAATTTCCTCTTGTATGGCCTACTGCCAGCAAGCCTAGGAAATGGTGTCTGAGTATAAGAGTGAGGAACAAAAATAGTACCGAGAGTGGCAGTAAGCGAGGTATGAAAAAAGTCATACCTATCTGGTGGATGTGGAACCCTAGTGGACCGTCAAGGTATTGGTAGTGTAAAATCAGGTGACGAAATGGTGTTTGGAAGAGACGTTGGAGGAGGACGTCTTTGATATACTATACTTGGTTTAAATCACTTAATAGAAGGAGGGACATCATTAAATGGAGGAAGAGGAGTAGTAGGGGCAATAGGGGAATCAAAAATAACATTAGATTGAAACAAATATTGATTTTCAAAGAAAACTACATTTCGGGAAATTCGAAATTTATTTACATGAGCATCTTAACATATAAATCCTTTTTGAGTAGGGCTATATCTCATAAAAGCACATATGACAGACTAGGCAACAAGCTTGTGATGTTCAATGGGTGGCAAATGGACAAAACAAACACACCCAAAAGTATGAAGTGATTTATACTCAGGAGGTATACCCAATTAACAAAGATAGGGAGAATCATAATTTAAAGTGATCGTAGGCAAGTGATTGATCAAATAAACAGTTGTAGATAATGCTTCAACCCAAAATTTGGTAGGTATAGATGAATCAATTAGCAAAGTATGGACGACATCTAAAATGTGACGATTCTTACGCTCATCGACACCAATTTGTTAAGGGGTGTAAGGGCAAGAGCGTTGAGAAATTATCCCTTTTTGCTAGAAGATAATTATGAAAGGAATGTAAGATGTATTCCTCCCCTGAGTCGGAGTGTAAGATTTTGATAGAAGTACTGAATT
This sequence comes from Salix exigua, assembly GCA_032356905.1. NCBI lineage: Eukaryota > Viridiplantae > Streptophyta > Magnoliopsida > Malpighiales > Salicaceae > Salix > Salix exigua. The sequence continues at coordinate 12,138,532 of CM063595.1, read as the reverse complement.
GTGTCTTGATAAGTGCCATAAATCTTTGAAAAATACAAAACACGTCATCTTTAGATCAAAGAAAATAGATCCAAGTAAATCGACTGTAATCATCAATAAATATCACAAAATAACGATACTGCCAATGAGAAATAATAGGACTTGCCCCCCATACATCAGTATGCACAATTTCAAAATAGATGGAAGCACGACTATCATGCACAGGAAAAGGTAAAGTTTTACTTCTACCAAGACAACAAGTAGCATAATCTAAAGATGAGAAAAAATTATTATTATTACCCCAAAAACCATGTTTCAAAAGATCAGTTAAAACAACAGAATTAGGATGACCCAATTTCTTATACCATATTTCATTGTTATTGGTAGTAGCCTTACAAGCAAAAGAAATAACATTAGGAATAGAAAAATATAGAGGAAAAAGATGTCCCACTTTAGGCACCTCGCGATCACCATTCCCGACACGTAACCCTGCACAATACAACCACCATAAGAAAAATGATCACAATTATCATCCACCAATTGTCCAATAGAAATCAAGTTGGTAGATAATTCAAGAAAGACAAAAACATCTTTAAAGGAAGGACTTATATTGCCAACAGAAGGAATATGAAGAGTACTTCCATCAACAATCTGAATAAATTACATTCCATCACACTCATGAACATCATGAAGATTTGTCTCACTATCAGTCATATGATTAGAAGCATATGATTAGAAGCACCCGAATCAACAATCCAAGGAGTCGAGGTAGGAATTATACCTTGTAGGCCCAGGGTCGTAAAAGCTGAGACAATTATTTGTTGAATCATAGCAGGTGTGAGAACAAATGAATTAGAGCTTACAGTGGGATTCTGAATCACTGTCGAGGCATCGTCTTGAAAAGCTTGACTTTGGCGATTCTGAGGTCGCACCTGACAGTCTTTGATGAAATGACCTGGTTTCTTACAATAGTTGCAAACTTTCTTTGGACAGTTACAAGAAATGCGTCCAAGCTCTTTGCAGCTGAAACATTGTAACCTGTACGGTCATCATCCTTGTGTTGCATAGGCTATAGTAATAGGCTCAGAAAAAACCTTTTGAGAGGTCATACCCATCTGGGTAGATAATCGTTACTCCTCACATAATAAATCCCTTACACAAATATATAAGGAAGGGACAGGATCACAGTTCAATAACCCAGCTCTAACAAGTTCAAATTCTAGACAAAGCTTCATCAAAAAATGATCGCGTTGACTCTCTGCATGAACCGCTCGAAGAGCCGCGAGGGCTGTAGTAGGAACCTTAGCATGAATAATACCATAATACTCTCTCCATATATTAATAAAACCAGAATAAAATTGTTCAATGGTTAAGTTACCTTGACTGTAACTGCTAATTTCTATCTCTAATTGGAATTTCTAAGCATTATTATCTTGATGAAAAATACGGTGTAAATATGCCCATATAGTCTGAGCTGTAAAAAAACACCGAAGATTAGTAACAAGATGAGGCTCAATCGTCCCTAATAGCCAAGAAATCACCTTAGCATCCTAGACCTCCCATTTAGCCAATTCCTTTTCATCATAGGGGATTTTAGTATAATTATCAATATGATGAAATAATTCTTTCCCCTTCAAGAACATTTTAAATTGATACTCCTGCGTCATAATTTTTTTTCCAGTAAATCAAATGATATTATTTTCTACAGACATAATGTAAGTCTTGGTCAAAATTCAATCCAATTAATTTTACAACTCAACTATCGAGACCCAAAGTAATTAGGCCTAGAAACACAAAAAATAAATGGGCTGCAGTGTTAGAGGCCCACAACAGAGCCCAAAATTATAAGCCCGCTGTAGATAAAATAGAGGCCCACGGAATCAACCCACAAGAACCATAAAATATTGGCCCACAATTTAAGCCCACAACCGAGGCCTAAAAGCAAAATAAAAACAACCCACAAAACACAATCTCCTTCAGCCAGCAAAATAAAATTATCCACACGGAAGACAGAACAAAGCAACATGGCAACAAATAAGAAGCATTTCTGAAGGCTTACGTGTCAACGGAAGAGGATTAATGCGTTGTCTTCAACAAAAAAATAAGCTCAGTCTTCTACAATGACTTTGACAATGGCTCCTAGATTGTCGACCACCTTATCAGCCACCATAGATCCTCCAGCTATCACAGAGAATGCCGATGTGCTTGTTAGAAGAGCACACCAACACCCACATCTCCGATGTCCACCACAAGAGAACCCAGCCATCATAGAAATAGGAGACCAAAACTTCCCGGGAGCTTTGCTTAGAAGGAGAGCAACAGAAGACACAGGATTTTTTTTACAGGCACGATGAGTCATAGGTCAGCAGAGGCTTTCATACCATGATAAAATTATTCTTTGTAGAAACTGAATGATCACCCCTCTAGAGGTTTTTCTCCATTAAATAGAAAGTAAATAGATTTACATGTCCTTCCTATACTTTCGGGCTAAGCTTGTAAGAATATGTGTTCAACTGAAACACTACTATTTATAATTATAATTATAATTAGTTTCCTAATTAATACATAATCAAATATCAATTCCCGTGACATTTAGCACTGAATCTTCTTATGATAATTCATTAACAAGACCTCCTACCACTACAAATACATGTTTGAACAAACACGTGCATTTATGCAGGTACCTCCTCATTTCCTCCTTTAGTGATTTAGACGGTTTGGAAATACTTGTAGTCTAGATTCCAATTACAACTCTTTTTGAAGAGAAAATCAAATTTTGTTGGATAGACATGAAGTCTATTCGAAAAGCAGAGTCTCTTTATGCAGTGGCTCATATTATGGAGCTCAAATGTACAAGGGGCACCACATGTGTTGCCTAAGCTATGTAGAAGTGACTAAACAAAATACTGTCATTTCCTTACACTTTTCTGGACAGGACTTGATGAAATGCCCGGTCCTTGTACATAATTCTGCCAAGTTATCTGAAATTCCTTGACATGACTACCTCAATTCATTTTTCAAGAATAGAGAATTATGTTGTAGCATTGCATCTCACAATCTTTACCCTTTATGAATCTTATCCCTTAAAGATCTAGCGTTCTTTATATCCTTGCAAAATCACACCTAGTTTATTGGATATTGCTACAATCATCCAAACATGATAATTGGATCAAAAGTTTGGATAGAAAAAATGTTTTTTTGTCATTCTAAAGATGAGGGAAACTGAATGGTAAGGGAAAAGATGAGTTGAGCAATGATTTCCCCTGGAGATGCATGCCAACTTTTGGGGTCTAATTGGGGCTTCTTGATGGTACACCAACAAGATAATACTGTGATTTTATTCAGGTTCCATAACAAGAAAAGTCACACAACAATGTCATTGTTGTCTAATTTTCCACAGGTCTAGGCTATTTTGAAAGCATGATTCTTGGCGTTGCTAGTTGATCCTTTTGATACCAAGCATTTGGATACAATTGTTTTTAATGTATTACCTGCTTTAGATGGAAGTGGTGAGGAGCGAGTGTCATTAGCAACAGAAATAAAGGAGCAGACATGGTTTTAAGGTAAGCAGTGTGTAGATTCTTTCTTCTGCGGTAGTTTCTCTATTGTGATTTTGTAATAGGTAATCTTAAAACTTTGATGATATTATTTTGTACACAATCTTCCCGTATGCTTGTTGAAGGACCAATAATGCACACAAGAACATTGCAAGCTGAAAAGTTACAATACAATACTGTTTTAATGGCAAGGCCACCTGGATAATAGCCATTACATTTTCAAAAGTGAGTGATCTATCCCTGTATGTCAAAGTCTTACTGATTACATAGGTGTTATTCTTAGGAAATGTTTAGTAAACAACTTAGTAAAGAAATATAGGGCAATTCATGCTAGATGCCTTTAGATACAACAGTTTCTTAGGTGTTGTATGTTCAATTTATTAATAGTGAATCCCAACTATCATATTGCTTAGTTCACTTTTATTATAGACTTCCAGTTCAATCAGTACCAATTAGTTTTTTTCCTCTTACTTCTTAAAGCCTCCTATAACTTTTGAAGTACAACCATTTCTTTTTCCGGTTATTGCATGACATTTTATTAGTTTTTGCAGATTTAATTACAAAACTGACCTTTTTTTTTTCTTAACTGGTTTTCATTTAGATGTCTGAGCTCTCCTTAAGAACGCTATGTCTTCCTATGATACAGGATCCTCAAACAACAAAATGACCTCCAAATTAAGTATGAGATTACGCAAGAGAATACCAGCACCTAAACAGAAGCTCACGGTAAAGCCACGACCTCAACCACTAAAATCTAAAACCACCGTGAAACAAGGAGCATTCTAATTGGACATGATTGAGTGGTCGGAGAACATCAAAGAAGTACAACCAGCTTCTTCCAAGCAATTAGTCCATCCACATAAATTAAAATTACTACAATCCAAACACAAATCAAAACAAAACTCAAACATAGTGAATCAAAATGAGGTAAAACTGCCAGCTACTATCTTCAAGAAAATACCAGGTAGAGTTCTTTTCTATCACCTAATATTATGGAAACTGTAACTTTCTTTCATACCTGGATCTACTCCCTAGTATCCATTTTGATTAGTAGATTGCATGGAAAGGAGACAAGGATGCAATAGTAACTTTAATCTCGATGTTAGAAAATTAGGGTAACAATTCATGTGTTTGTGAAAAGTGCAAATACATCAAAACAAAATAAAGTGCAACTTTATTAAAAAAAATAAAAAGAAAACAAATTGGTCGGAAGTTGCTCTTTTTTCATGCAAAACATTCCCATGGGCTGTACTATTCAGCAAAATACTATGCCATTAATGCCTCTTGAAGCAAAGTAACAGTATTTGTGGTTGGTGGTTGTGCCTAGAGTTTTATCTACGACGTCCTTTCCATGCTCATGCCTCATGTAGACTTGATTCTTTGCTTGAAGCCAAAGCTAAACAAGTGGTTCAGGCGAATGTTTTCCTTTCTGCTTTGTTACTTGTGATGGTTAATTTGATATTTTGTACAAAATCCTTTGGGCATTTTCTTTTCTTTTTCTAAAGCATAACTAAAGGTGTTAAAATGAAGGATAGGCCATTAATGTTTTTTTTGGGCAAAGATGTTCTCTGGATTTATGGAAATAGGAGCATCAACATTGGGAGAATAAAAAGACAGCTTCTGCAAGAACGTGCACATGTGCTTTAGGGTTAAATGGTAGAATTGTATTTGTGGAATTGATAAGAAATCCCTCAACAAATAAAATGGAATTTTATCTAGATTCCTTTGCGAGAATTCTTCTGACCTGCTTTGGTTTTATATGAAGCACCACTGATATAATCTTTTTTTTTCACTGCACATATATATTCTTCTCTATAAAGAGGTGGTTCTTGCTTTGAAAATCAATAGTGTCTATAGCAAGACAAGGCTTCTTAGTATGCATGAGAACGTGAGTTCTGCGCTATCTTGACCACTTCTCTACCGGTGTTTACCTTTGGTATGCATTATTGGATAGGCTTAAAGAGAGTTAGTGAGAATCAAATTTGAGTTATCTTCATGACAATGAGCTTTTCAGTTCCTGATATATGTTTTGGTCCCACCATGAAGAGCTTGTCATTGTTGATCATCAGATTTGCTTTCTTAGGGGGTTGGACTTGTGCTTGGGTCGTTATGACACTTGGGAACACATAGTAGGAAGGATTATTACAACCCAAGGTAATTTTTTTGTGGTTGGACTTACTTTTCACAATGTTCTTCAAATTACTTTTTGTCTGAAAAATTATTAAATCAATGCTTTTAAAAGTTTTTGGAATGTTTTAATATGCTTATGTCAAAAATAAAAAATAAAACAAACCCAAAAAAAATCATTTTGATGCATTTTCAATTGAAAAGCTCCTTATACCCATGGTAGTTAAAAACGTGTTCCAACTCGCAAAATCGGACGATTTTGTGAGTTGGTTCCGAAAAACTGGTTGGACCGGTAGAAAAACCGAAACCGGTCAAACTCGATCAAACCCGGTCAAAATCGGGTTGACTCGCAAAATCGGACCGAATCGGTCCGATTTTACGAGTTCAATAAATCGGTCTGCGATGAGTGCATTTCAGTTCAAGTTCGACTTCCCGTTTTCATTTCAAATTTTCAATTGAATCTTCTTCGTTCTCGTGACTTCGTCTTCTCTTCTCTTCTCACAAAACTGAAAGCCCCCCAAAATCTGAGAACCCCCCAAAATCACAGAACCCAAATCTTTTCTTCTCTTCTCAGCTAAAAGCCCCCAAAATCGTCAGCTCTCAACCCCTAAATATTCTCTTCTCAGCTCAAATTCAAAACCCCCAAAATCGTCAGTTCTGAGTTCGGTGGCCTCCTCCCCAAAATCCTTCTCGTCGCCATTAAAGGTCAGTGCTTCTCGTCGTTCTTAGTTGCTTAATTTTGGTTTTATCATTTATCAATTTTAAAATAGAAATGACGATTGAAATTTGAAAGAGCTGTGAAACAATGGATTTAAATCTTGTTCTTGAAGAGGATTGGTTTTGTTCCATGCAACTGAGAATTGATTTGAGATTGAGTTTACTGTGATGAATTAGGCCATCACCGGGAAGGTTGGGATTGCCTCATAATGGGTTTAGTTTTCCATCTAAGTTAGCTTATCGAAGTTTTGAGGCAACAATGCTATTTGAATTGCCATTTTTATGGTCCCTTAAAAACTCCTTGCATTGATCCAAACTTTCCCCATCTGGTTCATTATGCACGATTCTGAGGTTTTTTTGTGTAAATGGCCTGAATGTCCTCTTCATGTTTGGAGAAATATGTATTTTGTAATGCCATGCCAGTTGGTTAGGGTAGCAGGGTGGTTCTCAGAAATGTCTTTTGGATGCATAGAAAATGAGGGAGATCAATAGGGTAGTATTTGTTTCCAGTTGCAGCTTGATTGGCCCAGGTGATTACCCCTTGGCAAATAATAAGTTTATAATTTGTGAATGCACAGATTGCATCTTTTGTATCGAAGGTGCTAGTTTCATCATTCATGGTCTGCTAGGCATCGCAGTGATTTCAGTGCAATATAGCAGTTACGAGCATAACACTTCGCAGCAATATTAAACAAGCTTGATCCTTCGAATGTGACTGGATTTGGTTAAAAAAAGGGGGTAAAATTTGATAAAACAAAACTTGAGAAATAAATTTGAAAAAAACAATATTTTAAAAATGATAAGCAAAGTAATTGTTGGTAGAAATGCTATAGATATCATATTTATTAGTTTTTGAACTTCATTGTAATTTTCTCAAAATAGTCTCTTAATTGCAGATTACATGGCATCCAAAAAAACTACCAGTGGCAATAGACTTGATGTGGGATGACAGCATGGTATAGATATTGAGAATACTTCAAGAAAAGTTCAATGCAAGTATTGTCTGAAAATTTTCAGCGGAGGCATTTATCGTTTCAAGCATCATTTGGCTTGCACTCGAAAGGATGTTGAGCCATGCCATCAAGTACCAGCAGATGTGAAGCAGATGATGTTAAATGTGTTGGTGAAAACTCTAGAAGCATCTGAGAAGAAAAGAAAGGCTTCTCAGTTTTTTAGAAGTGGCGAAGATGCAGACGAAGATTGTGAAATTAACAAGGGAAAGAAACCAATAAGTGGAAGTGGAAGTGCTCAAATGACCATCAATCAGATGCTTAAAGAAGGATATTAGAGAAGAAGCATGTCAACAAATAGCAAGGTTTTTTTATACTAGTGCTATTCCTTTTAATTGTGCTAGAAACCCTGAGTTTGTTAAAGCGCTTGAATTAGTTGCAAAATATGGGCCAGGATTTAAGTCTCCATTTTACCATGATATTAGAGAGAAGTACTTAAAGCAAGAAGTAGATAACACAATGCAATTGTATGATGACTATAAGCTGGAATGGAAAAAAGCAGTCGCTTCAATAATGTCCGATGGATGGACTGATAGGAAAAGACGATCTATTTGTAACTTTCTGGTTAATAGTCCTCGAGGAACTTTCTTTTTATCATCTGTAGACACATCTCATATATCCAAAACAGCTTTTAAAGTATTTGAGATGTTAGATGCTATTGTTGAAAAGATTGGAGAGGAAAATGTGGTGCGAGTCATTATCGATAATGCTCGCGAACTATAAGGCAATTGGGACTTTATTGGACACCATGCGCTGCTCATTGTATTGATTTGATTTTGGAAGATTTTGAGAAGAAAATAGAGATGCATGCTGTAACCATTGATAAGGGGAGGAAAATCACCAATTATATATATTCAAGATCTCTCCTCATTTCCATGCTGAGAAAGTTCACAAAAGGACAAGATTTGATCAGGCATGCTGTCACTCGATTTGCCACTGCATACTTGACTCTTGGATGTTTGAACGATTGTAAGATTACACTGATGTCAAAGTTCACTTCCGTCCAATGGAGGTCAAGTCGGTATTCAAAAAGTGAAGAAGGGCGGCAAATTCAAAATTGTGTTTTGGACAACAAGTTTTGGCATGATGTCTCTGAATGCATCAAGGCAGCATTTCCTCTTATAAAAGTTCTACGATTAGTTGATTCAGATGAGATACCGACCATGGGTTTTATATATAAAGCCATGATGGAAGCGAAAGAGAAGATACAAGTTAATTTTGCAAATGTGCAAAAAAGGTGCAAATTATCTATTATGCCAATTGTTTATTTAATATAACTATTGTTTTATCTTATATTGTTTATTTTCTTTCGTAGATATAAACCTGTATGGGATATTATTGATGCAAGATGGGAGCTTCAACTTATAGACCTTTGCATGCATTTGCTTATTGGTTGAATCCGCATTATCATTATATTACTGATTATAGAGAGGACAAAAATATTAAATATGGAATGTATAACTGCTTGAATCGGATGGTGCCTAATGAAGTAGAGAGGGATAAAGTTGATTTACAACTTAATATATTCTCGGAAGCAAAGGGGTTATTTGGCATTGAGGCTGCCAAAAAAGCAAGGGATAAAAAGACTCCAGCTAGATGGTGGACTTCTTATGGAGATGAATGTCCAGAGCTACAAAATCTTGCAATTCGAGTTCTAAGCTTGACTTGCAGTTCATCTGGATGTGAGCGTAACTGGAGTGCGTTTGAGATGGTAAGTTTTTTTTTAAAAAAACAAATATTGTTTTCATTTTTTATAAGAATTTTATATTTTATCAATTGTGAATTTTTTTATAGGTTCATACTAAATGAAGAAATCGTCCACAACAGAAAAAAAATGAATGACTTGGTTTTTGTGATGTGTAATTTGAAAATGAATGATAAGGACAAAAGGCAAGTCATTGATTTAGATGACGTTGTAGATGATCTTCCATCTGATGATGAATGGGTGACTGAAAGAGAAGGACATGGTGGTTCATCGAACATTAATTTACTTCAAACTATTGATAGTGCAACACGAAGACAAAATGGAACAGAAGACGATAGTGATGAAGATAATTTTAATGGTGTTGAGATGAGTACTGAAGCCACTGAAGATTATTTTGAAACTTTGCATTCAAGAAGTTTAGAGTTAAATAATGTTGGAGCTCAATCTAGTACTAGTAATCTTTTTCATTGTGATGCTATTGATGAAATTCTTGGACATAGTGAGGGGGGTGAAACTGAAGCTGATTTTAGTTTACATTGTACGCCAGCTGAAGACTTGTTTTAAATTTGTTAGTTTTTAACTTATGAACTTTTAGGGACATAATTATTTTATAATGTGTTTTGAAGTTATTTTACATCATGTATGAACCTAAACTAATTAAGTTTTATGTCCATAATTATGCTATTTTGTATTCAGAAATATTTTACAAACAATTTTACGATTTTTCTTCTCACATGATTTTAGCTCTGATTTTACGATTTTTGTACGGACATTTCAGGTACGATCTTTCTACGATTTTACGATCCGATTTTTCGGAGCCCTTTCCGATTCGTGTCAAAATCTCGATTTTGACTACCTTGGTTATACCGCATTACCAAACACAAACTCAAATGCTTTTTCTTAGAATGTTCAATGAACATTTGATGAGATATTGACAATGAAACATAAGAATGATTCGTTACTTTGGCTATCTTTTGATTCCATCACTGGTTTAATGTGTTGTCATGACTATATGCTTAATTGCGGTTACAAGATTGTTCAAATTAATATGCACAAATAGATGCTTAATCAAAGACAATCAAATGATGTATTTATGTTATTGTAGTTGAAGTAAATCTTATAACAATTTAGCAATAGCATTTTTGTGTAATATTTTACCATGTTTGAAAATGCAGTGCATGTGCTTGTGGAAAAGTGCATTTGGGCTGAAAAGGCATCAATTTGATGCTTTTTTGGGTGCTTTTTAATGGTGTTCACATTTTCATATCAAAACCATCCAAAAGCATGCAAAACTTTTGATGCGTTTTTAGACCTGGTGTTTTTTTAACATCATTTTCAAATGCAACCCAAACTCATTACAAAACACATTCATAGTCATAAAAAGACCTCTGTTTAATGAGTCATCTAAATATTACGACCGATTAGTGTGGTGTGCAATCGACATATTAATTTACTTAATTAGAAGTAGGGTTTGCATTTGCTGAATTTATCAAAAGAATTTTCACTACATTTCCAGGGAATTTGAACCAAATTCATGGGAAGATATGATGAAAGATGAACTGGATCGTGGCAAATATCCTCACATGCCCTGACATGATGTCCATTGTGCACTTTGGGGACCACCTTGTCGCGATGTAGCTAGGCACTTTGTACAGTGTTGGAACTATGCCAAGGTCAAAGTTTAGCACCACTTTTAGACTGTGTTTGGCATGACTGTTGCTATTGTTGTTGTGGTCGAGGTTGAAAAAAAAACAGTTTCATGAATACGTTTTTAGTTGTGGCTCAAAACTGAAATTGAAGTGTTTGGTTAAAACTGTGGTTGAGTTTAAGGTTTAATGAAAAACAGTTTCAAGTGTTTGGTTACCGTGCTTTTCATATTGCTGTCAACTTGTGAAAATATTTTAAAAGACACACACACATATTTTTTAAAATATTGCAGATTTATTTATCATAATAATAAAATATAATTAATAATTCAAGTAAATTAGACATTCATTTTTATTCTCCCATCAAATTATTTGCAATTTCATCAAGAATTAAATTCATACATCAAGGCCTCTGCGATCCCTTGCTATTTGATTGATGAACAATATTTGGTAAAATATCATCAAGAACATCTCCGATCCATAAATAGTGTTGTTTCAGGATCTCTATCTACATGTTGTAGAGATATAATTCCAAGGTAAAATCTAGTTGCAAGTTTTTGATCCATAATTAATCAAAACGTAACGGGGTTGTGGAGTAAAACTATATTACGCACCTTTCCCTTTCATCAGGCTTATCTCTATCTACACATTTTTTAATTTTTTAAAAATATGATTTCTATATTTTTTTTAAACAAATTGGACTAGGCTGAGAGCAGGGCTAGCCCAGCCCAACTTAAAAGAGCACAAAACGGTGCACCACAACTTTCATTTCAAATTATTCATGTAGTTACTGTTCACGTAACACGTGAACAGTAACATGACCGACTGTTACGAGAGGGTCAACGGCCGATACCGACGAATATAGGAGGTCGAGGTGGTTCTTCTTATGGTGATGGCGTCAAAGATGGTGGCTTGTGGTGGCCAGGAGAAGCTTTGGAGGTGGTTCCTTAAAATGCAGTTTGCATCGCGTTGCCAAACAATTGTGCTGCTGGTTAGGGAAATTTTTTAATTTTAATATGAATTGACTTTTTTTCCTTTTCAAAGAAATAAAGCTCTTTATAAGGAAGTTATTCCACTACTTATGCCCCAATAGCACATGATTATTCCACACTATATGGGGTAGAATAGAGAGATGGAAGTTGAAAGAAAGGATATCAAAAGCAAAAGGAATCAAACGATAGGATTCATTTTCATCTAGATCATCTTTATAGGACATCCCTCTTCTATTGCATATGCAGGCTGAGGGGCCTGATGATTCTGGTGTAGGCCCAAAATTAAATAGGCTGGACTCTGCCCCTAGCAGAGGCCTCCCACGTGGTTTTTGGAAATCCAAAATTGAATTGGTTGTTCTAGATATGCCAATGACAACCTTTGTAGATGACAATGACTCATATCTTCATTTGAAAATGTCACCAAATTTATCAGCACAACCTGGCACCAAATCTTCGGACTTGGAGTGGTGGGAAACACAAGAAAGGGTTGATCAGGTTGATTTTACAGATGAAAGTGGCCAAGTTTATCCTCGTGCTTCTTGTCATTGTGAGGTGGGTGACAATTCATGAAAAACAATTTATGCAATTATTACTTAACATGACCAAGAGAACATAAGAGACTGATAAAATGTTGAAGTATTCCAGATTGCTTCCTGATTCTTAGGATCATTTTTAGTTATGTTGAATAATTCCTCCTTGGTTTGAGGAACAAGTTTCTTAGCTTTATATTAACCACGGTTCCATCCTGTAAAATCGTGAGTTTGTTATATTCCTTTGTCACGGTGTAAGGCTATTTATTAGCCATTGTTGCAACTCAATAGTACATCTTCTTCATTTGTCTCTTGCTAATTGCAACAGAGACCTACCCTGAGTCATCTCATAATCTTAGTCCTCAATGTCAACATGGGATCTTATCTATCATTTTTTCCCTCAAATTTCTTATTGTTCATGATATTAGTAGATTAAGTATTGTACGCCTTATGGCTAGCCATAGATGCGTCCAATTTTTATTTTAATCTACAGGATGTAAATCAAATTTAGAGGAACTGAAAGGTCTGTCCATTTATTAAAAAGAAAGCAAAAAAAAAATGTGAAAATCTAAAACTGGTGACAGCCTTGAATTCTGCATTTGGGAAGAAAAAAGTGAAGGTCTAATATCTATTACTATATGCTTTTGCATTTCACCCATGAATTCTATGGGTACATGACCAATGATGAATGTTGTCCAATTGGAAGAGCATAAGTTATTTGGTGTTTTTGTTGCTGGTGATTAATGGTGTATAATTGGAAAAGCATACGTGTTTCTGTTATAATTTCACATTCTAAAAGACAATACAACTGTTTTTTGTTTTCCAATTAACTTCACCATTATTATTTAGCACTTTTATGCTTATATATAATCCATAAAACTTAATTATTGTCCTTTGGCATCGATGATTTCTCTCAATTTTCAGATAAGGAGTGTGAGTCAATGGTCTACTGGAACAAGCCAAATTGAAGAGGGCATTCACTGTGCTTATTGTTATCTCATTGAGAAAACAGAGCACTTTGTGTACATGTAGGTATAAACTATTATGCATTATTTATTGTATCTTTCAGTGAAGGGAACGAATTGCCTATTGCACAAAGAACTCAAGGACAAGGATATTCAGCTCAATTTGAATAGATTCCTCGGTGGAATTATATTTTGAGTCACTCAATTGAAAAAAAATGATTTTTAGATAGAGCGCAGGGTAGAATGGCAAGGAGAAACTCATATCTAACACAAAATGTAAGTGTTCGGGCTTTATCTGGCAATATAGAGGGGTTGGTAGTCACATGGGGACAATCCCATCACTAAACTACCCAACTGCCCTCTGATAGGTCCCAACTAAATAATAATCAGTTTACACCCATCTTTATTTGTGTTCTCTTCCGGTGAGAAACATACCACAAGTGTTTTGTGAAATTGTTACTTGATATTTTGATATTGTTCTTGCTGCTTAAATAAGCAAGCCTTTTACAATCCCACCTTAACTACAACAAATAAAATTAACTGCGAAAAAAAGACCCATTACTCCAAATAAAGACCCACATAATACTAACGGAAACGAAGCATACGAACTAAAACAAACTGACATTTAAACCCACGTAAACATGTTGTGAAACTGATAATTCTTGTTGTCCCCACGTTCTTCCAACTTGCGCTGTGCAGTGTGTTAGAAATTCTGTAAGGAACCGAGAGAGATTTGGTGAAGAAGATGATGGGAGAAGAAAGTAAGAAGGAACGCACTGTGCGTGAGAGAGAATAAGAGTAGGGGAGAGGATTTTAGAATTCTTGTTGTATTTTCTTGTTATCCTCTTTTACAATCATTTAGGGAATTTAAAGGCAATTCTACATTTGCCAGCTGGGTACTAGCTTAGTTACTAGAATTAAAAAGAACTACACAAAACGATTGTGTTTTGTTTACAAATATTTGAATTCTAATTGTATCAGTTTTCCTTCTCGTTTTTCTTGATTCTTCTATTTTCTGTTCGTGACACGCTGCATGCCCCTGCAATACCCCCACTTATCCCCCATATTTGGGATTCGGTTTATGGCCACGAACTGACCTTCGTGGCTTATCACCCTCGGTGCCCTTCATCATCTCCTAGTATCAGGCAAAGGCAATTGATTCCAGTTTCATCTGCTGCTATTCAGAGTCAGGAGCTCATTTTAAAAGACACTCCGATATTTCTATATGGACCTCCTCATTTACTTTTTCGAAGATTGCATCTTGAAAGACACTTCCATACGCCTGGGCCCTGGGTAGGCTACATAAAGGAAAAATCAAGACTGTGGCATAGGATGAACGGGTTTAGGCCACAGGAAGTGGATTTAGTCAGTTTTAAAGGTTGACTGAGGGAAGTGTTATACATTGTTGGAAGCTGTGAATTGAATGCTCTTTAGAGAGAAAAATTATAAACTTTACACAGAAGAATAACTTTTCGTCCACGAGCGAAATGCTAATGGGTGTCACTTCCTACTGATTCTAAAGAGTTTTTCTAAATGCTGACAGAAACATCAAGAAAGGTTTTACCATAAGCTTTTAATAATTTGGTAACAGATGGATATTTGAATGAGCAGAGTGAAAGAATTTATTTTATCAACTGTAATTATTTTTTATTTTTGCTGTCTTTCTAATCTCCGTGAAAGTTTCATATTTCGATGCCAATGCAGCTTTTTAAAGTCTGAAGTTATTCATTTTTCCTGACCTTTGCTTCATTGCTGGGTTTACTAGAATCAGTTTTTTATCAGGCCTTTCAGGAGATTACATTATACATACAGAATCATGTGTTGGAAGCTTTGTATCGGCGTATTATGCGTGCATTTAATGATAAGATGTTTTTCAGGGTTATAATTGTCATACCACTGCTTCTAGGTTTCCAGGTTCTAATTCTTGGCCCATTCCCTGAAATTTGAAATCTGAACAATCTTTTTTCCTTTTCTTTTGTTGGCTCGAGTTTTAGTTTCACAGGGTGGTGTTGATGATGGTGGTCCAGCATCTATCTGTCAGAGCCATAATGTACTGACAATATCGAACTATTTGCAGAGGACAGAATTCAATATTGCATAATGTTTATGATCTTCTTGGTCCCAAAACACACCCTTACATTTCTTTCTATGGTCAACTTTTTGATGGTGGTTCTGTGGCCACTAGCAAGGTATTCTCTTTCATGCATAGAACTCGTACAGTTCATTGACAAATGCTGTTGGCACCTCACGTCAATCTCTACTCTTTGGTGATTTATTCACTTCATCTATTAATAATGTACAAGCTTCTTGAGTCTGCTTGGGTCACGAGATTATGAGGTATCGCTTTTTTCCATGTATTCTTACAAGCTTTGCTTTTATGAGAAATTTTGATTCTCAAAGTTAAAACATGCTGTTAAAATAGGGTCTTTATTTTGTTATTAATCAAAAATGAAACTGTGTATTTTAATCTAAAAAAAAAAGCGGTGTATTCTAGCTAATTTAGTAGTGTAATTATTCTACAAGTTCAAACATCAAATGTAATAGCAAATAACTCTAAAATTATATATTTATACTATTATCACGGTATCAAAGCTTTTTGAATATTTTTACGAATTATTTTTTAGTTTTTGAATCGATTTTTTTTCCGAAGGCTACAGTGTCAGTTTACTGTTCAAATCTACCCCAGAAATCACTACTGTTCATCACATTCAAACTGCTACAGTGGTTTGTTCTTCGCAAAAACACTCACTGTTCAAATCACCCGGAAAAACCCACACCGAAAACCCAAAAAATTACAACTTCAACCCAGAACTACGAACCCTAACCCTAGAACCCAGAAATTCATCAAACACAAACCTAGAAAATTAACCTCGCACAACCCAGACATTCAAACTCAACCCAGAAACCACAGACATTCAAACTCAAACCCAAAACCTACAGAATGGAAACAAACCCCACACTTACCTCCAACTCGTCACCGCAAGTGGTTGTTCATCAAGACAAACTCAGTCTTCCCAGCAAGCATTATACTAGATGAAACAAATTATGCATTATGGTCACAACTCATGGAAATGAGAATCGGAGCTTGAAACAAAATTGGATACCTTACCAGAGACACGACAAGATCCCTACTGCATGACAGACACATATTCCAATTGAAATCACAACATACTTTACATGCACAAATGAAATCTTGACAGAACGCAAACACGGAGAGAAATGCAAGGAATCATAAGTCAACATGCTTGTGAAACAATTTGAAGATCTGCAGGAACTGCATCAAGATAGAAGAGCATAAGGAAAAACTAACCTCAAGAAAGAGTAGTGGGATTACGTATATGTTTGGAGAGGGAAAGACTTATGAGGAAAGGAGATCTTGATATCATGTGCACAGTTTGAATGAATCCTTTCGTTTGTTAAGAAACTAAATACTACTTTATTTATTTTTCTAATATTTAATAATATTAGTTGATGTGATCTGGTTTATTTTGATGTTTTAAAAAATATTATTTTATAATAACTTGTTATATTATGATTTAAAATTCATTATTTATCATAAATTTCTATTTTTATTGTTATTAATGAATATTGACTGCTCCACAAATCACATCATTGATTGCTAACTGCGTTCCAGCTGACACTGTACTTTTTTTTTTTCCTTTTAATCTCAATAAAATGAAGTAATTGACCCAGTAATTGATTCAACTTACAAAGATATATGGATATCAACTGCAAAGGTGAGAACAAAAATGGTTTTAACTTAGCAGACTATTTCATTCAGTACCTTTTCTTTTTCAAAATTTAATTTCGATGCGGAGGACATTTTGGAATTGCTGCCTCTGTTCAAATGTCTCATGTATATATAGGATGTATGTTTGTTTATGCTGGAGTCTTCCCCCATGTATTGAGGGCTGAGTTCAGGGTTCAAAAGCTTGCATTAAAATAAGGTGCAAGCAGGCATTGCACATGTAGTTTCTAAGTTCTTAAATAAAACCTAGCAGAAGAAAAATCTTTGGATCACGATATTAAGTGTTTTGTCATTGTGGAAACAATTGTTTTTAATTTTTTTCAATTTATTTTTTATATCAATCCATTAAAATGATTTAAAAATAATTTAAAACAAAAAACATATTCATTTAGAAAAAAAAAAAACATATAGTTGGACACTTCGATGGAGCCAAACTTGTACATCTCACTGCTAACAAACTTGTATATCTCACTGAATTGTAATGTTTAGATTGTTATCCTTTTCAGTCTTTTAGGCTATTTTGTCTTTCTCGGATAATATCATTTTAATCCCTGGATTTGATGCTAGAATACATGTTGGTCTTTAAATATTTTTTCAATTATCAATATAAGCAAAAATAAGTAGCTTTTATGTAATAGGTTTTGATAATAATCAAACCTAACAAACTATAATCAACCATAATAGATTGAGATTTTTTCATAATATCAACGAATATAAATTTCTTATTAATATAACTTGCAC
This sequence comes from Salix exigua, assembly GCA_032356905.1. Classification (NCBI taxonomy): domain Eukaryota; kingdom Viridiplantae; phylum Streptophyta; class Magnoliopsida; order Malpighiales; family Salicaceae; genus Salix; species Salix exigua. The sequence goes on along the minus strand of CM063595.1, from coordinate 12,120,815 downwards.
AACACATTAACAAAATATTTAAAATATCAAGTCAAGTACTTGAAATAATCCTTCTCACCCTACTTTATCTGGAATGCTATTTTTCCAATTTATGAATGAGTAAATACATCTCACTTGTTTTAAAAATGAAGTCTTTATCACATGCATCCACATAAATTACTTGATAAATCAAGTTTTTTTTGTTGTAATTATACTGAAACTTGATCTTTTCATTTATATTCAATTATTGGTCATCCATCAAAAGCAACAGTACCCAATTTTGTATTGTTTCCTCTATAGTGAAACCATTAAAAGATTTATTAGTTTCTTCGAGTGTAGATTTTGCATTTTCTCCTCCCTTCACTTTTGCTTGAAAGGTTTTTAATCCATGATAATTGCATTGGATTGGATTGGATGATCTAGTTCATATAGTTTTGTCAATTGGTCTCGTCTAATTTTCTTTAGATATTTACTTTTTTTTCTTAGAAAATCTAGGAACAAGTGAACTGCAGTAATATATATCCTATCTATGTTGTTTTACTTAAGTAAATGCATCAAGACTCTAAGGGAAAAAATGGTAATTTATGGATCGAAATGCAGTTCATCCTTTGTGTGTAATGTGAATCTGTTATGATTTATGACACCATGTCTTTTTCCAAATTCTTCTATAAAATAGAAGATCAACTGATATCTCATCATGTCAAGTAGCTCTATTAATCTCATTTCAAAAGTGTTCCCTGGATGTGCCGATATAGATGGAGATCTTTGAATGGCTGAACCAGTTTTGTTGATCTCGTTTTGCTTTGATCAAAATATTTTATACCAGTTAAAAAAATAAGATAAAACAACACAATTCTTATCTTGTTTCAAATTCCATATTCTAAAATTAAACTAAAAGTTTGGCTGTAACATTCGGTTTCGTTCTGCCCGTTTTGTTTCGGTCAAATAATATTTTTTTTTAAATAATGAATAATTTATAATATAAATCATATATTTTAATCTGACTGTTAGATTGAGATAAAATTTTACGAGGAGTATTTTGTAATATATATATATATATATGTTAAAATTTCAGAGCAATCAAAAATGCAATGTTACCTTGTGAGATTGATGATAACATTCTCGTAATATTATATATGTTTATAATTTTGTTCAAAAAAATTATTTTATTGTCTTCTTTAGATTAAATTGCACAATTCTAAATAATTTTATTTTTGGATTTAAACTAAAAAAATTTAAGTTAATATATTTAATTATATATATAGAAACATTTCGAAACTAAAACATATTGTTCCAATTTAAAAAAAAGCATTAGCTAAATTAAAATTAACAACTTGGAATAAATTAATGTCACGTTTTGCTTACGACTTATTGTGTTTAATCTCTGTCTTGCTTGCTCCAGTGTGGTGTGTTTTTGTTTCCATTGAGTACAAGGGGTTTAAATGATTATGTGTCGTATCAGTTATAAGAAATGCTTTTTGCATGCGGTTCTCCGCTTGGTGCTTTTGCATTTGACTAACGATTTATTGGTGATTCTCATTCGACAGACAAATACCATAATCTATCAGGGTGTTTTTCCTTGCGTGCCTAATGATCTTATTCATACCATGCTAATTAGTTGATTTCTGCCCCCGACCACTTGCAGAGCTGCACTCAAACAAAGTATGGTGTCCTGGAAGGATAGGCTTGGCCACACCACCATTAATTTTGGGATAGCCCCTCGGAAGCTTGCATCTCACCAAAATGGAGACATCAAAAACAGTGATCCACTTGAGAGATTACAGTCTATGCGAGGACATCTGGTTTCTTTCCTCGTGGAGTTGATGTGCAAGGAAGATTTAAGACTTGTGTTTAATGAGAGCGAGTATTTGTTAATTCAATTGGGTTTGTAATGAATAGATTTACAGAAAACTTTCACTCACTTTATTCATTCATAATAAGCCTATTTATAGGCTACAATACAAGGCTCAATCTAACTAACTAAACAGAATACAAACTGAAAAACCACTAACTAATACCAAATTGTATACCCACTTTGTAACAGATACCCAACTAGTATAACAGAAACCCAACAAACCCTCCCTTAAACTGAGTTACAACTTTGTAAGCAGTTTACTCAAATGACAGTTCATACACACCCATCAATTCTCTCAATTTGACAAAAGCTTCAAGTTTCAAAGGCTTTGTCATTATATCAGCCAATTGCTCCTGTGACCTGCAGTATTTCAGCTCCACTTCACCACTCTTAGACAAGTCTCTAAGAAAATGATATCGAATTGCTATGTGTTTGCTCCTCCCATGCATGATTGGATTCTTAGAAAGTTTAATGGTTGAACAATTATCACAAAAAAATCTCACACCCTTCTTGACTCCAGCTGATATGCTTCAGGATTCTAAGTACCCAAATAGCTTGACATGCACACACAGCAGCTGATATGAATTCAGCCTCAGTAGTTGACAAAGTAACTACAGGATGCTTTTTGGAACACCATGAAACAACACCACTACACATAACAAACACATATCCAGAGGTGCTTCTTCGATCATCCAAGTCCCCAGCATAGTCACTATCAGAATACCCAACAATCTTATCATTTTCAGTTCCTTTCTTATAGCAGATTCCCATTCCTGAAGTACCCTTGATGTACCTCAATATCCTCTTCACAACCATCATGTGTAATTCAGTAGGCTTCTCCATATACCTACTAACCAAACCCATAACATACATCAAGTCTGGTTTGGACACAGTCAAATACATTAAACTCCCTATCATTTGCTTGTATTTAGTAGCATCCACTCCTACACCCCCTTCATCTTTAGTTAGCTTACATCCTGACACCATAGGAGTTTTCGTTGCATTACTGTTCTCCATACCAAACTTCTTCAGTATTTCACAAGCATATTTCTTTTGATGCATGTAGATACCTTCATTGTCTTTAACAATTTCAACTCCAAAGAAAAACTTCAATTTTTCTAGGTCAGTCATGCCAAATTCAGCTTTCATTGATGACTTGAATTCTTCCAACATCACTTGGTCACTTCTTGTAAAGACCAAGTCATCTACATAGATGCTCACTCTAAGAATTTTCCCTTCTTCTTTGACTTTGGCAAACAAAGTATGTGTTGACATATAATGTCACAGTTGTATGCTTTATATATTTTGATGATAACAATAAAAAGAAAATGGACTAATAATATGCTTGGATGAGATTAAGTTATAAACAGGTATTATACAAAAAATTCATCAACAAGCAAAATGGATTACACGAAGAAATCATTCCAGGAAGTTCAAGATGCAAGCAAGTGAAGACATAGAATAAGTGTTCATTTTAGTGTTTTATGTAAATCTCAATTTCTAACTTGATAGCACAAATTAAAATGAACTCGCACACTTCATATTGAATGCATTAAAAGGGTTTGATGATTATAGGTTTAAGTCATAATCAATCGTTCAAGAAATTCAGAAAAGATAATTTGTCAAAATAGAGTTCTGCATGAACCGGTCGACCGCTTGGAAGACAAATTGCCTTTCGAGCTGAACCGGTCGACCGCTTGGGTTATCCGTTGTGAACCGGTCGATCGCTTGATATGACAGTTACACTAAAACGGCTAGAAACGGCTAGTTTCCTTTTGAAACTTATAAATAGGCCTCTTAATTGCAATATTAAGAACACACATTGTATATATCTGATATTGAGGCAATTAGTAGTGCATAAACACCTTCATATCATCAATTCTCATTAATACTCATATTTGTGTTTAAATCTTCATATCCTAACACAAAGAGTATTTCTCATTCTCACTACACTTAAACACCTTCAAATATTCTAAGTGCTATTGAGTGAGATAAAGAGATCATAGATCTTGATTTGTAATATCCACACTATTGAGAGTGTATTGTTGTTTTACAAAAACAATCCTTGTAAAACTCTTGAGAGTTGAGTATAAAACTCTTGATATTGGTGAGGAAACATCACAAAGGAAAAATCTTGAAGAGAGTACATCTTCAAGTGGGAAGAAGGAAAATCTTGAAGAGGGCATATCTTCAAGTGGTGTAAAAGTCTTGGTGTGGATTCATCAAGCTGGAATTGTAATCTTGTTACTTGGACTAGTAAGAGAGTACAATACTCAAGTACGGGTTGGTATTTGAGTCGTGGATGTAGGCTTGCCGAACCACGTTAAAAACCGAGTTAGAAATCTCTCTCTCTTATCTCTTTACTTTAAAGTAATTAATTTTAAAATTGCATTATTTATTGTATTTACACCTAATTCCCACCTTAGGTGCATAGTTGCCTTAATCCTTGAATTACAGTATGTTCGCTTGGGCATTTTTCAAACCCCTCTTTGATGAAATAAGCCTCTATTCTGCTATACCATGCCCTAGGGGCTTGCTTCAAGCCATACAAGGTCTTCCTCAATTTCAGAACCTTCCCTTCTTTTCCCTCCAGCACATACCCCTTGGGTTGTTCCACATACACTTCCTCTTCTAGTTCTCCGTAAAGAAAAGCACTCTTTACATCTAGTTGATAGACATACCAGTCATGAAATGCTGCCATTGCTAGAATAATTCTGATTGTATCTCATCTAGCCACAGGTGCAAACACCTCGAAATAGTCAACCCCATGTTTTTGTGCATAGCCTAAAGCCACTAATCTGACCTTGTATTTGTCTACCTCTCCTTTCTCATTCAACTTCGTTTTGTAGATCCATTTAACACCTATTGCCTTAATCCCCTCAGGTAAGTTGGTTAGGTCCCAAGTTTTATTCTTTCCTATTGCCTGAATTTCACAGTCCATGGCTGACTTCCACTTTTGGCTCTCAGCTGCCTCTTCATAAGTGGATGGATCTCCATATTCAGTGTACAAAACTAAGTTTTGTACCTCATCTTCTTCTGACAATTCTTCTCCAGTAATGTGATCCACCATCCAAGCAGGTTTCCTCACAATTCTCCCAGTTCTTCCTTGAACACTGTCTGCTGCAGAGGTATTTATTCCATCACAGACTCTAGCTGTTTGTCCACCACTACCTGCTGCAACAATAGCAGAAACTCCACCACTACCTGCTACAATAATAGCCTCAACATTCTGAGTTTCTGACAGTGTTACATTCTCTCCCTCATTCTGACCTTCTCTTTTGACATCAGTTTCACTACCTTCACCATTTCCAGCCCCATCATCCTCATTGTCTCACCAGGTCAACACACTTTTATGTCATCTGATTCTTCTTTGCCCCAATTCCACTTTTCATTTTCTACAAAAACTACATCCCTACTCACCACTACCTTCTTAGTGGCTGGATTGTATAATCGATAGGCTTTTGACCCACTGCACACTCCCAAGTGAACACATTTGATGCTTTTATCATCCATTTTTTTCCTCTTATGATCATGATTGTGAGCATAAGCAACACACCCGAACACTCTACAATGTTTCACAAATGGCTTAAGATTGCTCCAGGCTTCTTCTGGAGTTCTACAATGTTTCACAAATGGCTTAAGATTGCTCCAGGCTTCTTCTGGAGTTCTATCTTTCACAGCAATGGTGGGACTTTGATTCATCAAATATACTGCCTAGTTGACAGCCTCTAGCCAAAATTCTTTTGACACCTCTTTTTCACTCATCATGCTTCTAGCTTGGTTCATAATTGTTCAATTTTTTTTCTCCATAACTCCATTTTGCTAAAGGGTATACCCAGCAGTGAGTTGCCTACTGATTCCATGGGTTCTACAGAATTCATTGAAGCATTAAGAATTGAATTCTCCACCCCTATCTATTCTTAAGCAGCAAATTTCTCTCTCAACCTCTTTCTCTACTAGTTTCTTGAAATTTATGAACATTTTCAAGGCTTTTGACTTTTCAGTCAAGAAGAACACCCAAGTTTTCCTAGTTAGATCATCAATAAACGTAATCAAATATTTCATTCCACTATTTGATTGTGCACTCACAAGGCCACATATATCTGAATGTATCAATTGTAACTTTTCAGAAGCTCTCCATAGGCTTTGCTTGGGAAAACAGTCCCTATGTTGTTTTCCCATTATGTATCCCTCACACACTTGGGTTGGTCCCTTCACAAGTGGTAACCCATTGACCATTTTCTTATAGTGCAGGGTTCTCAACCCTTTATAGCTCAAGTGTCCCAGTCTATGATGCTATAATAGTGATTCATCCATATTGACAGTGTTAAAACAAACATGATCAGTAGTTCTACTATTAACAGTTCTACTAGAGGCTAATAACACAAACATTCTGTTTGTGGACATGCTACTTTCCATTATTAAACCTCTAGATGATGATACAGTTTGCATAAATTGTTTCGAATTAGTATAGCTAATCCATTTTCTTGCAACTGTCCAATGCTCAACAAATTGTTTTTTTAACTCAGGTATGTAATATACCCAAGCAATCACTTGTACTGCCCCCTCTACTGCCATCTTAACAGTCCCTTTTCCCATTACCATCATCCTAGCATTATTACCCAATTTCACCGATTGCCTAAATTCAACATCCAATTCAAGAAACCACATTTTATCACCCGTCATATGGTTGCTACACCTGGAGTCAAGGAACCATACCTCTTTTCATGTTGCATTGTGCAGGTCTACATGCGCCATGAGAAGCATTTCTTCCTCCTCCTCAAGCTCTGTATAATTGGCTTTTTTAGCCCATTCTAGGCATTCGTAGCATTCGATTAGGTCTTTGTTGAGCTGCCTTTCCCTTCCTCTTCCTCTGCCACGAAACCTTCTGAATGAGCTTCTGCCCCTGCCTCGAGTTGATCTTTCATCATAGACAATTTTCAGTGTCTGTTCTTCATCTTTGTGTTCTTGCATTCTTTGTTCGTGTAACAACAGACTCCCGTGAAGGTCATCAATACTCATAGAGTCCAAATCATTTGACTCTTCGATCGAACACACAATGTAATTGAACTTTGGCGTCATAGATCTTAGGATTTTCCCCATCACTGTGCTTTGTTGCACCTTCTCTCCATGCGTCTTCATCTTGTTTGCTACAGTTAGGGTTCTTGACAGATACTTGTCCACACTTTCACCTTCTTTCATGCTCAAAGTCTCAAATTCTCTTCTCAAGGCCTGTAATGTGCCCTTCTCACTTTTGTCGAGCCCTGGTATTTTTGTTTCATAGAATCCCAGATGGCTTTTGACGTACCCTTATCAAGAATGGTCTCCATGATTTCTCGATCTATGGCTTGGAACAGAAAGTTCACTTTAAGATCCTTGAGCATGGTTGCTTCTTCTGCTGATTTTCTTTGCCCTTCACTCGCACCAGTGCCTCACGTCACACCTTCACTCGCACCAGTTCCTCGCGTCACTGTTGGGATTCCTTCTTCAATTAGGTTCCACATTTCTTTGCTTCTCAAGAAATTTTCCATCATCATGGACCAGTGATCGTAGTACCCAATGAATTTGGGTATGGCAGATTGAACAAATTGCTCTGATGTAGTCATCTTCCCGTCTGCTTGCTTGCCCTAGATTTCGATTCTCTCTGTGTTTCACTCCCCTGGGTTTTGATTCCCGTGTATTTCACTCACCCATTATCTCTCTTTTTCCCTTTGTGTTTCCCCTTCTCTCACTCTCATTCACTCAGGTCCCCTTTTGGTAGATCTATGCTCTGATACCAATTATTAATTTAATTGGGTTTGTAATGAACAGATTTACAGAGAACTTTCACTCACTTTATTCATTCGTAATAAGCCTATTTGTAGGCTACAATACAAGGCTCAATCTAACTAACTAAACATAATACAAACTAAACAACTACTAACTAATACCAAACTATATACCCACTTTGTAACAGATACCCAACTAGTATAACAGAAACCTAACAATATTATGCATCCCAAGTTTTTCATTAGCAGTAGAGGATCATCCCAAGTCCCAGTCTTTTTCTTTGCTGGGTAACTAGTTACTGGCTTTCAAACTAGTGATGATTCCTGATAAATACCACCAGCCATTATTTTATAGCATATACGAGATTCATTGCTTGCACGTTAACGCCTGCTTGCGTATTGAATTTGTTGGAATAATGAATAAACATAAAGTAACATGAACAAAAGAATTTTTTTTGTTGGTAACATGACAGTTAAGGTATTGCTAATAAAACAAATTGAGAGCAAAATTTAGATGCATAAATGCTATGCGAGCAAATATCTACATGATTAGAATGTTTAAGAGAGCAAAATGATGTCGGAACAATCAATATTGTTAGTGATGAAATGAAGAAAAACAAAGGACGCTAAAAACAGAAAACAAAGTTTGAAAATAGACATAAGTGATTTAATACTACAAGAAGATGATTGTAAATATTTCTATAAACAAATGACTTGTGCTTTGATGAAAATATTATCTATTGTAAGTATCATCCTTTTTTTTAGCTTGATGTTGCATTTTAAATATAAAAAATTGTTATTATGTTAATAAAATTGTTTGTGTCTGGGACATAAATAAAATGTTTAAATAAGAATTTTATGGAATAAGAGATAGTGTTAGAAAACGTATTATCTAGGATCTATGTTTAAAGGCTAGAAAACATATCCAAATAAGAAGGAAAGAGATGGAGCTAAAAAACACATTATCTGAGTTGATGGTTGAAGGCTGGAGAAAGTGCACTATCTGAGATGATGGTTGAAGGCTAAAAAGCACATTCAACAACCAAAGAGATAGGGATAACAGACGTATTATCTTAATTAATGAGATTTAAAGATGGAAAACACACTCAAAATATGAGGAAAATAGGACTGAAAAATGCATTATTTTAATTTATAGTTGAGAGTTGGAAAACACGCCTAAAAAAAGAGGAAAATATGGTTGAAAAACGCATTTTAATTTATAGTTAAGAGTTGAAAAATGCACTCAAATGAGAAAAGGAGAGATAAGATTGTAAAACGCACTATTTGAATCGATTGAGGATTAAAAAGCACAATCAAATAAGGATAAGGAAGATAGAGTTAAAAAACACACTATCTGAATTAATGACTGGGGCCTAGAAAATGTACTTAAATAATAAAGGAGATAGGGCTCGAAAGCACACTATTTGACTTGGTGATTGAGGGTTAAAATTTTACTCAAACAAGAAAAATGAGATAGGGCTTGAAAACACAATATCTAAGTTGATATTTGAGGGCTAGAAAGCACAATCAAGTAAGAATAGAGGAGATAGATAGGTTGGAAAACACACTATTTGAGTCAATGATCTAGTACTAAAAAGTGCACTCAAATGAAAAGGGAGATAAGGCTAGGAAACGCACTATCTGAGTTGTTGATTGAAGGCTAGAAAATGCACACAAATGAGAAAGAGAGATAGGGTTAGAAAGCACACCATTTGAGTTAGATGAGAGATGGAAAATGCACTCAAAGAGAGAGAGAGAGAGATGAGGTTGAAAAACGCACTATCTAAGTTAATGATTGAGGGTTGAAAAGCGCACTCAAATGATAAGAAAAGAGATAAGGTTGAAAAGCACACTATTTAAACAAAAAGCAAATACACATCATAAATACAAGAAAATAAGTGATCTTGTTAAAAAAAATCTTATTTAACGAAGTTTTGTGGCATTATGAGCTAAATTGTGGACAAGGCTAAAACAGGTTAAAATATGAACAAGTTGAAATACATGTGTAGACATGATCAGACAAAAAACAATTATAGAAACAAACTTTATCATTTGATTATAATGCACTTCTTCTTTAGGAACTCTTGCAAGAGCATTTCAGTGATGACACTTGATACACCTCTTAACTAGTTCCCTTGATTTATCATTTCCATCAAGTGTTCATTCCACTTCCTAAAACATGATTGGGAATAGGGTCTGGAGTTTCCTAAAATGTTATTCATCCAACTTTTATCAATTGCTTGAACTTCTTCTTGAAGGCATAACAAATATGAATGTTATGTCCTGTGGAACCAGCATGGTACTCGCAAGTGAGGCTAGGCTTATACTAGTTAGGGTAAGGTGGCTGTAAAGGTGCCTGAGGTTCGAAAGTTATTAGCCCGATGCTTAGTTGTTTTTGATACATATCATTTAAGGTCAACCCATGTTTACGGGCTGATCCACATCAGAGTTGCATGATTTTGACTTGTTATTATGAATGGATTAACTAGGTACTTATAAGGCTAAAATGGATTGTTGTGCTAAAATTATAACCTTCCAAGGATTAAATGGTAAGAAGATTATTAAGGGAGAAAGAAATGTCTTATCAACTAGTATAATTGTGTCTATATTAGCTATAAATGTGTTGAAGAAATGGTGTATGACATATTTACTTATGTAATGGATTCTAAATCAAGTAGTATAGAATTGAATAGCCTTTCTATAATGAGAGTTTATAGATGTATTCCTTTAAGAGTTACCGAGATTACCTCCAAAGAAAGAGGTTGAAGTTTTTATCGATGTACTACTTGGTACATCTCTTGTACTTCAATCCTTATAGGATTTACCTATAGAGATGGATGAGATAAAATCTAGTTACAAGATTTACTGGACAAAAGGTTTATATGCTCAAATAATTCTCCATAGGGACCTCTAGTGTGATTTACAAAAAAGATGGGACTTTCAAACTCAATATTGATTATAAACAACTAAATAAAGTGGTAAGGAAAAATAAAAATTTGTTTTCACAACTATATGATTTGTTTAATGACCTTAAGAGAGATAAAGTATTTTACTAATTAAGAATTAAGGATCATGATGTGTTAAAGATTCCATTCAAGGCTCAATATGAATATTATGAGTTCCATTTGGATTAAAAAAAATATGTCAGTGATATTTATAAACTTCATGGATCAAGTCTTTCTATCTTAGATCAATTTGTGTTGGTGTTTATAAATGATATTTTGATCTATTATTCTAGTTAATATATAGAACATGAACAATAAGTAAAACTTATATCACAGACTTTGAGGGATATAAAATTTTACATCAAGTTGAATATATATTAGTTTTGGCTAAAAGAAATAGTAATCTTTGGCCATGTATGTCTTTAGAGAGGATATTTTTATATCCTAGAAAGGATAAAGTAATGTTGAAATGAGAAAGGCTTATAAATGTAACAAAAATTCATAGTTTTCTTGGGTTAACAGGATACTATATAAGATTCATCAATGAATTTTCGACCTAGCAACACCTTTGACTAAACTAACCCAAAAAAAGATGAAGTGAGGTTTATTTAAAAGAGTGAGCACATCTTTCAAGAATTGAAAAGAGGTTACTAATATTGATATTATATGCAAGATTTGAAGGATTTATGGTCCTCAATAATGCCTCAAAGAAGGGGTTAGGTTATGTTTTGATGCAATATGGAAAGGTCATTGCATATGCATCAACATAATTGAAGTATTATGAAATTAATTATATGGTTCATTATTTAAAGCTAACAATAATGGTATTTGTTATTGTTTCTTGCACGAAGTCAAATGACGAGTTTTCCTCTTGAATTGAAGGGTTTTGTGATTAATCATGAAATTATAATTTTGAAGGAGTTGACACCTAATATTATAGTTAGTAGAGAACCTAATAGACTATAAGAGTCTAACTAAGGGAACTAGTTGTGCAATAGGAAGATATATCACTCTAAATGCATTATACTCTTGGTAAGTTTTATTGTTAATTGATTGTTTTTATCATGCGTCTATTTGTTGATCTTATCTAACGTTTAAGACATAACTCTCTTTATGATGAAATCTATTTTATCGGGCTAATTATAATCATTCTAGGGCTCAAATTTTAGCATCACATTTATTCTCTATTTTGTATCTATAATATCTAATGATATAATTTACAGTGTAATTTTATACCTTAAATAATAAAGTCCACATCTAATTCATAATATTTATTGTTATTAATTCAATTAATTTGATATCAGGAGTACACTATGTTGTAAAGTCCATACCCTGAATATTAATTAAAAATAATATATTTTATTTTTTAAATTTTGAGCAAATTCTAATGAATAATCATAAACTAGTTACAATATTTATATTTATAATTAAAAATAAACATGATAAAAATGCATTTTTCAATATTTTTATAAAAATATGCAAGAAAAACTTTAAGAATTTAGTTGTATGCACACAAATAAAAACATATATTCTTCAAAAAATTTTGAATTTTTTTATATCTCAAAGAAAAACTAGATATTTGTAATAAAAGATTTTAGTTTTATCAAAAATAAGATTTTAGGTATATTATATTTGAAAAACATAATTTTAAAAAAGGTATTAAATATCTACGTTTTAACTTAACTTGTTTTTTACTACAACCAACACGATATTAATCAAGCCTTAATCCATGAGTTTGTAAGCCTATCCCAAACCATGTAGAGTTCTAAGAGCCTTCTTGGTATTATAATAACAATTATTTTTTAAAGTATTTTTTTATTTAAAAATAAATCAAAATATCTTCCTTTTTTTAATTTTAACAATAACATATCAAAACAATCAAAAAACACAAGAACAAATAATTCAAAGAAAATAACAATAGTAATAATAATATGTTTTAGAAGTGTTTTTAAAATGCAGAAATAAACCGCTCTAAAAATAACTTGGATTCTAAGCTCTGAAATCCTTGCTCATCTCATAGGGCAAGTCATCATTGTAACGGTAAATGTTTTTCAAAATATTTTAATTATTTGAAATACATTGACACCATATTTTTATATTTTAAATTTTATTTTTGGCATCAAAATATTATAATAATTTAAAAGCACTAACAAATTATTTTAAAATAAAAAAGAAGTTTAACTTCAATTTCAAACTCCCAGTAAAATAAATATGGCTCTAGCAATTTTCATGATATAAGCCTGTCCTGCCAAATGCGACTTGTCAATGATCGTTTGGAGATGACAGGTCATGCCGACACCTGGTGCAAAGAGCACCACCTTCTAGGCGAGTGAGATCCGGTGGATTGCCACACGAACGCTAGTAAAATCTTTTCCGAGTTCACATCATATTGCTCGGGCATTTGTAGTATGAATAGTGCTGAAAAAGCTTATTGATGTCAACCGATTTAAGGAACATAGAAATATGGATGTCGGATAACCTTCATTAGAAACGTGTTTTCTATTATATATTTAATCTTCCAACACAACACAACGACAGTCTTCATCGTTTTCCAGTTCCTGGATTACTAATTCCATCATCTTCTTATACATAGGCATGTAATGATCATTGATCATCGTTTTTGAAAGTCGTATCTTACTGTACAGTTCTCTAGGAGTTTCATATAAACCTATGTGTTCTTCCGCTGATCCATCGAGTTCTAAGTTTGTTGTATCTGAGGAAGATAACGAAACGACATGCATGATTCTGCCAGGAGGATATAACAGTTGGCTCTCTGACAGGTCCTCTGAAGTGATGGGATCTTTTGCTTCAGCTGCATTGGCGAGAACGTTCTCCTCTTCAATAATTTCTATTGCTGCGGCAGCTTCTTCCTCCTGTGCTTGGATATCAGCTTCGCTGTCTTGCCTTTGAAGCTCCCTCTCCAGTTCATACCAGAATTGACCTTCAGTAACCTCTTCTATGACTGATGAAGCCATGACTCTATTGTCGGATAAAAGTGGCTCATCTTCGTCGGTATCTTCATGACCTGAACCACTCCTTGCATTACTCTCATGTTTGATCTGCACTGAATCTTTTGTCTGGAATTCAGTCGCACGAACTTCAGAGTTTACAGATAATAGAGTCCCTTCAGGCAAATCCTCTGAATTAGAATTTATTGAGGGACCCACAGAACGTCGACGTGGCCCTATACATGACCATGATGTCAGGGATGAGCGTGTTCTGACGACAGCTTGGGCAACATCTTGTGCTCGCTTCATCACAACCTACATTATACAATTCTAAAATTTAGAAAACCCCATTTTATTGCTGAATCAATTAGAAGATATGATGTGAGGTTCCTAGGTGGAGAAAGATTTCACCCAAAAGTTCAGTGTTTTTACTAGTTCAAAATTAAAAGAACTGACAGGGGGCTTGACTACAAGTCTCTAGACCATCAGCTCACAAGCACATGTATGTTACCTGAGTGCTGCTGGAGACGGGTAGCAGAAGTGCACCTGCACCAGCAACCCTGGCTTTTGCACTAGCTATGGATGGGAGACGAGATCCCAGTGCAGTGGCAGAGCGATAAACAACATTTAGGACTCTGGTATGCTCAACCTGATCCCTCAAATCATTTAGCCATGAAGATGCTGTGACCTGCTTGACAACCATTTAAAATTAAGGAGATTGACTGTGGATGGTAGAGAATGAACACAATAGTCGAGAGCAAATTTCAGAACCTCAGAGCGAAGATCATCAACTGAGGCAGCAGAAAATGTAGGCACCAGATCAGATCCATTGATGACAGTAGTAATGAAATGCTTGCCTGATTCAGCTAAATCCCATGTCATACATGCAGCTGCAAATAAAGTAATGAAAGGCATTTAGAGGAGCATATCAATATAGCCCCGAGTTATACACTTCATCAACCAAATAAGACATTCCATAAGAGCCACAATTTAAAAGAGTATGTTACAAGTAATAAAAACAAAATCCAGTCGCATAGAATCTCTTTTTTCAGAAATTAATACTGGTATGCAAATGCAAAAGGCATTAAAAGTATAAAATCCAGTACAGATGGTACAAAGTAAATTTCAAAACAAAATGAAAAAAGGCATTAAAAGTATAAAATCCAGTACAGATGGTACAAAGTAAATTTCAAAACAAAATGAAAGATCACGGGGAATCAGAATTACATGCCTGGGGCAAATGTGACACATGTGCTAGAAGAGAACTCCTTTTGTTCTCGAAGAATGTATGTTAATAATGCTGCAGTACCACCACCAAGTGAATGCCCAACAATCTATAAATGATAACCAAACAATTAGAGCAGGGTTCAATGACAAGTACACTTTACCAAATGATGTTACCACATGTTTAGCATCTTAAACTAAAACCATGTTAGTGTATTCTTGAGACAGAAATATGAGTAAGATGAATTCATACCAAAGGTATATTCAATTACCTTGATTTTGTGGTCAGGGTATTCACCAAGTGCCTTAAGCAGGCAAGGGGATATCAATTTGGCAATCCAACGAGCAGCAGCAACCATTCCACAGTGTGCATATCCTAAAACTAAATTACTTATCCCACCATCATGTAAAACAGAATGGTGAAAAGGGACCACTGCACCAGTTGCTGCTGTTAGTGTATCTTTGATGCTATGAGTACCACGAATCAGTAGAAGGAAATATTTTGAGGTTCTATCATGTATAATTGTGAAAGCAGGCTTCAGAAGCTGCATCCAAACTTGTGGAAATTAGAGGAATACTCATTTAACATTTCAAAAAGAAGAATGCAGGATCCTAAAGAGATTGCAGTACAAGGGAAGACCATTATCTAAACAAGTCCTTCCAGGATATGGTGTGACTGGGAAGCAGTTGCAAGCACATGCTGATGCTTAAAATTGAGTTGAACATGGATAAAGAATCTTCGATAAATTTAATGCCATGACTCTCAGGAACAGGTAAGCCTATGAGAAGTGTACAGGTAAAAGGTAGCAGTCTTGCATTTTCAGCTATATCTAGTTCCGGCTGTTATCCAGCTTGTCTCCTAATTGGTGCATGCCAAATACTAGTGTACCTTTCTATTTCTTTCCATTCCACAGGTAATTGCTAAAGAACACTGTAAAACATGGTGCTTAAAGTCAGCTATTTGTTTCTCTGAATTTATTTCCACAAGGAGCATCATGAAAGGAATCTTTTTCATGGTCAAAAAGCTAGATCTTTCACATGTAAAGGAATCTTCTTCATGGTGAAAAATGAAGATCTTTCACATGCAAAAGAAACTGCTGCATATGCACAACATTTTAGAAAGAACAGCCAGAACTTGAAATGCAGCAAAAGCTACTTAAAATTGATAACCACCCATTATACATGCTAAAATATATCTAAAGAAAGGAAAAGAAGACAAGATGTAAGACCCTAAGTAAAAGAAGTTCACAGCTTTACTTGACAATTAAAGAAAGAAATCAAAGCAAACCACAACAAATTTACAGATGGTCACTAACCCCTGCTTTCGGCTTCTGAATAACAACATCCTCCTGAGAGAATCCAGCCAACCCCAAAAAGACTGGGAATGGCTTCTTTGAAAAATACATGCAAAGGGTCAACAATCTCAATAGATCATACAGCTCTGCTATGATATCAGGGCCTTTCAACAGTACAGAATTACTACCAGCATATACACTTGCAACTTGTAAATTACCCTGCACAAAAGATCGTCAATTAAACACTAGCCAAACCTCAAGGCCTCAGACAAGATTAAGGGTGTGTTTGGTATTGCGGTTGTTTTTGTGGCTTAGGTTTTAGAAAAATAATTTCATGAAAAACACTTTTAGCTGCGGTTTATATTGAGGTGTTTTGTTAAAATTATGGTTGAGTTTGAGGTTAACGAAAGAAATTTCATGTGTTTAGTTGCCAAGCTTTTCATATTGTTGTCAACTTGCGAAATTACTTTAAAGAGCATAGAAATATACACACACATTTATATATATATATATATATATATTGTAGATTTAATAATCATAATATCATAGTGTAATTAATAATTCAAGTAAATTAGGCACTTCTTTTTATTCTCCCAACAAACTATTTGCAATGCCATCACGAACAAGATCCATACGTGAAGGCCTCTACAATCCCTGACTATTTTCGCGAGCTACAATGTCTGGTAAAAAATCATCTGGGATATAATTACGATTACGATCATATTCGATAAAAACAGCATCATCTTGCGATCTTCTAATATAGTTCCTGTCATAAATTTCAACAATAATAGCTGACTAGTGATGGGTTTAGTTGAAAGGTATTTTTGTCTAGGGACCTAGGTGTAGTTGGGTGACAAAAAGGAGACGATCTCTCTTTCTATCCAAACAGTTACTCACTCACTCTCTTTGTCTCTGTCTCTCTTAGGACTCATCTTGTAGACAAAAGAGCAAGAGAAAGGAGGAGTATATTATATTATTGTTATATGCACTAATTTTCTCTTCATCTCTCTCTTTACTGGCGAAAGGAAACAGAAGTCTGAGTTAACTTATTGAGAGATAAAAGACAGAAGGCTCCTGTTAATAGCAGTTACCTTTCCTTAAAACAGTAACGTACTTTGTCCTCTTATTCTTTCTTTTTTATGCTTGAATAAATAGATCTCTCTCTGTCCGAGATCGAAACGCCGTGCTCAGAGTTTTTTTTTCTTGGTTCAGATCTTACTTAGAATTTTTAGTTTTGCATGTTAAAATGCTAAGGTTTGATGTGGAATTAAAATTCCAATGGCAATTTCTGTGGTGGCTACAAATTTATCGTGGATGAAAAACAGCTACTAGCTGCTTTTCATGAACGGGCTGTGTTAGAGGTTTTAGTGGTGGGTCCCACACAAATGTATTGATGCTTTTATAGATAACCAAACAGCAATTCAGTAGTTTTTTTTCAAACGTGGTTAAAACCACAATACCAAACAGCCACTAAAACAAATCATGGTTTCACATTAAGGTATATCATCTGCATCCAGTACTGCTGCATTATTTCCCTCAATATACAAATTTCAACAAAAAAATAGATAATCAAACTTGAACCAATGTATAAATAACTAATTACAGTGAATTATCAACCTTCAGTCCAACCAAAACACTGATTAACTCCTTTTCTCCTCACTAACCACCAGCTACACAGAGTTCACTCTAAATTTTTACCCAAAAAAAAAATATATAACTCACACCGAAAATCCTAGAAACTAACACAGTATGAAAAGACAACTTGTTCTCCTAAGCAAGCACTAAATCTGAAATTGAGTCAAAATTCTTAAATTGAAAAGCAAAAAATAACTGTAAAGGACCGCACATTTTCAACAAAATAATCACCAATTAGCAATGATCTGTTTTCTCTCTTCACCAACCAAAGACTACACAAGTAAATTACCTGAAAGCATACAAAAATCCTAAGCTTCGCACACTAAATCAAAAAGACTCAAACTTTAAAACAAATCCTAAATATAACACAACTCAATATTAATCGAAACAAAAACACTCCTTCTATATATATATATATATATATATATATAGATAGATAGATAGATAGATAGATAGATAGATACCTGTCTTCTTAAGAGATAATTGATGCCAAAAGCCAAGTCACCAATGGGCCATTTTCCTATAGTTTCAGAGTAAGTGAACCTAAGCGTCTCTGATAATGTTGATATTGTTTCCAGCCAAGTGGCAGGCGCTTGTAACGGTCTTCTGGGGATCCTTCTCCCCGATCTCGATTTCGATAAATCACCTCCCTTCGCCGCCGCTAGTCTCCGGATTATAATGTAATACAGCAGCACCACTGCTCCCGCCGCCGTCGCCATTGTCGCAGCCGCCATGAGTTAAAGAATCTCAAGTTTTGGAGATCATAAAGGTGGGTTTTCTTTTTTGAGGGGCAAAAGAATTCCAGGATCAGGTAAAATAGGATTTAGGAGGAAGATTGATAATTTTGAAGTCAGACAAGTCTGTGAAGAAAGAAAAATAAGGCATTTTTTTTAGTTATGTTAAATAATTTGAATATCATGATATTCAAAATAAATATAAAAACATTATTTCAAACAAAAAAATAATTTGTAAAGCAAATGCTACTATAATTTTAAACACTATCGAAAAAGATAGTGTTTGAATCTATTATAACAATTATTTTTAAATATTGTTTAAGAATATATTAAAATATTATTATTATTATTATTATTATTTAAAATCAATTCATCAAATTGATCTGAAATTTAAAAAAAAATAAAGCTAAAAAATATTTAAAAATATTATTTACATAAAAAAAAAAAGAAATACACTTTAAATGTATGTTAGATGTTGAAAGAAAAAAATAAAGATTATAAAGTTTCATAAAGATTAGGTGTTAAATTACTATTATCAAGTGAGAAACGGGTTTTGCTTTTGTATGTTATTATTTCTTTTTTATTTTTTAAGTTTTAAGTTTTATTAAACCTTATTTAATGAGTTTATACAAATTTAATATTGGTTTAAAAAAAAAAGTGGGAGTTAATCTATTCAAATTCAAATTATTAGATCAAATAGTAAAAGCTCAATATAATTTTAAAATAAATCAAAATGATATTCATTCAATATTAGCTAATTCCTAGTTTAGCCACTTAGCTTGCAATCCAAAAAGAACTCATTAGGGTTAATTAAATGAAATTATATTATTTTTTAAAACTTTAAATTTCAGCAATAAGTTGAAGAATAAATATGAGTTTTATTTTTTTTGTGGCAAAACATCATTTCTTTGCATGGACAAAGATTAATTAGTTTCGTGATATTATTGGTATACTTAGAGTTTTTAGCTACAATATTATCATTGGATCCAAGTTTTTTTTATCAATGCATTTAGTTCTTAGATATTAGTTTATTTCTAGATATTTGGCTTTATCAAATTTAATTTTCAATTTTCCAAGTTATCTATTTTTTAAAAAGATACTTTCTCCAATGATGATCAAGAACTAATATTGAAACCTTTAAATATCTCATTCCAAGAATGAAATTCGTCCATTCGCAATATAGTAGAAAAAATCAAACCGAAATGCAAATGTTGAATCAATGTCTCAACAAAATCTTAAATTCAAAATCATAAAAAAATACATCTAAGACATAAAGCTTACTTTGGTATTGTTACAAATAATACATAATCCCTAAAGGAGTTGTCATTCTATAGCAACACAAGAAATACACGTGGCATCGAGGAGAGTTGAAGGAGTTGCCACCTAGTTATTTGATTTAAAATTGCTAAGAAACATGTGGTACTAGTTATGGCTAAGAAAGGTGTTAGCACCCCTAACATACTCTACCTGAGATAAGTTGTTTTGTGTAGTTTAAATGTTTTTTTATGGGTCTTTAACTAGTATTCTATCTATGGCTTAGGGTAAAGATTAATTTGTATGGATCAAAAATTATCTTTTAAATTTATTATAGACTTGTGTGCCAAAAAATTTCCTATTTAAGGAGATCCATGTAGGTGCCCTGAGAGGGTCACCTATCTTGAAAAGAATATTAGTTTTCTATGACTCGTATAGTGATATAATAAAACTACTCTCAATTAAAAATTTTGAGTATTTAGTATCAACTTTAATAATTTTTTTGTCAATTATTAATATTTTAAATACAACCTACGTGTAAGTCCAACATTTATACCAAATCATTTACCATTAATTCTTGAGAATTAAAAGAAATTATAAATTATTAAAATCTTGGTCAAGTTCTCATGGATTCAATAAAATTAAATCTCAAATGCATACATAACTATATTTCTTTCGAATTTTCTTAGGAGAAAAAAACTAAAACGTCTTATTTTTATTTTTTAGCAAAACATGATTTTCTTTATATATTTTGAGAGATTGACACACTAAAACAAAATATTTTTTATTTTATTATTATCATTTAATTCAATTTTTGTAAGGTTATATTTGAAAAACCTATTTTTGAAATAAATAAAACAAATTACCCTAAGAAAAAAATATAAGAGGGTTTTTGCCAAACACCCTTAACCAAAGACACCTTAAAGAAATAACCAAACACGACTTTAACACTAACTTGGTGTTTTTTTACCTAAATAGGTTGACCTAACTAGTTAGAAACGCAAATAAACCAAAGTAAAGACCCAAAATATATTAAACAATAATAAAAACACAAAAAAAATCTTAAGAGAAACGGATCAAACATTGCAATGTTAAAGAGCACGAAGAATATTCAAATGCATGCCCGACAATATACATTCCAATCCAAACCAAAATTTTAACAATTAAAGGAATGGTTTTGTGAGCAATACAATGTAGAGCAAGAAATCAAGTGGTAGTTTTCCTTCATGATCACTCAAAAAGACATGATTTAGTCTAGAATGGGTTTTGGCACAAAATCAAAACACTAAGATTAAATCCATCAAAACAGTGTTATTGATGCTTTAAGACCCTAGATTATTTATTAATAATGATATAAAACTTGAAGAAACCATAATTAAATCAAAATAAGCTATGAAATTACTACACAAAATTGTTTTTCATTGGATGAACATGAGTTGGTCATTTTTGTGGCCTTGTGAGAGCAACTCTTATGTCGATGTTGCTTGATACCACTTGAACTTGCTAAAGAGGGTGCATACATTTTAATGGAATCTATTAATGCTTAATTTAAAAGTCTATAGCTTCACATTAATTCCCTTAAAAGTTTCAACTTTATCCATGTTGCAACTAAAAATGACTAAGGATAAGATATTATGGAGATCAATGAAAAATGTGGGATGTAAATTTTGATTTCAAAATAATATGGTTATCAAAGGGGTGTTTCTTAATTGAATGATGGTGGTTATATCCCTATAAATGGTCAAAAACATTTCATTCAATTGCATGAAGTTGCCTCTTCAACTAGCCAAATTGTCATAAAAGAAAATGCAAAAAGTCCAAAATGACATTGTTACGAGAAAAAACCTAAATATTAGGGTTATAATTTGGGATTTTCAAACTTCAATTTAATTCATATTCTTCCAATTTCTTTTAATTGTACTCGTAATTACCTGTCAACTTCTAATTGCATGAAATTTCATCCTGTCAAATTTAATTTCTAGCCTTAGATTTGAGCACTTTTTTTCAATTTGGTCCACGGTTTTTTATTTGTTTAATAGGACTCTTAATTGGTCGATAAATTTATGAAATGGACATATAATTTCATTGATTTCAATCCTTCAAGTCACGCGCCATTATTTTATTGGTCCTTAGTTTTGTATATATTCCATTAAGTCCTTAATCTCTTGTGAGACTTTGAATTTATTCAAGATTTCACTAATTTAACTTTTCCAAGTCTAATTTTATTGCCCCCAAACTTTGATTTCTTTCAAATAACATCCAAATTATCTCCAAAAACATGCTTTCTTTGTAATTAAGTTCTTAATAAAATTAATTACGCCTTTTTAAATTCGATTGAGTTCTTAAAAATCATAATTAGCATATATTTATCTTAACTAAAAATATTTTTTTACCAATGAGCTTGTTTGTCAATTAATATTGAGTTGCTAGCTTTAGGAATCTTGTAAATTTTGGTCCTCTGACAATAATATTTTTAATAAAAAATAGGTAACAATAGACATCCTTTCCCTAGCTCCTCTTAGCCACCGTATTATAAAAGTCTGTTAAGAACAAATGTTAGGAAAAGCCCACAGTATAAAAAAATACAAAAAAGATTATTTACATTAAAAGCTTTTTAGTTAGTTAAGGCTAAATAATGATGGTAGCTTTTATTAGACATCTGGAGGATGTCTAAAGGAATGATGATGATCCTCTTTAACTACCTCAATAATTCTAGGCTCATCTCACCAAGCTCATACCTCCCACTAACAATGGTCGTCATAGCTCGCTTCTCTTCACTATTCAAGGTTGGAAAATTAAAAAGAGCTCAATCAAGTGCAAGGTAACAAAAAACATTTTTAAACTCTGGCGCAAGGAAAAGGACTCTATAGTTGTAGCCTTCATGATCACAATAAAAAATGAGGATAAAAGGAAAGACTTTTTTTCGACAAGGGATCAAATGTTTGTCTTTACATGGGTGAAGACCCTTCTTCTCTTAAGACAAACAATGACGTATACAACCACTTAAAGTGGATTTTATTTAGTGTGACCCTTAACCAAAGGGGTACGACTCCTCTAAGCATATGTCTTGGTGGGAATTTAGGCTCCTACCATTTCCCCTTAAAACACTAGGCCCTCGATAAGAAAGAGCCCGTCCATAAGAATTAGGTCGTCCTTTATTTCTTCTTTGAAAAATAAGAAGGCATTTCTCGACAAAGATAAACTCTTTTGTGATGATTTGGATGAAGTCTCTCCTTCTCCGACTATTAACTATAAAAACAAAATCAAAAAATAATTTTATCTAAACAAAGATAAAAGGCAAAAGAGGTAATGTAGTTTGCAACAAGATCTGATACTCCTTTTTGGTCATCCTATTGACTTCATACCGTATTAAGATAGAAGTCAACACTATAAGAGTTTTCTCTTCATCAAGGTTTAAACGAGACTGCTTGTTCACCTCACAAGAAGGTACTTTTTATCATTGAAAGCAACCTTAAATTTAGTACATACTTCTTTAAGGGTTAAGTATCCTAGTGTACTTTATGATTAGCCACCTTCCTCTTTATTCTCTTTGGATACCTAAGATTTCTTTGAAGGGCTTCAATAAATCCACAAAGCTTATTGGAAAAGGTAAATAACCACTAGATTTTAATGCCAATATTGGTACCCATGACCAATTAGTAACAAACCTTGAAGAGGTTTATAGTGGGATTAATATTGACAAGCTTGAGAAACTTATCAAATATTTATAATATCCCTCGTCCAATACCATATAGTTGTCTCAGGTCTAATTTATAATACCTAAAACCATCTAACTTGGAATAGGGAAGGAGTATTCTAATTCATACATACACTAGAGAGCTATAATTTTAGGGAAAAAACCCTTAAGGAAAGGACATTGACTCCTCACCGATCATTGCTCTCCTAAGAGAAAACTAAGTCAAATAGGCTCAAGGTTGCCAAACATTGATAAAGGCCATTTCCCCAGCACTTAAGGTGTTGGGAGCATTGTCCTTAGAGGTTTAAGGTAATTTTCCCTCCTTCGAGGATCTCTTAAAGCACTAAAAAAAGTGTCTTCACTTCAATAACAAAATCTACTCCTATGATAATATGTTTTTCATAAATAAAAGAAAAAAAATATGTAAGAAGAAAGTGAAGGGATGACTTGAAAAAACTATAAAATCAAATATTTTGGAAATGTTAGGGTTATAAATAAGATGATTTATAAATTTCACTATTGGATGAGAGACTCATCACTTCACCTTAAATCCCTAGAAGTTTATAGAATTACTACTTTAAATGTGAGTTGATATTTTGATTCTCGAGAAGATCCCCTCCAATAAATATATGTCACAATTAGGCATAATAATCTCATTGGTTCTTCGTGGGGAAGATAAGATGCATGTGGGAGGTAAAAGATGTTTTTTTTAAATAAAAGGGTATTAATGAAATATTTTTATTAAATATGTAAAGACTTAGAAGGTAGTGATGAATAAATGTATTTAATACTAAAAATCTTTTTGCTTTTAAAGTTAATGAATATAAATACTAAAATAAATAAGACCCAACTTTATTAAGCTCGGTTATGCATTAGGTTCAAAAGCTTGTGGGTCTAACAGGTGTTAAGGTTCAACTCTCTTGGGCTAGGCTATGTGTGAGGCCCTAGTGTTTGTAGGTCTAGCAAGGTGGGCTTAAGGTCTTTGAGCCTAGTATTATACTGGATCCAAACATCCATTATGGAAATCTAGAATAATAATTTCCCTAAATCCTAGTTGTATAAAAAGTCCTTTATAGCTGTCCATATATCAATCAATATTAAAGTTGATTGTAAGGGTTGATTTCATTGATATTAATATCATCTACAAAATGGCATAGGGTTTTCCTTTATAGGTAAGTGATACTCCTGTGAATATTAATACCATGTAATGAGATATTTACATCAACATACCATGTAATGAGATATTTACATCAACATTAACGTTGATGTAAGGGTCTCCCTCTCCACTTGGATGCAAAAAATAAAAACACATGACCCTTTAAATAAGAGGAAGCAATTTCAAGGTACAAAGGTTATACATACTCTTAGAACAACTTAAGAGGTTATGGGTTCATAATCTTTATTCTTTTACAATCTATTTCTAACATTATCATACATATTCTTTTAATTAATTGATGCAATGAAATATATTTTTAATTAAATAATTCAAATGATACCCCTTATATAATTTATATTTAAAAATATAAATATTATAAAATAAAATAAAACAAAAAATATAAACAACATTAAAGTGTAAATTATCAATCAAACTCATTAACAGTATTATTTTTTTAAAAAAATAATAGCCAATGCTAAAAATTAACCATGACATTAAATGATTTCATTGTTCGGGTTCTGGCATGTTGTTTGAAAATATTCAAACAAAAAAAATCATGGTTATGAAAGCTAATAATAAGGTTGAGATTGATGGTGAGAATAAAGAGGAGGAGATGTCACTACTCACTATTAGAGGATGTTGATGATGTTTATGTTGAATATCCAATTCACGGAGAGACATGTCAAGGTGGATAATTTAAAATGTCATAGGGAAAACATATTTCATATGGGATGTTATGTTTAGAATAAGATATATAGCTTAATTATAGATGTTGGAAGTTGCACTAATGTATCTAGTATTGAATTGATGATATATATATAAACTTACATACTAACAAAACACCTCATATCTTATACATTTTAGTGGTTGAATGATAGTAGTAAAGTGAAAATGAATAATCAAGTTTTTGGTACTTTTCTATTTATTAAATATTATTATGAGGTGTTCTATGATGATTTTTCAATACAAGCTAGTAATTTATTGTTCTGACAATATAATAGGATAGTTATGCATGATAAAATGACAAATAAGTATTCCTTTGAAATGAATGAAAAACCAATAACTATTGTATTTTTGACACCTAAGTAAATATATGAGAAGCAACTGAAATTCAAGAAAGAGAAGATGATTGGAAATGAAAGCTTGTATATCAGAAGGACCTTATTTGCTAACAAGGTTCTTCTTTGTTTTCATAATGATGATATTTTTTTTAGCTTGGTATTGGTTTGCTAACTGTAGAAGATGTTTTCTATGTAAATATTCGAGGTCTAATTTTTTTAAAGAAAGGAAGGATGATCCGAACCAAGTCAAGTCAAATGTAGCTTTAAATATTTGGTGCCTGGATTTAGAAGCTAAAGCATATCTCTTAAACCTTATATTGGATTGAGTTGAAACTTTATAACTTTATAGGGAGATATAAGACATGGAAATATATTTTTTTTTCATGTCAAATAGAGTTTAAGAACATATTAGTTTAGAAGCTTAGAGTTACTAGATTCATCATGTCAATTATGTGAAACTAGATGTTTGTGTAATGTTTAGCGCTACATGTGGAAATTTAATATGATTAGATATGGGGTGAAAACTATACATCTCAATGTTTTCAATCCTGTATTGTAGGCTCAGTAATTTGATTAGTTGAGAGAAAGGACGTGCTTAAAGTAAAAAATATGCAAAATTAAAGATTTAGATTATAGAAGAATTTTAGCATGAAAATTTTGTTTTTATTATTTTATTATATTTAATTATTTTTTTAATTTGTATGTTTTCCTAGTCCACTGGATATTTTTTTATGGTTTATTTTATTATTGAATTTACATTAGTTATTTACTAGTTTATGCCAGTTAGCTTGCAATCCAAAAAGGGTTCACTAGGGTTAATTAAATGAGATTATATTATGTTTTTTGAACTATAAATTTCACCAATAAGCTGAAGAATAAATATGAGTTTTATTTATTGTGGCAAAACACAATTTCTTTGCGTAAACAAAGATCATCTTATTGAAGATTAAGTAGCTTCGTGATGTTATTGGTATGTTTTTAGATATAATATTATCTTTGGATCCAGATTTTTTTATCAATACATTTAGCTCTTCGGTTTAAGGTAATTTCTAGATTTATTGGTTTTATAAAATTTAATTTTCAATTTTTCAAGTTATCTATTTTTTTTTTAAAGGATGCTTGACCACATGATGATCAAGAACTAATATTGAAACCTTAAAATTTCTCATTCCAAGAATGAAATTCGTCCATTCGCAATACGATGGAAAAAATCAAACCGAAATGCAAATGTCAAATCAATGTCTCAACAGGATTATTAATAATATACACAGGCAGCAGATTCCTTGAGTATTCCTCTCTCTGATCTTTTCTCAACTGGGAAGTCATGGCATGACCTTCCTGCAACTGTTCCTTGGCCTCCGTAATTGTTCAATGTATCCCAAATGTTGTCAGGTTTCCTGTAAATCCGAGTCCTGATGTGAGGATAGCCTTTGAAAAGATAGTTCGATGGGTCAAAAACTGGGGACTCCTTTGGTGTCGCAGAACGAGTGCTGCCATGAAAATGGCAACTGTCTGACGGTTTGAAAATTGGTGTTTCTTTCCCAGATGTGCTATTAGCCTTCAAGCAGGTCTCCATCACTTTGATTTCCTCGTTGAATCTCTGTTTCATTTCTTTCACGCGATTCCGAATCCATTTCGAGCGACTTGCAGTATTCGATTCCCCGACTACTTTCGGTGCATGTGATTTGCTCAAACTGATGCTAAGTGTATATGGAATTCTGTTGCACTTTATGCAGAAGTTTTTACTTCTCTCCAAGTTGAAGGCTCTTCTCTTTGCACTATCTGTGAGATACGAGTAGCCCTGCAAGAGATTGTGTATCCTTTTTCTGAGGAGGCTTAAGGAAACTCACACACACATCATCGTACAATATCTGGATGATGGAAATAAATGGAAAAAAAAACTTGGTTTTTAAACCTAATTAAACTGTCTAGGGAGTTCCATCCATGACTTTTTTTGTCCGGTGCCTGGAACAAGTTGAAAAAAACTTGTTAACCCTATTAAAAACTCAGGTTTACTGATGATATGGTCTACAAGCCGGCCTCCTAACCCGTTGGATCAGTTCTAACATTGAATTTTAAAAGTATGGATAAAACAAACAAGAAGAAAAGGCGTGGATATAAGTACATGGTGAGCTTTTATTCCTTTATCTTGCAAACTCTCAGGTAAGGTTGCAATTTAAGGTTATGTTTATTTTATGTGTTCGGTGTTTTGTCTTAATCACATGTTTAAAATAATATATATATAGCAAGTTGAATTACAATGTTACATGTATATGCAAGTAGATAATTAACATGTATTATCTTTCCATTATAGTCATTATCTTTCCCTGCAATGTAGCTATAAATTCCTGATTTGTAGGAATAGTTTGCTGTACAAATACAGGACTCAAGGTCTGTAATATTCAATCAATCAATATACATTCTTCTTCCATCTTTACA